>JAQIUQ010002830.1:262500-706945 GCA_030378365.1 Hybognathus amarus
AACAAATTCGTTTGCTGATAGCTTTTGTGACATCACATATGCTTTGGCCCCGCCCAATACCGTTGATAGACTGTCTCCTATTAACATAGACCCCCCAACCCCCCATCTTTTATTTTGAAGTTAGGTCATTCGTTACAGATATCATAGGAATTGGGCAACTTGTTAAATATGTACAATTAAGCAAAAATCGTACGTATTTGTACAAGTGAGGTTGTATGTACGGAAGAGGATTAGGGCCAAATAAAATAAAATAATAAAACCATCTCAAGATTAAAGTCATTATAATGCGAGATTAAACTCGTTAAATTTCGGAAAAAAGTTGAAATACAATCTTGAGATTAAACTCATTAAATATCGAGATTAAAGTCATTATAATGTGAGATTAAACTTGTTAAATTTCGAGAAAAAAAGTAAATATACAATCTTAAGAATAAACGAATTAATATAGAGAATATCCAAGAATATTGATTTTTTTTCTCGACACAAGAACTTTATTCTCAATATTTAATGAGTTTATTCTCAAAATTGTAGTTCGACTTATTTCTCTAAATTTAACGTGTTTTTTCCCGAAACACAATGACTTTATTCTTGATATTTAAGGAGTTTATTCTAAAGATTGTATTACGACTTTTTTTCTCAAAATTTAACAAGTTTTTCTCGAAACACAGTGACTTTATTCTCAATATTTAATGAGTTTATTATCAATATTGTATTTCGACTTTTTCTCAAAATTTAACAAGTTTTCTCTTGAAACACGACGACTTTATTCTCGATATTTAATGAGTTTATTCTGAAGATTGTATTTTGACTTTTTTCTCGAAATTTAACGATTTTTTTCCCGAATACAACGACTTTATTCTTGATATTTAAGGAGTTTATTCTCAAGATTGTATTACGACTTTTTTTCTCAAATTTAACGACTTTTTTCTCAAAATATAATGACTTTATTTTTAATATTTAATGAGTTTATTCTCAAGATTGTATTTCGACTTTTTTTTCTCAAAATTTAGCAAGTTTTCTCTTCGAAACACAACAACTTTCTTCTCGATATTTAATAAGTTTATTCTCAAGATTGTATTTCGGACTTTTTTCTAGAAATTTAACAAGTTTTTTTTTCTCAAAACACAACAACTTTCTTCTCGATATTTAATGAGTTTATTCTCAAGATTGTATTTCAACTTTTTTTCTTGAAATTTAATGAGTTTTTTTTCATGAAACACAACGACTGTATTCTCGAGATGGTTTTATTTTTTTATATTTTGCTTGGCCCTAATCCTCTTCCGTACGTATGAATTTGTACGAATTAGCCACCTCGTAAAATTCGAACGAATTGCTGTGAGATCAGGTTGGTATTACCGTATATGCATATTGTACTTAACTCAATATTCATTCTGCAAGACAAAGACATGGCTGTGAAAAATAACATTGTATGATTTCTTGTAACGACTGATCCCTTTTGATATAAAGAACATCTCAGATGTGACAAAAGGTATTGATAAGGAACCGATCCTCGGGGCAACATCAATACGACTACATACTGTCAATGAACTTTTAGTTAAAATGGTTTCTTTGTCTATGTCTGTCCATTATTAGAAAGACCGTGGCAGGATATAGACAACTATTCTCACCTCCTCCACACATGACTGCTGGAAAATAGATCTGCTCTCCAGCATGTCTACTCTCATTAAGTAAATGACAGTAAGGGTAAAGACGACCTCTCGCCGAACAAAAACGAACTGGTGGTTTCATCTCATCTGTTTTTTTTTTTTTCAATTGCTTTTGTTTCCCTCTTTGTTTCTGCGGAGAAAACCCAAAGAGAATCCACTTGCTACTTGAACTATATCGATTGTGAGAGAAGGATAAATGATCTCAAGTATGTTGAAAATAGTATGCCATGGTGCATGGGTGAGATACTGTTTCTGGTGGATTATTGTATACTAGCATCCTTTTGAACAAATATTATTCACAACCACTTGCACTGCAGGAGAAAAGTTTGGTATGACTGAAATCTGACATGAGTAGAAACAACATTTAAACATTTCTCAAGTGGAACAAGACATTAAACAAGAAGATGTAAAATTAATTTAAATGTCATGAATTTAGAAAGACATGCAATCACATACAATCTGCAACAGAGGGGTTTGCGATGTATCAACATGGAAATTAACATAGTATTTGTATGTCCCAGTCAACAATACTTCCCATCAGGACAATACATAATTGTAGAGCATTGTAGAAGTGGGAAAATTGGGAGGCAGATTTTGTGAAATTATCAATGTAATGTCCATCTTGAAACTCAAAGCTGTTAAAAGAGCCTGAAAGTTATGGAAATGTATGGAAATGACTTTTTCCATCCAATTTTGTTGGCTTTTTATTTGTCTTCCAGCTGAATGACGATCAAAACCATGTCAATTATTATCATTATTGTCTTCAAAATAAACATTCTGACCTGGAAAAGGGACGTGGGGTGTTATAGTCCAACTATATGTTTGTATCAGGATTATTATTGTTATCTAAAACTAAACCCATATATATATATATATATATATATATATATATATATATATATATATATATATATATATATATATATATATATATATATATATATATGAAGAGTTCAGATGCAAAAGCCTCTAAGTGCCATTTGAAATTTTCGTCTAAAATTACAATTTTTATCAAGCTTGTATATTTAAGTTCAGTAATTTCACTTAAATGGCAATGAAGATTACCTATTAATTGTCATTTAAGTGAAATTACTGAACTTAAATATACAAGCTTGATACAAATGATCATTCTAGAAGAAAATTTCAAATGGCACTTAGAGGCTTTTGCATCTGAACTCTTCATATATACATGTATATGGGTTTAGTTTTAGATAACAATAATAATCCTGATCAGCTACCAAGGAAACATTTATCACATAATTTCTCATTCTCTAAAACTATATAAAAAAACACTGGTGTGTATCTAATCACTCTTGAGGTGTTCAGCTGGACTTTGCTAAATCAACAAACTCTATAACCAATGACATGTACAGTTCCCTGTTTAATTGTGTTTTAATCATTCATGCAAATTAATTGTTAATCTATTTCACTACTGAGCATGTTCCATCAGTCTGCACACAGATGCCTCAGGATAAGCGTTATCTCACACTGCAGTGAACGATGGCACGGTGCTGTAATGAATTACACATCACAAAACTACATAGGCAGCAACCGAATAATGTAAGACTCGATTTACAGATCAGTCCAACTGCTAAGCTAATAATGCAACATACTTAGCAAAACAAAAACACCACAGACGAATTCTGGATTAAATTGTTCATTTTTTAAGTTAATTATGCATGCCAACCCTAACTGCAGTCAAACCAAACACATAAGACACCAGATATGGCATAGTGGGTGCAGGACACTAGAGTTAATTATACCCCAAATATTCCCCAAAATTCATCATACAGTGGACTACCAGCTTGGTAATTGGATGAGCTAAATTGGTATTATCTAATGGTGTACTTAAATGTAACAGCGGGCAGTTATTCAACCTGATTCATTTGTGAAACCAGTGAAATATCAACTGATTTGATAACTCTGAGGTCTTGTCATCTTGTAAGACCGTTTTCTAAACTATAGCGATTAAACTGTGATAATGTGAGAAATGTTGAAGGTGTCTGAATAAATTTTGGTTTGACTATGCTGTGATTCTGCCTAAGAATTTGACCAAAACGAGGTAACAGCATCATTTAAGAATGGCCTTCGCAACAGGAGCGCCCTAAAGTGCAGCCTACGTAGAAGCTAGAATGTGTTTTTAACATTATCATCGGTTTAAATTGGAGATGAAGTTTTTCTTTGGTTGCTCTGACCTTGGATTCACAGCAGGCCGTGTAAACATGCTACGCCTGAAAGCAGTGTGAGAGAAGATGTCAGACCATCTAATTGAATAATTGTTCCAACAGTTCTCGTGTTTGCATCTCTCCTCAATCCCCACAAGCTGGTCAGGAGACAGACATTCATCATTACACCATCTCTAGTCTCATTTAAAAGTGATATCTGCCGTCTTTATATCCATCTTTACTGTTCAATTATGATGCTACTGAAGTCTAATTTGTCATAGGTATGTGCATATGGAGGGTAATAAAACGTAAGTGAAAGGAAATGCGCGAAAGATATGTAAATTAAAAGTTTCTTGCTCTTTTTCAGCTGTGCTCATTTTCAGTGATGTGTCTCCTTCCAGACAGAATATCCGTGATGACACTAAATGGTGTTTAGATGAAACTGTTTACATACGCTGACTGTGAACTCAACACAGTTGCATTGATCATAATCATGTGCGACATGAAATGTCTTTCCCTTTACACTTACTGCAAAAGCAATGCAACAAAATAGATTTTACTTTGTTTTCAAAGTAGGTATATTATGAAACACATATTTTAGATATTGCTGTTTTATGAGAAAAGCATATAAATGAGCTCAAAGCTATATAGCATGGAATAAAATACACAGCAGTGATGAGAATTTTTCAGGCCGAGTCTGAAAAAACAGACTCGGCCTTGACTCTAGACTCTGAACCCTTCAAAGACTCGGCCTTGACTCCGGACTCGAACCCTTCAAAGACTCGGTCTTGACTCAGACTCAACCCTTCAAAGACTCGGCCTTGACTCAGACTCGACCCTTCAAAAACTCGGCCTTGACTCGGACTCGAGCCCTTCAAAGACTCGGTCTTGACTCGGACTCAACCCTTCCAAGACTTGGTCTTGACTCTGACTGCAACCCTTCTAAGACTTGGTCTTGACTCAGACTCGACTGTATTTGAAAACCAACAGACTCTGTCTTGACTCAGACTCGACCCTTCAAAGACTCGAGTCTTGACTCTGGACTCAACCCTTCAAAGACTTGGTCTTGACTCTGACTGAACCCTTCCAAGACTTGGTCTTGACTCTGACTCAACCCTTCCAAGACTTGGTCTTGACTCGGACTCGACTGTATTTGAAAACCAACAGACTCTGTCTTGACTCAGACTCGACCCTTCAAAGACTCGGTCTTAACTCGGACTCAACCCTTCAAAGACTTGGTCTTGACTCAGACTCAACCCTTCCAAGACTTGGTCTTGACTCTGACTCAACCCTTCCAAGACTTGGTCTTGACTCGGACTCGACTGTATTTGAAAACCAACAGACTCTGTCTTGACTCAGACTCTAACCTTCAAGACTGTCTGACTCGGACTAACCTTCCAAGACTGCTGACTGACTCAACCCTTCCAAGACTTGGTCTTGAGCTCGGACTGACTGTATTGAAAACAAACAGACTCGGATTCTCGACTCTGGACTCGACTGTTTTTGAAAACTCGGACTTGACTGTTTTTGAAAACCAACAGACTCGGTCTCGAACTCGGACTCGACTGTATTTGAAAACAAACAGACTCGGTTCTCGACTCGGACTCAACTGTTTTTGAAAACCGGACTTGACTGTTTTTGAAAACCAACAGACTCGGTTCTGACTTCGGACTTTGACTGTTTTTAAAAATCAACTCTGACTCGGACTTCGACTGTTTTTGAAAATTGGACTCTAACTGTATTTGAAAACCAACGGACTCAGTCTCGACTCTTCCAAGACTTGGTCTTGACTCTGACTCGAACTGTATTTAAAAACCAACAGACAACATTTTTAAATAATAATATTACATTTAAAAAATCCATGTCATGGTGCCCTTAAAGTAGTCAGAGACACACATTGGCCGCACACACACTGTTTCAGGAGTTACAACAGCATTCATAGAAATGTCAAAGAACATTAATAACAATCTTTTTTGTAATGTACTCTAAAAACGTTTCTAGAGCACCATTATAATATTCAGCAAAGTTGCTTTACAGTTCTAGGAATATCTCATCATTCTGAGCTTGAAAGAGAAAGCAGTTCATGCATCATTGCATTGGTAACAGTTCACACGGAACATATGGATATGAGAAACAATTAACACATAGTAAGTGTGTCTTCATGCTTTTAATTATACAGGCTGTGTGAAGCCCTTGAGATCGTATTGTCAGGGAGAGCAGAACTTTCTCCATGTAGACATTGTGTGTCTCTCCTTGAGCAGAAAGCACTCATTGTTCATGCACTGTAACCATGGCAATGGTCTTGGCTCTCACAGACTGTCACTTTCAATACTTTCAACATTCAAGGCTTATGGAGTCAAATATACAGTGAGTACTTACAACAGCCCAACCTGTCAATGCCCATGTTTGTTCTGTTGCCATTGAAATTTCATTTAGCGTGTTACTTGGAGGTTTACTGACCAAATAATATTCAGATGGTTTAATCTATCAGTGCATGCACGTGTTCTTCTTTTCTGCAAGTGAACTGTTAAACAGTGTCAATCACAGGGGTTAATTCACACATTTCCCTCTAAATTAGCTGGCCTTGGTGAAAATGTCTTTCATTAAATATGAATTGATGGCTGGAAGTATTTAAATGGAGTTTTGCGGTTTACAGCTTGACACGCAATCTTCCTCTTTCCAGTCTCAGAGCAAATTAAATCAACAAGCTGGAAAAAAGTCAGCTGCAATTGAAAAAGCACAGGAAATCATGTCACATTTAAAAGGTTGGTGGGCAAGTCACACCTTCGGCAATAGGCTACATGTTTGAATTATTTCAGCATGCTCTCAAAGATTGTCAACTAACTCTAATTAGAGTATACTTGGGTTTAATACTTTGGCATGTACTTGCAAAGTTACTTATAGTCAGTATAATGTCTGTTGGGGAGCATCAAAATAAAAAATTAGCATATAAAGACAACGTGCTACTAATACTCCAACCCAAACACTAAATGCGTCTTTGCACGCATTTAGTTTAAGCAGAATGAACATGATCAAATTAAGTTTGGACGAAATGTATAGCAATTATGTTGCTCAAGCTCATTTGAAACAATTTGAACAAGCAGAAATAATGTTGTTTGTTTTTCATTGCAATATATTTAAAGCATTCCAAAAAGAATTTTTTTAAACACTAACAGAAATGAAAGACTTTGCCTTTAGATTAACTTTATATTTTCTCAGAGGCCATGCACCTTGCCACCTAGAATTAGATTATACACAAAATACATGAATAAACAATAAATATTGGAGAAATGCGACTGTGAGACAACAAACTCAGAGTAAAATCATATTGTTCAAAGCCTGAACCTTCACAGTTCTCAGTTATGATAAAATCTATAAATTGACATAAGCGTGATGTGTCTGCCATATGCAAATTCTTTAGAATGATTTTCTCTGAAGCAAGAGCTTTAAACAAACATCTCCATTGTTTCTCCATGTAATTACTGCTATCCCGAAAGAAATTTATATACATATACACACACATATATATATATATATATATTTATATATATATATACATATACATATACACACACACACACACACACACACATACACACACACACACATATATCTTTAAAGATACAGAATACATTATCTTTGGCATTTAAAGAGTCTCCGTAAGGTAACATATTTTATTCTTTTTTTTTGTTGTTGTTGTGATAGATGCACAAATATAGAACTGTGACAGACGACCGACAGAGCAATGATCAGACATATTCTGATTTATAACGACAGAGGTGACTGAATGTGCATTAATAATTTTAATCAACTTCACGAGTGGGTAAAAAGTGATTCCCCTTTCGGCAAACTTCACATGCAGTCAATCAGTGAGATGCAGAAGGAACTTCAGGCAGCAGCCGAGGCCGAGGTAACCCCATTTCAGTGGGTTAACAGAAACCAGTTAGGACATCTCTGTCTTGTTCGAAAAGTTGGAGCTGAACACTGATAGTAAATGGCTGTTCTTAACCCAGCATAGAGCAAACTTCTTAACCCAGCATAGAGCAACTATAGCTATGTCAACTGTGTTTTCATGCACCCAAGATAGTCAATTCATGACCCTCTCATGACCCTTAAAACTGAAATAGTTGTTTTTGGGTCAATACAGTTACATATTTCACTCGAGAATTGCTAGGAAATTTTACAAACAATTACAAACAAACAGCAAGTAGTGCATTAAGTTAAATGATAAAACTTTGAAAAACGTAAGACGTACATTACTCAAATAATCTTAGTTGCATTTGCAACTTTAAAAATAACCTTTTATAGTGTACATTTAAGTAGTGATGTATGTCTCGAGACCGGTCTCAGGACCACTTTTACGTGGTCTCGGTCTTGTCACGGTCTTGGCGGTCTTTGGTCTTTGGTCTTGGTCTTGGTCTTGGTCTCAGACCTCTCGGTCTTGTCTTATAGACAGGCAATGCAAAAACAAAATCTTACAAGTTATTGCTTAGCTTCAACAACACCAGTCTGGTCTCGGTCTTGGTCTCGACTGGGTCTCTGTCTTGGTCTGTCTTGGTCTTGGTCTCTGATTCTCGACTGGGTCTTGGTCTTGTCTTGGTCTCCATACCCTCTGGTCTTGGTAGTATCTTGGTTCTTGGTTTAGGCGGTCTTGACTACAAGTCTACCTTTAAGACATCCATTACCACTTAAAGATGGTAATTGATGTTTAACAAGTAGCAATTCCCTTCCCAAATGGTATTTGCATTATTGTTACTCACAAATCAAGAATCAAACGAAGTGATCCATACTTTGGAAGCTGTAACATGAGAAGTGCTGTGATAAGTGTGAAGAGTGTTCAGATGAGTAGAAGATAGAAAGATATTTTTTTAAGCATACATACAGAGATCATTTAGCACATTCACAAGATTTTATCAAGAACTGGATGGATGGATGAATGAATGGATGGATGGATGGATGGATGGATGGATGGGGACGAATGGACAGACGAATGGATGGATGGACGGATGGATGGATGGATCAATAGATGGATGGACAGATGGACAGACAGAATAGATGGTTGGATGGACGGACGGATGGAATGGAATGAATGGACGAACAGATGGATGAAACGAATGGATGGATGGACAGATGGATGATGATGGACAGATGGAATGGGACAGATGGATGGATGGATCAACGGATGGATAGAAGGACGGACGGATGGATGGATGGACGGACGGACAAAACGAATAAGATGGTTGGATGGACGGACGGACGGACCGGATGGATGGATGAATGGACGGACAGATGGATAGACAAATGGATGGATGGACAGATGGATGGATGGACCAACGGATGGATAAAAGGACGGACGGATGGATTGATGGACGAATAGATGGTTGGATGGACAGACGGACAGATGGATGGATCAACGGATGGATAGAAGGACGGACGGACGGACGGAGGACGGAAGGATGGATAGATGGATGGACGGACGAAATAGATGGTTGAGATGGACGGACGGATGGATGAATGGACGGACAGATGGATGGACGAATGGATGGATGGATGGATGGACAGATGATGGATGGACGGACAGATGGATGGATCAATGGATGGATAAGAAGGACGGACGGACGGACGGATGGATGGACGGACGGACGAATAGATGGTTGAATGGACGGACGGACGGAAGGACTGATGAATAGATGGACAGATGGATGGATGAATGGATGAGATGGATGGATAGACTTGACAGATGGATGGATGGATCAATGGATGGATAGAAGGATGGACGTGACAGACAGACAGGACGGATGGATGACAGGGACAGACAGACAGACGGACGGATGGATGGATGGACGGACAGACAGACAGACGGACGGATGGATGGGACGGACAAACGGAAAGACAGACGGACGGACAGACGGACGAATGGATGCTTTAATTGACCAAGGAAAGTCCACAGGCTGTCTGACTGACATCTGAAGCAACCAATCAGTTTGTTTTGTTCAGCATCATGTTTAGTGGCATGAAATACTGAAAAAGTCGATGTCCCTTACAACAACAGCCAATCAGCAGTCTGGGCATATTTCAAAGGTTTTCTTTTTATGCTTTCCGTGCATCACAGATTAGATTACTGACATCTCCTATCAGCTTTTACTTTCACTGCACCTTATTTTCCAGAAACTGACTGCTGATGTCATTCTGACAGACATCCCATTTATGTTCCACAGAAGAAAGTCAGTCATATGGACTAGAAACAATACGACGTTGAAAAAAGACTAGTTTAATTTTGAGGTGAACTATCTCTTTAATGCCTTCAAAACTGTGCAGCACTACTCCTAAATGTGGCCGCTTTATTGCATGCATTTATACTTTATTTTGCAGATAAATAAGTGCATTTGGTATTTAGCTATAATTTGAGTGCCGTTGATGCCTATCAGCCCCCAACCAACAAATTGCATTACGTCTTGGAAGAATAGAAAGGAAGCATCTGGAAAATTGTTCTTATGAAGTCTGCATCTGGGCAAATTGGTTGCCTGACATGAAAGGCATCAAGTGGAGGTCAAGTAATAAAGACTCGATTGGTGCCTTTGATCTTCCAGCAAGCAAATACCCTGCAGGACCAAGGACACTTTCCTTTTGCTTTTATTTTTTATGCCATTTTTGTGATCACTTATTATTGAGTTTTACTGCACAATCTCAAGGGGAAATCTACTTAGAATGGCGCCCATCGGTTAGAGCTTATTTCACCTCAATACTTAATGATGTCTGATGAGAGATGATGGGAAACATTTATAAAAGGCCCTTCACTAGTGGTCATCTGACATCATTTGTACCTTAAACTCTAACTTGTATATGACATGACACAATGAAATATGTATTTAAAATGCAAAACTGTGTAATTCAAGATGAAAGTGTCACACAAGAGAACAATCACAATTTATCAATGCATTCATGGCATATAATGTATTGCCAATAATTTAAACTCAAGAAAATATAGTTTCACTGCTGGCATTAGGTAATTAGATCAATTTAATTTAATTAACACACAACTCTAAACTGATATTAAAAATAAAAAAGCATGTTTTTATGCAGCATTAAGGCCCATTCACACTAAGCACAATAACTATAAAGATAACTATATACGTGATCCACACCAACGACCAATAACGGTTTTATTCTAAGCACGCTGCGGTTTCAAAGTAGCGAAAATGGATGACTGCTGCTGCTGCTTTACGTTACAAACAAATATCAAAAGAAATATAATATCATTAGGGATGTCATCTATATATCGGCCATGCCATATCTGGTATTGGCGTCGATATTTGTTCATTTTTAATGTTATCGTTATCGGCCTGGTAAGAAAATGTGGCCGATATATTAAAGCCGATAAATAATGATATTATTCCCTTCAGCTGAGACACTTGTTGAGCACTGTTTATGTTTTTGAATTTCTTGAAATATGATTGAAATCTCTTCAAAAAATTAAAATACAGTTCGGTACAACATGTGCAGTGCAAATCTGTCATATCGGCTACATAAGACTATAATAAGAACATCATTATAATCGTGCACTTGGGACATGGGTTTAATTGTGAGACTTGATTTTGTAACCAGGCTCTCAAAATTATACAAAAATTTGGATTTAAATTTATTGGCCGATATATCGATTATCGGCTTTCAAATATAAAGAATTATTGGTTATCGGTATCTGGCCAAAATTTTCATATCAGTGCATCACTAAATATCATAATATCTCAATATAATGCATAATATTTTATTGTAAATACTTTCTCACCGTTTATTCCTAGGATACGACCGATTGCTTCCAGATATCCATATTTTTTAACGTATCCTCGAAAAGGGGGTTTGACTTGTCAAACAGTGGAGGATTTTTTTTGTACCTTGATGATTAACTTGTGCATAAGAAATGCTTTATGTATTATTACTATACTATTACTATACTATTACTTTACTATATATGAAGAGTTCAGGTGCAAAAGCCTCTAAGTGCCATTGAAATTTTCTTCTAAAATGACCATTTTTGTCAGCTTGTATACTTTAAGTTCAGTAATTTCACTTAAATGGCAATGAAAGATTACCTATTTATTGTCATTTGAGTGAAACTACTGAACTTAAATATACAAGCTTGATAAAATGGTCATTTTAGAAGAAAATTTCAAGTGGCATTTAGAGGCTTTTGCATCTGAACTCTTCATATGTACTTATATAAGTACAACATGTCAACTTATTACTACTTACCTACAAAAATGAGACTACATATTGTAAAGTGTTACCTAAATGTATTTACTGTGATTGTCTGACCAGTGCCAGGCAAAAAGCCCAAAACTCCAAAATCAAAATAAACCTAAAGGTATTTAATCTAACACTTTTCATCCATGTGCAGTGACAGAGATTTACGGCCAGACCTTTCATGGATGCCGGTACTTCACACGATGTGCCCCCACATGGCCCAAGGCAGCGGAAAGATAAGACTGACCTTTTCCCAGGCCGCTACACTGGGATACGTTTATAGACATTAGTGTTGGGACCAAAACGGGTGAGCGAGAGCTGCAGAACTTCAAAATGGAAGAAATGGAAAAGGAGAAAGAACTTCTAAAGACAAGAGATTGAAAAAGATGAACAGTAATGATAGGAAGTTGTTCAGGGGTTTGAACACATCGCATGACTGGTATAAACTTTACTGCAGTGCGTTCCAAAATATGTTTTGGAAAAATGCAATTGTAAAATCAATCAAGACCAGAACAGATGGTAAAAAGAAAGTAATTGTTCAGATTAACAGTGTTTTGATGCTTTAATATCATGCAAAACAAAAGAGCGTGGCACTAATTTGAAAATCGTATTATTTTATGTAATAAATGTTTGTTTTGTTCATAAGTTCATTAGATCATGCCAGGAAAACTGCATCGCTGACAGAGCTTTGAACTTATTTCAGTTGACTCGAAGACAAAAGAGAATGTGAAATACAAGGCTGTTCCCTCAAATCATGCCAAAACATAGATCAATACGATTCATTTTGTGTAAACAAGACCTTCCAACTCTCGCTGCCATCAAAGCGCTACATGGCGAGAATTGAAAAAAATATCTATTGTCTCACCTCATCTAGATGTGAAGGCTTTCCTTGGAGTCGAGTGAGAGCTTGTTTAGTCAAACACATTTGTGTAAAAAATTGAAGGAAAAAATGACAGACAGAAAAGAGGGTGTTCAGACGCTCTTCATTGGCCTGTCATACAACATCTAGAGCGGCAAAAACTGCCAGAAAACTGCTTTTCAGGACTCACATTTTACAGTGGTGACTGTTTATCTACCAGTGTTGTTGTCAGACAAAATTAAAATATAAATATATATATATATATATATATATATATATATATATATATATAAACACTTTTGTTAATTAAATGAAGATAATATAAATATAAATATTATAATGGTTTAAACACAGCATAAAAAAAACATTATCTAACTCTTTACATAATTAAGCCCTTACCTGTCACTCCCCTTTTTGATAATTGACATTAAAATGCACTATACAAACTTAAATGGTTGTAATTCAAGAATGCTTTGGAATATATACCCAAGTTTGGTCTTGTTTTAAAGAAGACAATCAGCAGATTATTACTGAAGTCATGAAGTAATTTACAGTAAATTAAATATAATTTATTAATATATTTTTAAATATAAAATAAATATTTTACTATAAAATTACTATAAAATGAAAGCTATATATCTAACCAAGTTATGTTCCAAATTGAAAGTTGATATCACAAATTTTGAAGTTCCCATGAGATTTTGTTTAGGCGTTATACCAAAAATAGCCACCGGGTGCCATTGAATTCCATTGAATTTAATTGTATGCATTCTGCCATAACAAATTAATACATTTCTATCCAAATATCACTTCTGTCACTAAATATGTAACCTTGAGACTCAGACCTCTCTGACAATATGTGTTTTGTCAAGATTAGAAAAGGTTTTGATAATAAATTATGAAAGATGATGCCCAAAAGGGGAGGGGCCTAATAAAAAATACCGTTTCTATGGTAACGCAACGTCCAATTTCAAAACGGTATTCACAGGATGAATTCTGAGTTTGTAAGCTTTCAAATGATACCTAACTTATGATAACTACTAAAATATGTGATAATAATAATAAAATTATAATATATATATATATATATATATATATATATATATATATATATATATATACTTTTTTAGAGGACTTCTTACCTTACTTTTTAAAATATTTTTTGACAAATACTAATTATGTTTTATTATGAACTTTTAGCACTAAAAACCAAAGTTTCAGTTATTAAAATGTTCGACTTTTTGTGACAAAGCTTCAGAAACTCCTGTAATGACGTTGATTTTTTGAGGCACACTGTTCTCATAAATTCATATATTACTGTTCATTTATAATTTGTAAGAAATAAACCGCACTAAAATATCTATTTAGGAGTCTTAGACCTTTCCAACGATATATAGTTTGTCATGACTAGATTAGGATTTAATAGTAATATAGTGAAGTAAATTTAGATTGCCCGTAAACGGGCAAATGACAGACAATGATAATTTGGTTTTGTGCTCAGCACATACACTTTTCTCCTTGTTTTAGCCTCTATTTAATAGTCTGGGTGATATCTTCTTGTACCTTGCATATTTTTATGCTAAATTACATTCAGAAATCCACTCATGATGCATGCTTGTTTTTCCTGACGCCACACCTCGGTAGGCCATCTCTCTCAAGGAGCTGCTGAGAAAACATCCCAAACATCAGCTCTGGCTTACAACACAGCTAATGGCCCATCAACAGGCAAGTTCCTGGCCCACTGGACCAGCGCGGTTGGCTGATTTACTCATTTCTAACACCAGGAGAAAATCACATGTCACCCTAGTAGGTCCAGAAACTTTTTTATTTTGTACCCATGGTGGTAAAACGGCCCTCTAGACACTGTTAGGACACTTCCCCTCTAGTTAACATCGGTCAAGTTCTGCCGTCAAGCTCTACTGCATTATTTTTTATCATGCATTCTTTTGTATAACTTGTGTCTTTAATTGTTGAGTCACAATTTTATCAAATGTGTATTTTATTGAATTATGCAGCCTTACATATACATAATAGGGACGTATGTGATCATAATCTATATCCCTGCAATGCTCCAGTCACATTTAAATTTTCTGACATAAACACTCTTATTTTTGTAAAATAAGTTTTTTGTAAAACATGACTAGGACATTTTTTGACAGATTTTGTGAGATTCACCTCAACAGAAAAGAAAGCGACGTTCATTAAAGCATTTCATGGGACATAACGAATGCACTCGTGTTTGTTAGCTTTCTTACTGCACTAATTACTGTTAGTTGCACAGAATCTTCAGCCAAAACATTAATCTTGTTTATGTACTCTCCAAAGATTTGACATGATGCCTATTTTCATTTGCTAATTCTCAGAGCAGGCAACACTTTCCTATCCACCAAAAAATCGGAAACCATCTTATACTAATTAAAAGTATAAGTATGTCTTATACTAATTTACAAACCGAAAATCATTAATTTAGACTTATGTGCCATCCACAAACTTGTGAGAGTGAATGTCGTCTTGTGACATGAGAGATGCACAAAATCTCTTATATATATATATATATATATATGCGTTAGATTGATAGATTGATATTCGCTTTGGATGAAAGCGTCTGCAAAAAGTAATAAATGTAAAAAAAAACCTAATGAATAATGTAAAACTGAGGAAAAACTTTTTTTTAAGAGGTGCATACCATCACATTAATCTAATTAAGGGAAATTATTTGAATTATTCATTTCCATGTGACAACTTGATAATCTCAGCATCACATGGACTCACATCCTTGCATGCACAAAGCAGGACATTTTAGATACATATAATGCATGCAACAATAAACATGCCCCTGTGACTCAAGAGAAGCATTTGTTGCTGTAATGACACTGTAATGTGACATAAAAGCAAAGCATTACTGTGAGAGAAAATATGCTTTTTGTGCTGTATTGATTCAATTACCCCACACATTTCTTGGAGTCAGCCTCGAGGCGCACCTGTGAGCTCATTTAAACCAAGCTTATCGTGAAACTGTGTGTGTGCGTGCTGGTTTGCATGCATGATGTGAGTTTGTGTTTGCAGCTAGCAGAAAATAGACAGTTTATGCA
The DNA here is from genome assembly GCA_030378365.1 of Hybognathus amarus. Taxonomy (NCBI): domain Eukaryota; kingdom Metazoa; phylum Chordata; class Actinopteri; order Cypriniformes; family Leuciscidae; genus Hybognathus; species Hybognathus amarus. Next base: position 278,525 of record JAQIUQ010002830.1, read on the forward strand.
CATATTGCTCTATTGTCCATCTGATTGTATTGAAGTAAAGGAGTGTGAAGGCACAGCAACAGTCAATAGCATGAAATTGGAAACTATGAGGCCGCGTTTCAATCAAGGGAGGAGAGAGCCGCGCGCTATTGACTTACGATCCTGTCACAATCCCTTGATTAAAAATATAGCTTGGTTCAATTTCACAGCATTGACTGACTTATTGATTGCTATTTCTGTACTTGAAGTTGCTTTCGCAAGAAATGAATTGTAGTTATTTGGACTAAGGGAGTACATTACTGAAGGCCAAGGGAACCATTCACAGTCTGCATATCACTTTGCTCAGCGCTAAAACACGGAAAGTATTATAAATTTGATGCACTTTACTTTTCAACAGACAACATTTTGTGAGCTAAAATAAAAAAAATGCAAATAAATGTCTCCAAGAATGCATAAAATCTAAACATCATGAAGTTTTGTGGCTTTTAGTCAATGCGTGTAGCTTTGCAGGGCTCCAGACTAACTTTTCTACTGGTTGCACTGGTGCTACCAACTTTTTCAGTTGGTCGCAAAAGCATATGATTTGGTCACACCTTTTTTTTTTTTTCTTTTTTTTGCTACATGCCAGGGGATTAATCAATGCATTCTGAAGAATAGTGGTTTTAATGGACCAAAGCTAGCAAAGGCTTTCTGGGTTGCAGCATAAACACCTGTAATATATTAATTATCATTGCCAAATTTCAGGATTTTCATGGATTTTGGACAGTAATTTTAATCTGTAATTTTAAGCATTTTATAGTTCAATTGTATGCAATCTGTTTACATTTAAATCACATTCTATCTATCTGTTTGTCTATCTATCTGTCCGTCCGTCTTTTATCATTTTTCTCACAGCATCATCTTTATATCTTTTAAAAATCATTAAACATTCAAATGTATTCATTACATTTTAATAGATTAGAGTATTATAATAAGCTAATAATACAGATTTTTCCTTGTCAAAGTTTATAGTTGTAATAAAAACAGAAATCTCACACTCCTTACCTTCTGCATTTTATAATAATTTCCTTTCCTCAGTCGAGCGATTACTCTCATCTAACCGCTGAAAAGACGTAGGAAGAAGGGGCTTAATTCGTAATTGCGTGTTCCACCATCAGTGTGCAATGCGCGTGACGTCTACGTTCGTCAATAAATAAACTGCACGTGTGTTGCGGAAGAACACAGTAGCCGGAGCTACTTCTCTCCATTGATGTCTATGGCGAGTCACGCAGGCACTGGGCAACTCCGCATCCGAGTCGACCCCGGGATAAAATAGTCCGAATATAAACACTTATTATAGACGTACCGTAGTGATTCAGGATAAATTAAAAACACGGTTTAGAAAATGGATTAATGATGTAGTCATACTCGTTCATTTTGAACATAATGTAGCGACTGTCAATGTCTGTTTGGCTGTCAATCAGCTATGTGGAACCCCGGGTGCGCTGTTGGTTGGCGGTCTGGGAAGAGGGAGTCGGGTTGAGGATCGAAGTTCGTCTGTTGTTTTTAGTTGCTCTATTCAGAAGCTGTGTTTCTGAATGCCTGCACGTGCTCTGGCGAATAAACAAGTTAACTGAACTCTGGCCTCGTGTGAGATGCTACAATAAGTTACGGACTGCAGCAGCTGATACAACAGCGTTTTGTTGCGCGAGCGTCCACTCGCACATGCGACCACAAAATTTTAACTCGCACATTTCTCAAAAAATGGTCGCATATGCGCAGTCTGGAACCCTGCTTTGAACTCCTAAAACTGATTAAATTAACCTTTTATACATGCAGTTAACATGTACAAATTCCAAAATATGATGCTATTTATGCACTGTAAAAAAATATTTTCAAGATTTGTTATCACAACATATTTTCTTTTGTCAAATCAACATTATAATAATTTATTTAGTTGAGATAACTTATTATTTTGAGTTTCTGATGGTTAATTAATCTCCTTCATTGTATTAACTCACTTTTTCCAGTTCAATCAACTTAAAATTAAGGCAACCCAGGTTACTTACTTTAAGTTAAACCAACAATAATTTTTTACAGTGTAGTAATCACAACATTTTTTCTTTAGTCAAATCAACTTAAATAATTTATTTAGTTCAGATAACATTTAATTTTGAGTTTCTGATTGGTTAAATTGATCTCCTTCATTGTTTTAACTCATTTTTCCAGTTTAATCAACTTAAAATTTTAAGACAACCCAGGTTACTTACTTTTTAAGTTAAACCAACAATTTTTTTACAGTGTGTATGCAAACTAAGCAAATTATAGTTTTTGGCTTTTAAAAGAATAGCAGTCAAAATTTCCATATTATCTGTTATTGAAAAGTATACATTAATATAATATATAAACTATATATGGTAATATAAATATATATGGTATTTGAATAAGACAATCTGATTGGCTGACACGGCAAGTTTTGCCGCAAGCAAAGGCAGTGACGTGACAAAACGAAACCCACAATTAAATTCGGCAACGCATTAACGTCAGTCATTCAAGGTAAATAAGAAGCGTTAACTGTGACGAATGCACTGTGTGAATGCACCAATAAGATGTAAATTAAGCAATGTTTAACTCTAAGTTGTTGATCTGGGTTTTATTTTAAAATGAGTTTTGTTGCACCACTTAATTTTAAACACAGATTATCAAATCACAATTCTAACGATTAAAACCTACGATCTACGATTAGGCTAATGTCCCTCGCCATGATGGATCAATCAGCAACAATGTAGGCTAGATATCACATTTTCCTTTTTTATTGACCACCAGAAACTTTCTCTCTCTCTCTCTCTCTCTCTCTCTCTCTCTGGCAATAGCTGCTCTTGCCTTTAAAGGAAATAAAATGTCTTTATAAACAGCTCCGTAGAAAGAGCGTTAGAATTAAAGGGCTGATCAAGCAGTGAACCGACACCAGGCTGAGGAGATGCTTAATCCTTATTGGATTAAGCAACAATTGGATTAATCCTACCGTTAAAGTGCCTTAATGTACTAAAACAGTGATATTACAATGATCAAATTCAGTTTACACGTTTTTGATGATGCAATAACAGTCAGGGAAGCAGATGAGCCCAGAATATGAATGCAACACATTTTCTTTATATTGGTTGTCAATGTAAAAAAATATTGCGTCATATTCTTCTGCTTGCCTGTTGAAAGTACTGAAGCATCATCAATAAGGTGTATATTGAATTTGGTCTTTTAATATCACTGTATTATTGATCATGATTTTTGTGTTCCCTTTGTCTTGCGTGGGTTTATGTTATTTCCTGTTTTGCGGCATGTTTTGTAGTCCTTCATAGTTTTTCTTGTTGATTAGTTCCTGATTGTTCCTCTCGTTTACCGATCACCCATTGTGTTTTATATACCTTAGTGTTTGCGTTTTTGGTTTGCTCTGAGAGCACTCGGATGTCACAGTTTACCACATTAGTGCTTAGTACAAACCCGGTAAATGTGACTAGTGGGCAGCGAAGGAAATACTGTAAAAAATGATCGTGATTTTAACAGTAAAAGACTGTAAAAATGCTACAGTGAAAAACTGTTAATTGGTTAACAGAAAGTTTCCTTACTATATACGGTAAATAACTGTGATATAAATAATGGTACGTTTAATGTAATTTTACTGTAAAATACTGTTAAATTTACAGTTTTTGGAAGTGAAAAAGAAGTCATTGTATAATTTACAGTGAAAAAATGTAAATTGACATTCCCACAATTCCCTGCGTGACACTTCACATTTAATGTATTTTAACTGTTTCTTCATAATTTTCTTAGTTATTTTTCTAATCAGTTATGTACATTAGGGTTTTATGTTACATTTAATGTTGTTAAATTAATACTTATTGCATTTTTTTAAATTTCAACATGTTACCATGATGGTGTTTAATGTTTGTGTGAATGACACTGTGCAGCTTCTATATAATAGTATGAACTTTCTTGTAGAAGATCTGATTATGATGAGCTTTGATTGATCATTTGACTCTCATTACGGCTGTGATTGTTGGCAGTCAGTGTATTACAATTGAACAAAACAGATATTAATACTTCAAAAGGTCAGTAAATTAACATTATATCAGATAATGAAATACGGTTTATTGCTGTAAAATTAAATACGGTCAAAGTCTGTAAAACCTAAAATGTTGCTACCGTATTTTTAACAGGAAAACTCTGTAACCATAGCTGCAGGGTTTTCTTGTAAATTCAACAGATTTTTTTTTACAGTGAAGCCTTGTGTTGTGACGTCACGTAAAAACTATAAGTAACTGCAACATGTCAATTAACTCTCATTTGAGAATTAGTAGACTGTAAGGTTAAGGTTTGGGTCAATATCTAGTTATTAGAGCCTAAAGTGGACCATCGAAATATTATTTCAGTTTTAGTTTTGTTTCAGTAAATTATAATATAGCCTAACCCTGGTCCACACAGCTTCCACACACGTTTGCAAGTGCAGTAACTAGTTGTAGTTAGCGGTAAAGAAAAATAGCCGTGTATCTCCACCCTGACTCCTTGAAAAAGCCTAAAGCCATCAAATCCGATTTGAAGCTTGGAGCTCTTGCCATTTGTTGTGTGCAATAATAAACATCAGATGATCAATGAGCGGTTGGTGCACAGTGGCGTCTGAGGCCAAGACTATCTATTACCCCTAATGTTGAGCTTTTAAGGAACATCAGTCTTTCCAGAACGCATAACAGAACCGTAACCCGACTTCTCTTGGATGTCTTAAATCTGACCTGATGCATTCGGTGCCTGGTGATGTGAGAGGTCAAATCAGATCATGTTTCAAGTTCTTTTGACTTTTCTTGGAAAAACTCAGCCGTCTCTTCAGCTTTTCACTTCCATCTCTGACACTGTCTGTATTACGCATTGACACACAGGTGCAGGTGTTTGATGGGCTGGAAATGGATGTCAGTCCGTAAACCGTCCCTATATACTGCATCGCCAACTCTGTCACAGCTGCCGGAAAGATGATGTGCTTCCTCACATTCAGCCTTCATTTTGGCACTGATTTTCACTGTCTTTAACCCTCTGTTGCACAGTGTTGCCTTTTCTTAACGACAAATATGAGCTCAAATAAGCACATACAATGGTTCATAAAAAGCGATGAATAGCAAATACTTTCTAGTCTTTATAAGCATTTTAAAATTATTTTCTGCTAAGCGGAAGACATACAGTATCTGTAGTCTTATAATTTATTTTCTTCACTGTTCAAAACATGCAATGCACATTTGGTAATAAGTAAACTTTATTTTAGTCATTTTGCAGCCATATACTGTTAATTTTGTGTTGTATGTAATTGCACAAATAGGCTGAGTTTCATAAATAAGTAAATAGATGATAAAAAAAGCATTTTATTCTGACATCAGCCAAATCTTCATAATATAGGCTACTTTAGAAATGCACACTGACCTAAAGAATTATTAGGAACACCTGTTTAATTTCTCATTAATGCAATTATCTAATCAACCAATCACATGGCAGTTGCTTCAATGCATTTAGGGGTGTGGTCCTGGTCAAGACAATCTCCTGAACTCCAAACTGAATGTCAGAATGGCAAAGAAAGGTGATTTAAGCAATTTTGAGCGTGGCATGGTTGTTGGTGCCAGACAGTATTTCACAATCTGCTCAGTTACTGGGATTTTCACGCACAACCATTTCTAGGGTTTACAAAGAATGGTGTGAAAAGGGAAAAACATCCAGTATGCGGCAGTCCTGTGGGCGAAAATGCCTTGTTGATGCTAGAGGTCAGAGGAGAATGGGCCGACTGATTCAAGCTGATAGAAGAGCAACTTTGACTGAAATAACCACTCGTTACAACCGAGGTATGCAGCAAAGCATTTGTAAAGCCACAACACACACAACCTTGAGGCGGATGGGCTACAACAGCAGAAGACCCCACCGGGTACCACTCATCTACACTACAAATAGGAAAAAGAGGCGACAATTTGCAAGAGCTCACCAAAATTAGACATTTGAAGACTGGAAAAATGTTGCCTGGTCTGATGAGTCTCGATTTCTGTTGAGACATTCAGATGGTAGAGTCAGAATTTGGCATAAACAGAATGAGAATATGGATCCATCATGGTTTGTTACCACTGTGCAGGCTGGTGGTGGTGGTGTAATGGTGTGGGGGATGTTTTCTTGGCACACTTTAGGCCCCTTAGTGCCAATTGGGCATTGTTTAAATGCCACGGCCTACCTGAGCATTGTTTCTGACCATGTTCATCCCTTTATGGCCACCATATCCCCATCCTCTGATGGCTACTTCCAGCAGGATAATGCACCATGTCACAAAGCTCAAATCATTTCAAATTGGTTTCTTGAACATGACAATGAGTTCATTGTACTAAAATGGCCCACACAGTCACCAGATCTCAACCCAATAGAGCATCTTTGGGATGTGGTGGAATGGGAGCCCTGGATGTGCATCCCACAAATCTCCATCAACTGCAAGATGCTATCCTATCAATATGGGCCAACATTTCTAAAGAATGCTTTCAGCACCTTGTTGAATCAATGCCACGTAGAATTAAGGCAGTTCTGAAGGCGAAAGGGGTCAAACATAGTATTAGTATGTTGTTTCTAATAGGTGAGTGTACAAAATATAATATAAAATATAAATATATATTGTCAACATTATTTATTTTAAAACTGCTTTCATAATGCATCTGATTGGGTTAAATTGGAAGAACACACAAGATGCTTTTTGTCTTGTTGAGAGTCTTGAAGGATATTTGCGAATTGCAGATTTGTCCTTCTTGTTGGCTCTTGTTCACGTATCAAGGGTGGAATCAAATCAGCATGACGGCCGCTTTTCTGTCTTGTCTTTTAAAAACAAATCTGCCACATGTAGAGCATCAGATGTCTATAGACAATGACGCAAAACATTATTCTCTACCATAATAAAAATAAGCCCACTCAGTTAATCCAGAACTAAAAAAAAGTCTCATTTGTGTTGAAACAAAATCACTAAACATTTCAGCCCAGAAGATTGTAAATATGCAAATAAGAAGAGTCTTAAAGCCTTCCCAAATAAAATGGCAGAGTTAGATTTCTAACATTGAATGTGTCTTTACACTTTCAAACTTAAGGCACCTAAAGAAGCAATCTTGTCTGGTCTCCATAGCAACAAAATACATTTTAGCTCTTGACCTTTACTGAATAACAGAATTACGCACAGCAGTCATGTTCCAATTAATAAAGGCCTGGAGGAAGGCCATTTACTACGCAAAAATGTGTTTTGGAAGGCAAATTCTAAAATCAATGAATTTCAGTTTATTTGTCATCTTAATTCTTGTGTTTCCTATAGACTCGAGTCTCAGCTCCAATCAAAGAAAGTTCAGTCTAATCAAGTCTGAGGTTACACTGGAAGCAATAATGCACAACCAAAATAAGTATGCAAAATTCATGTAGGCTGTTATTATATTTTCAACCTAAACAAAAGAAGCAGACAGCACAGTCTCCTGAGATCATGGAGATGCACCAAAGAAAATGAGTTCACTAGTTTAGCAATGCATTTGCATTTTAAATCAGAATACTGTCAATTACAAAACAAAGTTCAGATTAAGTCATCATCATCATCTCAGAACACAAATTTATTCGCATTCACTAATGCATAGTACTTCTGTACAGTATGAGCTGAAATATTCAGGTTTATTTATTTGAAGAATATGCATTTTTATTTGCTCACATTCATTTAGCTTTTTTCATGCTTTATGGGAACTTCCATAGATAATGATAATAATGCCAATACACCAATGTTTCATGAGATTCCCCACCCCCAATGCAACAATGCAGATGTATTTGCACAATCTTAGCTCATATTTACCAAGGTAGCCAATAATTCTGACCAAAAAATCAAATAATCACACTACAATTGCCTCAGAAAATTCTGGTCTCTATAGTTGGATATACTAATCCTAATGATGCTGAATATTGTTCCTGTAAGACAACTTTAGATCACTCCTTTACAAGGCTGTGCAAGTGATTTTATGTGCCAGAGCGTATCAACGTTCTGTCTTGTGTAGCTAGCTGTGCGAGAATCAGAGCCAATGGAGACAAACGGCCAATGAACAGCTGCTTTATGCTGATAAGAAACCACATGATCACCAGAGAAAACCATATCATTATTGAGCATAAACAAATGTTATGGTCTGGTCACTTTTGAGACGTGGCGATCTACAATTCGGACGCTGCTTTCCACGGTTATTTAAGACGCACACTGCTGATGCTCCAGAAATGCCTGGTGTTTGCAGTTGCAATTTGAATTTACCTGCATTAAACATGCTGTGAAAGAGTAAAAGCACAAATTGAAAAAAAAGCAGAAATAAGCAAGGATTATAGACGGATTCCTTGCTGCATAAAATATGAAAAGTATCTCTCACTGCCACTGTCAGTTAAGTCCAATAATATTTACTTATTAAAATCATCATCGCTCTCAGTGTTGCCAGTGTCATGGGTTTTCCTTGCTCGAATTGGGCTATTTAGAAAATGCTGTTGCAGGAAAAATGACCAAAAGATGTTGTTTTTTTGGGATATGTTTATAAGCCACATATCCTTTTATAAGCCACATATCCTATTCATCACATTCATGTTTTGTAGACAAAAAAAATGCAAATGGAGCCTTTACTAATATGTATTGATCACTGGAATGAATACCTGGCTAACTAAGGGCCACTAAAAGAGCAAGTGTGTGAGAGATATATGGCAGGCACCTGTGATGTTACACTCTAAACAATGCTGGGTTGTTTGAACCCAAATTTGGGTAAAATATGGACAAACCCAAATGTTGGGTTAAAATTGTTGTTTCAAGATAACCCAACTTTAACTTTCACTTTCAACTGTACATTTTTTAATTGCAATTTTAACCCAACATTTGGGTTTGTCCATATTTTACCCAAATTTGGGTTCAAACAACCCAGTATTTTTTAGAGTGCATTGCAAACGAGAAATTAGAAAATAAATTAGATTGAGTTTGCAATTGTAGATTAAACAATAATGATTGTGTGTAGAAGAAGAGTGAAGCTAACAGAAAAGGATGTAGCGAGCATATAATCAATAGTCTTTAATCAAATCATACACTCTAAAAAATGCTGGGTTGTTTGAACCCAAATGTGGGTCAAATATGGACCAACCCAAATGTTGGGTTAAAAATGTACCTTTGAAAGTGAAAGTTGAAGTTGGGTTAACATTTTCAATGTCATTTTTAACCCAGCATTTGGGTTTGTCCATATTTGACCCAAATATAGGTTGAAACAACGAAGCATTTTATTAGAGTGTAACATTTCAGAGAGGATTTTAACTTAATGAATGGAGATTTAAAAAAAAAAAACACAGGGAAGTGAAAGCACAATTTCATTTTAAACAATTTTAAACAAAGTTACGCCATCTTTTTGTGTGTCTATCGGTCTATGCTGTTGGTCCTCCATCTGCTGCCAAAAACAGCACCGGCCCACAGAGGCATGGAGTCTAACACCCATGAAGGTGTCCTGTGCACCAAGACATTAGCAGCAGATCCTTCAAATCCTGTAGGTTATAAGGTGGAGCTGCCGTAGATCGAACTTGATGGTCAATTAGATTGAGATCTGGGGAATTTAGAGGCGAGGGCAACACCTTGCTGATACTCTGGCTTTTGGCTTGCTTAGTTGGGGACACTTAATATTCAACACTATTATTGATTTGCCTGCATTGACACCATTACAGTATATGAGAACTGAACTGAGTTGGATGATGACATCACTCTCCAGAGCAGCCATATATATACACAGTATCACATGACAGTGAGTACATTGTAAAAAAATCTGTAGAAATTACAGTATATTACAGTATTACTGGCAGCTGCTTGCCAGTGACTTACTGTAGATTTAAATTATTGTTATTTACTGGCAACAGTTTGTTCAAAGAACATTAAACATTAACAACTAAGTCTTTATCTTTACAGAATAAAACTAAAATAACAGCGTCATGCAAAGCATTCTGGGAACCAAAATCTGAAGGAAAAAAAAACAGAAAAAGGTTGATGAAGATTTCTGGTTCCCAGAATGCTTTGCATTCGATTGTTATTTTTTAGTTTTATTCTGTAAAGACAAAACTTGTTAATGTTTAATTTTCATTTAACTTTAAACAAACTGTTGCCAGTAAATATACATCAATTTAAATCTACAGTAAGTTACTGGCAAACCGCTGCATAACTACAGCAATTTTTTACAGTGTACAGAATGAGGGAATTGTACTCAAAGCACACATTTTAACTGCTCTTATACAAGATACACACATTTGTATAGTCCTGTCAAGGAGGTCAAAATTATGAATAAGACATGTGGCTTTGCATGGTTAAAATGACGTACAGTTACTGTATCCCTTAGGGTGCACTCACTTTTGTTTCCAGCTTTGTTTGCAGTTTATTTTCAGAGGACAGTAAATCTATACTGCAATACAAGCAACACATTGACTACTCCAGGTTTATATATCCAATTTTAATTTCTATAGTATTGTCCCTTGAGAAAATATACTAAAATGTTTCCTGAAATGTGAGTGGCATACTCACTTTTGAGAAATAATATATCAATGAACTAAATGAATAACTTTTCACAACAAAAATTAACCATCACTGAATTTACTTAAGCTGGAACTATGACGCTATTTTCTTGGGCCAGTTGTTCAAAACATTTAACCTGGATCGAAATGATCCGGATTTGGAAATCCCATTTTTTCCTATCTAGGATCAGGTAATTCCGTCTTACTTTTATGCCGGTTTTTCAAAGCAACATTGGACTGATCCAGATACACAGTTTTCAAGATTACCAAATCCAGATTACCAGTGCTCTAAATGGGACAACATATCACTATGTGGGCTACCAGCTATGGAAAGAACAGGTAGAAGAGCCAACATGGGGTCACTGTAAGTGTTTCTTATTTTGAGACAAAACTGGGGACAAGATTTTTTTTTTTTTTTTACTTTACTATACTGAATAGCTTAATTGTTAGCCTATGTCTACTTTATCACTGTTACAACGGTTACACAAGTCAAGTGCAAAAGATAAATAAAAGTATACACTAAATGATACAAATGTATTATTTGACCAATTTTAAAGTTTTACATTTTCTTCCTGAAATCCACCTTGAAATCCTACCCCCTGTTGGGATCAGGATAATCCTGTTTTTTGTATCAAAGTTATCCAAATCCCACTGACAAGTTTTGAACAACACAAACTGAAGGTTTGATCCAGATTAAAACTAGGATTGGATTCCCTGATCTGATCTGATTTCAGATTCCTTCTTTCCCTTTTGAACAACCCATTTTCAAGATTTGATCGAATCCGAGAACCAAAATCAGATCAGATTACCTTTGAACAACTGGCCCCTTAAGATCTGCTGTACAGTAGAAGAAAACTTTGTTGAATTATTTCCCTGTTTTCACTGTAAAGCTTTGAAACAATCTGTCTTGTAAAAAGCACTATAATAAAGGTGACTTGAGCAAGTCACCTTGCTAAAACAATTTGGCACTTGTCAAACTCGCTCAGATATTCCTATACATGTTGATTACGAGAACCGATTGTTTAGCATCTAATGTTAGGAGATGATCAATGATATTCGCTTCACCTGCTGTGACTATATAATGTTCACTATATACTGTGCCTGAACACAGGAAAAAAACTCATTGGCATAAAACTCTTCATTCATATCTGCGAAATACAACATATATAAATTTCAGTTCAACATCCGTAAGGGCCAACTGTGAGAGTCCATCATTTAATTGGTTCACAATAAGCTTTAAACACAACTAAGCTTTGTAAAAATGTAAAGAAACTCATATTACTTGAACTCACAGTTGGGAACTACTGCCTGATCAGGGCTCTTCGATCATGACTGTGTGCATCAATACCGTCCTTCGCAGCTACCTGCATTTCAAACACAAATCTCCTTTGCATGCATATCCTGAAAAACCTTTCTACAAGTAAACAAAGTTTCATTATGCATGTTCACAGCAGTCTATAAAAACTGCTGTGCCAGCTGGACTGTAAGAGCAAACCTCTGAAAACATCATTTCACTCCTCCTAACCCTTCTTATAGTGTGTGAACACCACAGTAAAACATACTTTTACCCTGATTCATAACCTGCTGCGACAAAGACAGATCTCTCCCAGGTGAACACTTAATGCAAATTTAAAACCACAGATGCCCAAAGGAGCACAAAAAATTATGGAGGCGCAAAAACAGGGCCGTAAACAGAATCAACAACCGCATCGTTCATAAATAACGCAGCTAATAACTCAAAACGCCACTCGGTTTCAATTGTCCTGTGGGATGGACTAGCATCATGTGCTACATAGGCGGACGAGTGAAGAATGCAGAGAGTTCATTGAGCGAGTCAGAGACGTGGATGGGCAATTTTGGATGAGCAAAAACTCAACGAAATATGTATTCATCATCACAGACGTCTTGTACTGTCTGCAAAAACAGTCATGAATACATTATTTAAGCCAGTGATGATGTCAGCCAATGCATCAAGTTCTGAATGTTATATTTGTTTGATCGTTTGTTCATTTTTGACAGATTTTAGAGACTTTTTTAGATTATTAGACATTAATTTATAGAATGAAAATGTAATTTTACAGTTAAAATGTGCAGTAATTATAATAAACACAGAAGGAAGGAGCCATCTAAAAAAACATATCTTCAAGATCATATCAAATGGCAGGTCAGACGCATATAATAATCAAAAGAGGGGGAAATGATTAGATCATATTACATATTCCATATACTGTAGCAACATATTAAAGGAGTAGTTCACAAAAAAAAAAAATTAAAAAAATGACTTTTGCTGATAATTTAGTCGCCCCATGTCATCCAAGTATGTCCATGTCATTCTTTCTTCAGTCGAAAAGAAATTGGTTTTTGATGAAAACATTCCAGGATCTTTCTCAATGGGAACCAAACATTTAAGGTCCAAATGAGAGTTTCAGTGCAGCTTCAAAGGGCTTTAAACGAAAATGAACAAATCTTTTTTCGATTCATGACTCGAAGGGTCTCTAGATAAGACCCTTATTCATCGTCTGGTGTCGTTTAAAGCCCTTTGAAGCTGCACTGAAACTCTTATTTGGACCTTGAACCGTTTGGTTCCCATTGAAGTCCATTAGAAAATCCTGGAATGTTTTCATCAAAAATCTTAATTTCTTTTCGACTAAAAAAAGAATGACATGGACAGTCTTGGATGACATGAGGGTGAGTAAATTATCAGCGAAAGTTTTTTTTTTTTTTGAACTAGTCCTTTAAGTGCTGCTTTTCTACAGTCAGTCAATATGAGAGTTATGGAGCACAGAGATCCTTCCCAGCACAGAATCATGGAGAAACCTGTCTCCATCAACCTGACTCCACAGCTGTCAGCCTGGTGTTCCGCTGGGAAATTTGATGCACTGTTGACTTTTCTTATGTTTCTTTCTCCTCCACTGATCTGAGACAAAGTTCTCAGCACACATCTCAGACAACAGATTTCAGGTCTAAATGCACAACTGCTTTACTAACATGAAATGTTTTCTTTTCTTTTTTTTCATTTATGAAAGGTGAGTTAAGCTTTTAAGATTTGAGACTTTGTGGGTGTACTTTTGTATTTTGAATATTATCTCAGATTTATTTGAATGATTGTCAGAAAAATGGTTCTGATAAGAGCTTTCATTCTGGTTTTGACAGTTGCGGTTCTCTGGTTTACTTCAGGTGACCCAAATTTAACTTCACAGGCTCAACAATATGCAAAATTAGTAACACGACATCGCATGGAATGAACAGAAAAATGGACAATCTTCTAAATGCATAAACAGAAGCAGACGTGTGATTTACTAACCAAACACAGAATAAACACTAGGACTATTTTTATAAGTGACATTATTCTGTAACATTTGGGCCAACATATATACAACTATAATTTTTAGGTTTGGTTTAGGGTTATTTGCATTTAATTATGCATAATTTACTGTTATTAAAATAGTACATGTAGCGGAAAATAGTGTTACTGTAGTATGCAGTTACTTATATGTATGCAGTTTTAGTTAAACAACTGTTTTCCATTTTAGATTTGTGATATATAGGGCTGTGCAAAGATTAATTGCGATTAATCACAGCCAAAATAAATTTCGTGATAATTATATCACAGCCAAATATAATTATTTTGTATATATAAATACATACACTGTAAATATATATATATATATATATATATATTTTTTTTTGTTAAAAATTAAGAATATATAAAATATATTAATTTTATATATTCACTTAATTTTGCATTAAACATTTTTTCTTTTGTCAAATCAACTTAAATAATTTATGTGGTTCAGATAACATAATAATATAATTTTAAGTTTCTGATGATTAAATCAATCTTAATTGTATTAACTAAATTTTTCCATTTCAATGAATTTAAAATTTTAAGGCAACCAGATTACATAATTTTTTATGTTAAACCAACAATATTTTTTACAGAGTATGCATGTAAGTATATATTTGGGAATTATTTGCAAATACATATAAATACATAATCTATATTATATAAAATATTTTATACATGAATAACATTTCTACATTATTTTTACACAGCACACACACATATATTATGTAGACACAAACTTTTATTTTAGATGCGATTAATCGCAATTAATCTTTGCATAGCCCTATATATATATATATATATATATATATATAATTAATTTTTAAATATTTGGAATACGTAATATTGAAAATATAAATATATTGTGTATTATTAATTTATTCATTATATAATATATTTATACACAAACATAATATATTACATTATAATATTTTAATAATTATAGTTAATACATAATGTTAATATACTACTATACTACTAATATATAATAAATAATAATAATAATAATAATAGTATTATATATAGACGGTTATATAAGACATAACATAAGGCATTTTAAAAAGAATGACATAAGAAAACAATTATTTTATGATTTTCTATTTCTTTTAGAAATGATTTTCTTTTTCTTTTAAAATTATTTTTATAAAATTTCTATTTTGTTATTACTGTTAGCTGCATTCTATTATTTGCATGTGCCATAGTTCTCCCAATCCAACCCGACATGTGACTCACATGAGGTGCCACCCACCAGCTGAGATCCTCTGCTACACTTGTCAGTTCACGCTTACTTTCATGTCCCCTAACAAGTCGGCATACCCCACCAACATGATTCACCGCTTCCTCATAACAATGGCGAAGACTTTTACAGAGTTTCTCAAAGAGTACGCCATCTTAATTACTCCAGGAATCGACAGCCACCTGTCAGACAAGAAACTGATGTGAACTATGAGTCAAAGACTATTATTACATATCTTTCATCCCTCGCCATTTCCACCCGACCGCGCTAGAGACGTTTAATCGTCTTCTTTTGAGCAGCTAGAGGCGGCCCATCTGAGCGACCGTAGGGATGTTTTAATGAGCTTATCTGAGTCAGGAGGCAGATGGCGTTAAGATGCTTGATGCTTTACGGGAAAAGGCCTCGCTAAAGGATGTCTTGCAGGAGATGAGGCAAAAAGGTGAGTCATTAGTAGGGTCCCATCCAGTCAGGATTTTCTGATCCCTGGAGTTTAGAATTACAGATCGTGGAGTGAGAGGTAAACAGGTTGTCTGGCCTACCGCAGGTTCAGGAGGGCTAAAAATGTCAGCGAGGATTCGCATCCGCGCGTGAACAAGCTATGAGCCCATTAGCTCAGCGGTGCTCAGGCTGATGCATCTCACAGGCGGTGAGGTGTACATTAAATATAGCAGAGGTCACAGCTCATTCAACCTCTGAAAGCTGCCGCATCTGTTTGGGGGATTAATAGTTCAGACCCGAGGACTATGGCGAGGTTGTTTGGTACACTGGAAAGAAAGACTTTAGGTGCAAATGAGGCTTCATGATGACAGATGATTAATGACTATATCAAAATTGAACATTATAAAAAGTAATGATCTAGTGTATGTGCTTTAAGTTGCAGCGGGAGTTTGAATTAGTTGCTTTGTATCTGTGTCCATCACAAAAATGGCAAAAAAGGTCCAAAACATGAACACTGCATGACGCACAAATGCTTTGTGATACTCCAGAGGACGGCCGCTCTGAAGGACAAACCAGAAGAAAGACAAAAGTGCTGACGGACATGCTGTCTTAATTGCCTACTGTTCAAGAAGATAGAAAGAGGAAAAACAGACAATGATGTGTTTGGTTCTGGTAAACTCTACATTATGGCGATATCCGAAATCCTTGTCCTTGTGGGCACATTTATTGGTCCTCATGAGGAAAGGAGCTATATAGACAGTATAAAAAATTGCATGTTTCTGTGATAGGGCTCTGTGATAGGGTTTATGCATGTTTATGACAACTGTCATTAAGTGTCTTCGCTCAATAATGACATTTTGAATGCAAATTTGACATTGTTTATGACATCTTGACATAAATCATTACATCATAACCTATCAGTGTCTTTGTCATGACAACTTGACATAAAATGAAGTTAAACTGTCATGTGGTTGGCTTTGACATTGGCTGTCATGAGGCCATTATAACTGTGTCATGAACATTTTTCGTGACCTGAACTACAGTGGTACTAATTGAATTTGTCATTAAAAAGTTATAATGGCTTCATGACAGCCAATGTCAAAACCAACCATCTGACAGTTTAACCCTTTACCTGTCACCCCCTTTTGATCACCCCCAAGTTTGGTCTTGTTTTAAAGAAGACAATCAGCAGATTATTACTGAAGTGAAAGCCCTTAAAAAAAATTAAGTATGAAAAAGTTATGGAAGTTATAATTTACAGTAAATCAAATATAATTTATTAATATATTTTTTTAACTATAAAATAAATATTTTACAAAATATTTTTTACTATAAAATGAAAGCTATATATCTAACCAAGTTATGTTCCAAATTTAAAGTTGATATCACAAATTTTGAAGTTCCCATGAGATTTTGTTTAGGTGTTATACCAAAAATAGCCACCGGGTCCCATTGAATTCCATTGAATTTAGTTGTATGCATTCTGCCATAACAAATTAATACATTTCTATCCAAATATCACTTCTGTCACTAAATATGTAACCTTGAGACTCAGACCTCTCTGACAATATGTGTTTTATCAAGATTAGAAAAGGTTTTGATAATAAATTATGAAAGATGATGCCCAAAAGGGAGGGGCCTAATAAAAAATACAGTTTCTATGGTAACGCAACGTCCAATTTCAAAACGGTTTTCACAGGATGAATTATGAGTTCGTGAGGTTTCAAATGATACCTAATTTATGATAACTACTAAAATATGTGATATAATAATAATAAAAAAATGATATTTATATATATAATATATTATACTTTTTAGAGGACTTCTTACCTTACTTTTTAAAATATATATTTTTTATTGACAAATACTAATTATGTTTTATTATGAACTTTTAGCACTAAAAAACAAAGTTTCAATTATTAAAAGTGTGTGTCGACTTTTTGTGACAAAGCTCAGAAAACTCCTGTAATGACAGCTGATTTTTTGAGGCGCACTCTTGTCATAAATTCATATATTACTGTTCATTCATAATTTGTAAGAAAGAAACCACACTAAAATATCTGTTTAGGAGTCTTACACCTTTCCAACGATATATAGTTTGTCATGACTCAGATTAGGATTTAATAGTAATATAGTGAAGTAAAGTTAGATTGCCTGTATACGGGCAAGTGACAGTTAAGGGGTTAATGTAATGTTAACCAATAAAACTAGGTGGTTTCTTAAGTTTGATCATTAATCTGCTATGTCATGTTTATGACAGTTTGTGTTGTCTTAGTAATGTCAAGTTGTCATGACAAAGACACTGACAGGTTATGGTGTATTGGTTTATGTCAAGGTGTCATAACAAAGACATCTCAAACAATGTCATATTTGCATTAAAAATGTCATAACTGAGCGAAATGACAGTTGTCACAAACATGCATAAAACTTCCTTCATGTTCAACATATGTCATGTCATGATTATGAAGGTGTCATGTTAGTCTTATGCACACCCCTTCAAGTAAAGTGTTACCAATATATCATTAACCTGATTTAAAAGCAATGGATATTTATGCATTATGTCTAACATATGTCTTCACTGTGTGTGTTTGTGCGTTAAAGCAACTGGCTCAACTCTGAGTTTAGACACCAGTGCAGATAACAATAAGTGCAGCTGGCTTTTACCTTACAGAAAAAGAAACACGCAAAACAAATTGCTTACAGCATAAAATGAGTTTACACAAAAAACAACCGCATATCAAAGAAAAATCTCTGTCAGTACACAATTGTAACCCTGGCAACCAGTCACAAAACAAGCATTGTGCATGGTCAAACACCATTCACAGTTTTCACTCACATGTTTATGAATAAAATGAAAGAAAAGATGATTGTGATAAAGTTCACACTTGCTCCATGACTCATTGTGATTTTATCAAGTCATCTTGAATACGTGAGACTTTAGCACTTATGTGCTGGAAAAATATGAAATTAATTATGATCAATGATGCACAATATACAGTCTCCTCGGTGTGATATGAATTCCAATGTGACTCAATTCTTTGCCTGTTTCTGAATGTTGACATGTTTGCAGAAGGATTTAGCTATCCAGGTCTGCAGCATTTCATGAAAGTGGTTTCATTCAAATGAACAAAAGAGGATGTGTGTGTGTGTGTGGGTTTGAGAGAGTGAGTGTGCGTGTGTGTGTGTGTGTGTGTGTGTGTGTGTGTGTGTGTGCTGTATGCATCAACACTCCCACCAACTGGAGAGCAGATGAAAATAGTTTGCTTGCATGTCTTGCACACATATTTCCGTTTATAGTTTATGTATGTCCATGAGATTAACTATTCTGCCTGAATCATTAATTAAATAGAATAATTTACTTGATATAATGCGAATTCAATAGTTAGTAAGTGTTTTCACATCTGGTAGCAGTTCATTTCAAAGGCATGATCCCTCTTATTATTATTATTTTTTAAATGTAGCACTTTCTGCTGAATAAGTTAAAAAAATTAAGCAACATCTACATGTGTGCTTAATAAAGGCATGCAAATTAAGTAAATTATATATAATATATATAATTAGTTTTTTAAAATGAGTTATCAAGTATCAGCCCCAAAGTAAAAAGTTGTATTTACAATCTACTTAACTTTATGATGCAGATGTTTCCAGCATGAACCAGGACATGAATAATTAATAATGTAATGCTGCATGGTTTCACAGTTTGACAGTTTTCATTTCACTGTTGTTGATTTTATCATTTCAGAAACCTGTTGTTTTGTGACGTCTGGAGTTCATCTGTTTCTCCTCAAAAAGGTCTGTGTATGCATTATGTTCTCTGACAGATAAGACAACAAGCATTCAGTCCTTGGCATGGGCTTTTAGAAATGTGCCACAGTAACTGTTCAAAAATCATATCAATTTTGTTTATTAAAAAAAAAGTTAAAGGTACAATATGCAGGATTTGTGCAGTAAAATATCCAAAAACCACTAGGCCAATGTTATATATTTTGTTTAGTTGGTTACTTACAATATCCCAAATGTTTCCAACTATTTGTAAATCGTTAGAAATTAGCTATTTTAACCAAAGGAAATGGGACGTGTGAGCAGGGGTGAGGAGTTGCCAGTCAATGGCGTCATATCCGCGTTACCCCTTTTCCGCTAGGTTTGACCTCGTACTGCAATAGTAACCATGGCGACAGACGTGGACAACTGGGTCAGTTATGCCCGTTATGCCTGCTCAACAGTGTGAGCATCCCTAGCAGGGTTTTGTTCAAACATTATGGACCATGGCAAGCAGACTTTGAGACAAAAAGACGACTAGAACGAAGATCAACATCTTTCCAGATGCCGAGAGCTCCCCGAGTAATGAGTAATGAGTAATTCAGCGTGTTGTTCGGTAGAATTAAATGCACTTATTCCTTTATATCGCAGGACTCGTGTTGCGTGTGGCGCTGGTATACGTCTAGCAATCGCGGAAAAAACATCAGTGTATTCACTCATCCATAAAAGATCCATCAGCTTAACGACAAGATCCATAATTTCGCTTAATGCGGAATATACCGCCATTAACATACGCCTTTGTTATTGTAAGAGGTTAGCGCCCCCTGGTGGCTGAAACAATCTTGCATATTGTACCTTTAAGTGCATGAATCAAAATGCACTTGTCAAACTCTAGTGTTCTCAAGTTCGTGTCTTATGAGATATTAAATTATTGCCTATAGCAAACATTAACATTAAAAAAATATAACATAGAGATCAGAATATCCAGAAGATACAAAAGAGACTTCTCAACCCAGAAAAGCAAAAAAAACTTTTCTAGGAGCATGCAAACATACTTATTTAAATGAACTATAGGCCTATATGTAAAATAATTACAGTTTGCTGGCAAAAACCCTGCAACTCCTAATCATCTGTGCTTGAGGTCCTATTCATTCTACATAAGGCTGCTGCATTATCTATAAGGATTTCAGCTGTGTTTTCCGCGTACATGGACATGCTTTGTTGCATTCTGTCCTTGGAGAACGAACAACAGACACTAGAAGCTGGTAGGTTTCACCGAGTTGTTACAGTAATCATGTTTTTTTGCAGATATTGTTGTTTTCGGGTCCTGGGGACGTGAGCATATTCCACTGCTGGCTGAAAGAGCTCCATTTTCAAAGTCCTCTGCTTCGCTTCAAGTACTTTTGTATGGAAATTGGACAGTATTTCCCCATCTAAAACCACGGGTCACCGCCTGCCTCCTCACTTACGAGGAGACGTGGCCATGAGAGGAAGAGACTGTGAGAGTTTGTGAAGTATTTCAAAGAACCAACTCAGTGCACTATCAAATGGAAATCTGAGATATTTGCAGGACAAAATGAAAATGATTGTTGTAGTTCAGTCATCTTGCATTTATAATAAGATCTATAAATATGGTCTTTGTGAAGTTTCTCGAGCCAGTGGATGCGTGTGTAACTTAGCACAGCCATCAGACACGAAGCAAGTGGGAGCCGTCGCCTATAGTCCTTATACAAATCATTCTCTACAAGAGTTTGTCTTTATTGCCAATCTGAGCTTCGAAAACAAACCTTAAGTTTGTTAAAAGTTGATTGAAAAAGTATCATAAAACCTAGCACCCACTTCTCTGTTTGCTGACAGTCTGATGTTGCACACAATAAGACATTTTTTCAATCGGCTCGAGTTGGGATCTGATCAGCTGACTTTATACAACTTCCACTCAAAGGCTCATTCACACACCAAGGGCGATATAACGATAATGATCTCATAAAGGAACAGCAGAGGCCACACCACAGCTATAACGGCACAGAGAATCCTTTGAATCACTTTCAGAACGATTTTATTTTTCAAGTTTCCAGTTGATGAATGATAAAAAACATTGAGAGCAAATTAGAATCCATACTGCTTTAAAGAGCTTGAGCATTAAAGCGCAGAATCGACAAAACTGATGCACACGCTACGAATAAACCAACTATATTGTGCATTGGTGTGAATGCTGATATAGTTATCTTTATAGTTATTGTCTTAAGGGCAGAGGTATTTATTTTCCTCAGACCACATTAGCCGAAGGTCAAAAGCAATATATTTCCAGAAAGACAGATGTCTATGTATATTTCCAGAACAGACAGACAGACAGACAGACAGACGTCTATGTATATTTCCAGACAGACAGACAGACAGAGACGTCTATGTATCTTTCCAGACAGACAGACAGACAGACAGACAGACAGACAGACGTCTATGTATATTTCCAGACAGACAGACAGACAGACGTCTATGTATATTTCCAGACAGGCAGGCAGACAGACAGACAGACAGACAGATGTCTATGTATATTTCCAGACAGGCAGACAGACAGACAGACAGACAGACAGATGTCTATGTATATTTCCAGACAGACAGACAGACGATCTATGACATTTCCAAACAGACAGACAGACAGACGTCTGATGTATATTTCCAGACAGACAGACAGACAGACAGATCTATGTATATTTCCAGACAGACAGACAGACAGACGTCTGATGTATATTTCCAGACAGACAGACAGACAGACAGACGACTATGTATACTCCCAGACAGCAAACAGACAGACAGACAGACAGACAGATGTCTATGCAGATTTCCAGACAGACAGACAGACAGACAGACAGACAGACGCATGACACATTTCAGAAAGACAGACAGACGTCTATGTATATTTACGACGGACGGACGGACAGACAGACAAGACAGAATAGACAGACGTCTATGTATATTCCCAGACAGACAGACAGACAGACAGACAGACAGACAGACAGACAGACAGACAGACAGACAGACAGACAGACAGACAGACAGACAGACAGACAGACAGACAGACAGATACAGACAGACAGACAGACAGACAGACAGACAGATAGACAGACAGACAGACAGACAGACAGTACAGACAGACAGACAGACAGACAGAC
Organism: Hybognathus amarus; assembly: GCA_030378365.1. NCBI lineage: Eukaryota > Metazoa > Chordata > Actinopteri > Cypriniformes > Leuciscidae > Hybognathus > Hybognathus amarus. The sequence continues at coordinate 301,020 of JAQIUQ010002830.1, forward strand.
AGACAGACAGACAGACAGACAGACAGACATATAGTATAGATCCAGATAGACATAGATAGATAGATAGATAGATAGATAGATAGATAGATAGATGTATTTCCAGACAGACAGACAGACAGACAGACAGACAGTTTCAAACTTTTTTGATTCTAGTCATTAGGTTGTAATTCATTTTGATTCATGACTCAGAACTCAGAATAGTTGCCTATGAAGAAAATTAATTAGAAAAAAAAACATTCACAACGGGCTGTCTAGACCAAGTGACTAATGGACCAGCCTTTTCAAATTCTTACTTAACAAGTAAAACGATCAAAACACAGCATAAAGTTCGGACTTTGAATTTGAAAATGTTCAAACCCAAGCAGCAGGTCTATTATGCCAACTATTCACTTTAAAATTAATACAATGCATCAATGAGTAATTATATCACAATACGCCTGTTCTGCAAATGTCTGATAATCACACACATGTAGAGTACATGCCAGCATTGCCATTTCATTTATTAACACAGCCGTCAGACAACAGGAGGCTACAAGGATGAATGTCTGAGATATCAACCTGAATTTAGGAATCGCAACATGCAACATTCATCAAAATGAACAAATCTTTTCCGAGTCATTTGGTTCATTCAACGAACAAAACAAATGAAGTGACTCTGAAAAAGATTTGTTCATTTTAATGATTGAGTTCGAACAGGAGAGTCACACAGAACAGAGCAAGGCGAGCATTTGAGCTTATAAAACTTAAACTTTGTTATTTATTTATTAAATGAGCGACCGTTTCGCTAGATAAGACCCTTATTCATCGTCTGGAATCATTTAAAGCACTTTGAACAGTTTGCAATGAAACGGTCTTTTGGACCTTGAGAAAATCCTGGAATGTTTTCATCAAAAACCTTAATTTCTTTTCAACTGAAGAAAGAAAGACATGGACATCTTGGATGACATGGGAGTGAGTAAATTATCAGCAAAAGTTTTTTGAAAAGTGAACTACTTCTTTAATACACTGAAGTGACTTGACCGAATACCTTAGATCCATTAGTGCAATTGCCCTGGTTAATGATTGACCTGGTTGTAATCACAGATTTCCACAGGACACCTAATCTAGCACAAGCAGAACATAATTTAGCACAGTGTCTATTTCTAACTCGAATTTGCACTGCATTTGTCCTTTACACGCTTCCCAAGAACACCACCAGGAGACTCTCCTTTGGAGGTCACTGTGGTGTTTTTGAAGCCCATTTCATGGAGAGCCGAATGGGGGACAGAACGCATGAGAACTCATGGAACGAGTTCAAAGCCCCAGTGCATCAAGTTCAATTACATTCTTCCCAAAGTTTTAGTTTGTTGTTTCAGATGTGCTTTTTTGTGCCATGGAAAATTGGCCCTATAAGTGCTGGCTCAATTGTGAATGTCTATAGAGACATCCTGTAATCAGACTCATAAACCTAAATTAGTAGCTCAAATTAGCAATAAAGCTCAAAAGTGTGCATTAACATTGTAAAAACATAGCACTGAACAGTGTAGCTTGACATTAAAGAAGTAGTTCACTTAAAAAAAAACATTTGCTGATAATTTACTCACCCCAATGTCATTCAAGATGTCCACGTCTTTCTTTTTTCAGTTTTTAAGAAATTAAAGTTTTTGATTAAAACATTCCAGGATTTTCTCCATATAATGGACTTCAATGGGAACCAAACGGTTCAAGGTACAAATGAGAGTTTCAGTGCAGCTTTAAAGGGCTTTAAACATCCATGACTCTCCTGTTCGAACTCAGTCATCAAAATGAATTAATCTTTTTTCGAGTCATGATTCGAAGGGTCCTAGATAAGACACTTATTCATCGTCTGGTGTCATTTAAAGCCCTTTGAAGCTGCACTAAAACTCTCATTTGGACCTTGAACCATTTGGACCCCATTGAAGTCCATTATATGGAGAAAATCCTGGAATGTTTTCATCAAAAACCTGGATTTCATTTCGACTGAAGAAAGAAAGACATGGACATCTTGGATGACATGGGGGTGAGTAAATTATCAGCAACATTTAAAAAAAATTTAAGTGATATACTCCTTTAAATGACACTTTCAGTAGGTAAGACGTTCATCACAGAATCTGGTTCGGACCCAGATTTCAGCTGCCGGTTGTTGGTTGGCTGAAAATTACCTGTTATTTCAGGAGACACATGCAGCTTTTCAAACCAAACAATGGAAAACGTACTAGCCTTGATTAAGGTTACCCACAAATTTCACCCTGCAATGCAAAACCTTGAAAAAGGCGACCTGGAATGAGACTGAGACAAATACTGTAGGCATGCACATTGTTAGAGAAAATTCTGTAACTCATTCTTCATTGTGTTGATGAAACCTCTGGAGAAAGCCATGTTAATGAGTGCAAATTCATTTAAATTTTTGGACGAAAGTCCAATCCATTGACCAAAGTTGCAAAAGAGAAAAACACACATTCATTGTCTTAATGCATGATTCGAATATCACCATTTAAGTCAAAAGCCTGAAAACTGTGCGCCGGTGAAATACTGAGACACGGATATGAACTTTACACAACATTAACCTTAATAAGCATTAAATGAATGCATTAACTGTTTTTAGAAGGCAGCCATTACCATAAACAGTTGCAGTGAGTTTTAGTTTAACCAATAGGTGACGAAAGCTGAAAAGAAACAGAGCAAGTTTCTTTCTCCGTAGACTCAAGTCTGTAAGTTTAAGAAAACAAGCTTTTTCAACATACACTGATGAATAACCACGCCTTTCAGAAAGTGCATCAAAGTACTGTACATCAAGTCATTTGTGAGTTCATGTAAGGAAAGTTACTGTGTGAAACTGATTTTCTACCTACTTTTCAATAGCATCCAGGACACTGTTCAGTCGCAGTAATTCCTGGTTTAAAACGCTTCTGTTATTCATTAGCCTGCAATGGGTTTTTCATTCTATATAATGGCTAATGTTTAGATTATGGGCTGCATAATTCCAAATGAGCTTTCCCTGTAGACTACATAGTGCGATCCGGGGGATTTATTAGACTATAATATACTGAGAATCTCAAGTACACTTGAACAATACGAAAAGCGACATCAGCAGTTTTGAAAGCCAGAAGACAAGTCCTTAAATTTTACTTGTGCGAGTCAAAGGAGGTGTATACATTTATGGTGTCTTAACTCTTAATTAAGTAATTGTACTCTTTACTTAAGTAAATCAATTTAACCATTTGCTTAACTCATGCTGTAATTTAGCTTGACCCATAAAACCTGCTTTGCAAAGGCCTTCATCTAATACACTTTTACTCTGAGGGCATCTTCTAGGCTTAATGAGGCCCAAATCCACCCTAAAACTTACAAAGAAAACTTTGTAATAACACACGTTGTTCAAAGCAGCTTCACGGAAAATTATGTTGTTATATAACATCATAATATATTAAAGGAGTAGTTCACTTTTTAAAAAAAACGTTTGCGAATAATTTACTCACCTCCATGTCATCCAAGATATCCATGTCTTTGTTTTTTCAGTTGAAAAGAAAATAAGGTTTTTGATAAAAACATTCCAATTTTTCTCCCTATAATGGACTTCAATGGGAACCAAATGCTTCAAGGTCCAAGAGACAAGGTTCAAAGGGCTTTAAACGATTCCAGACGATCAAAATGAACGAATCTATTCCTGAGTCAACTCGTTCATTTTGTTCGTTGAATCAACCAAGTGACACGAAAAAGATTTTGTTCATTTTGATGAACGAGTTCGAACAGGAGAGTTATGAACGCGCATCACAGAACAGAGCAAGGCGACCATTTGAGCGTATAAAACTTTGTTGTTTTTTTCTTAAATAAGCGATCGTTTCGCTTCATAAGACCCATATTCATCGTCTGGAATCATTTAAAGCCCTTTAAACAGTTTGCAGTTTGCACTGAAACTGTCTTCTGGACCTTGAACCGTCTGGTTCCCATTGAAGTCCATTATATGGAGAAAAATCCTGGAATGTTTTCATCAAAAACCTTCATTTCTTTTCGACTGAAGAAAGACATGGACATCTTGGATGACATGGGGTGAGTAAATTATCAAAAAAATTAGCAAAAGTTTTTTTTTTTTTTTTTAAAGTAAACTATTCCTTTAAAGCCTTAAAGGTTGTGTAGGTCAGAATTGAAAAAAAAACTTTTTTTCCAAATTTATTTAAACTTTCTGTATATATCAATGCATAATTAAAATCTAAGTACTCTGAAAAGAAAGTATAAAATCGAGTGTCTGTAGACCTCTCACGAACTGTTTTAAATACAGCTCATTATTTCCATTCACTTCACCCCTCCCTTCTTGGCTCCTTCCAAAGCCACGCCCCCAAAACACATGAACGCGCAACTCCGACAGCTGAGCTGAAGACGCATTATTTACCTCAGACGAGCGGAGAGGAAGAAGTGCATGTAGTGACATCATGTCAGAAACACATGTAAATAAAAAATCTAACTATCATTATGAAGATAAACAAATAAGTTGTATTTTATTACTCTCTATCAAGCTAGCATATTGATATTGGTAAAGCTTACAATATTGATTCGCTAACGAGCTAGTTAGTTATCTATAAGGCAAAGCTAAAAACAGGTTGCAGCATGATACACGTTTTTCCATTGCCATCATTTACACTGTGATGAAGATGAATTTCGTGTAAGATTCATTATATATGGTGTTCTGCATGTAAGAGTTTGCTTGATGAAAGCATTGTTGATTCTGATGAGGACTACACACCCGAGACAAGTAAGTTACCCATAGACAGTATAAGACAGCAAGTACCGCATCGTCAGCTCGAGGACAGATCCGTGGTCGAGGGCGAAGCAGAGGATTTTGCTATTAGGGTCCGAAGGAAGTAGAGGCCGAGGACGGGGTAGCTCGAAGTGCAGGGCAAGGAGCACTTTTAGACAAGAGGACCTGCGTCGGGTTTTGCATCTTCAAGCTCAAACAAGCACGCGAACAGGTACGATCTGGATACGCGCAAGTGGGCAGGTCCTGTGTGGCAAAAGGGTGGTTGCCATGGTTGCGAGAGAGTGACCGTCGCCTAAGCCAATTGTTTCGTCCCATTGTTTCGTCCCGGTTCGAACTAATGAGCTGCGTTTAGTGCAGATTAAACGGTCTAGAGTCACTCGATTTTTATACTCTTTTTTTTCAGAGTACTTAGATTTTAATTATGCATTGATATATATATAGAAAGTTTAAACAAATTTGGTAAAAAGTTTTTTATAAAATTCTGACCTTTAATACCTTTAAAGTCACATTTAGAGGATTAAAGCTGCATGAAAGATAATTTTGCGACAATGCATGCAATCGTTAAGGTGATATTTGCTATATATCTGTATCCAACTTCACATTCAGATCTGTGATAATATTGTCATTGCTAGTGCATTAAATTCAAATACAATAGAGTCTGTCATGTATAAAAATCACCTAACAGCACTCCTTTCTTAGTCCTTTGCTTTACATTACAGAGCAAGAAAATAATTGAAGTAACGAGTGACATCTTGCCTGAAAGAAGTGCAGGGATCTTTTCGATCAGTCAGAACAAATATGACACCTCATCCAGAAAAACTGATTCATTTTGGACGTTATTTCATTGTGGACAACACAAATGAATCCCATTCGCACTTTGAGATGGATCAAATGACTTGGATGTGCATCTTTACTCTTCAAAAAAAGAAATGAACCCCAAAACAAAGAAGTGAGAAGGCCGAAGAGCCTTATTTCCGGAAGAGGCCATGCACAATTATGTAATGCTGAAGCCATTTTCAGCCCAGGATATTTCTCTGGTCCTTGTCTGAACCGCAGGACAAAGGAATTCAATTTGCATTTAAATAACCTCTTTCATCCCCCGTACGGAGCCAAAAATGACTGAGGTAAACTCAGATCTCTTTCTCAGCTGCTCCACAAAATGATACGGCTCATAGCTACACCGAATTTAATAACCTTCCCAAATCTACCTTTACAACCCTCGTCCTGTATCATTGCATGTGAATCACTAAATCGTCACCTGACGCCTTTAATCTGCTTTTCAGGTTACGGAAGCTCTTCAGAAGGCTGTGTTTATAATATGATGGCTTATTCATGGATAATCCCTGCTCGCTGCTAATCTCAGCTTGCGAAACCAGAAAAACGTAATCGCCCTTATAATGTTACTAACCAGATCACACCCAGAACAGTGTTAATAATGATGGGACTGAACTGCTATGACACATTGATGCGTTTTTCTTTTTTACGATCTCAATAATTATAAAGGAAACATCATTATATTCTTCAAAAGGACAGCACTAATGACCTCAGGGAGAGATTCATTAACAAGCAGAATTCACCAGAGACCTCATTGAGCAACTCAATGGTCAGTATTGCGATTCTTTCATCTTTCTGCATATCTAATACTAATACTATATGCACATGTGGATTTTGTGTATATATATAACATATCCTACCAATCTCCACACTTTCCAAAATGTGACCTCCTATTTCTAGTGTAAATTAATGAAGTACAGTATTCCTTTTCCGGTCTGATTAATTGACTGCACCTGTCAAGTTGGAAAACGTTGGTCAAGTTGGTCAACTGGAAAAGTGAGTAATACAATAAAGGAGATTAATTTAACCATCAGAAACTCAAAATAATAAGTTATCTCAACTAAATAAATTATTATAAAGTTGATTTGACAAAAGAAAATGTGTTGTGATAGCAAATCTTAAAATATTTTTTACAGTGTGTATAAGTGTTATAATTTTTTGTTCATAAGAGGAAATGGAGATGGCGTCGGGATGTTCACTGATATATCGCTGCAAAGGTATTTCAAATCTTATTTTTTCCCCAAAACGAAGAACAAAAACATAAAACTTCCTTCATATTCATAACATATGTCATGTTATGATTATGAAGGTGTCATTTTAACTCTTATGCACACGCCTTCAAGTAAAGTGTTACCCGCAATATTTAAACCTAATAATATGATAACTGGATATTAACTGGTAAAATGAATCCCAAATTTGATCACAGATTCATTGTTTGTTTGTTTTTTCAATTAAGTCACATCAGTGAGATCATCAATTAGATTCTGATCAACGACTTCATCAGTGACTGCGTTTGTCTATATTTGACATTAATTTTACCGATGATTGGAAAACGTTTTGTAATTAGTATCATTTGGCAGAATGTATTTTCACCAGTCAATGCACTTCACTTTGTATAATGCGTAAATGATCATACAGAGCATTTGTAATTCAACTGCTCAAGTGTTTCCACCACGCACAGAAACCTGTAATTGAATAAATAATTGAATACATTTTTGTTACTCTATAATTTTGCAACACATTATAAGATAATCCCCAATGGCATTATGAATTTAACATTGAATGAATTCAAGGACTCCCAATGAAAAATAAAAACACAATAAAAAACGGTGGATTTATTCAGAAGGTTTCTTTTTTTGGTTACCCTGAACCTTTTGTTTTTATAAAATTAAATTTTCAAGCTTCAGCTTATGCCTGAACCCTTCTGTAAGATATTAAAGGACCTTTTAGATGTTCAGAGTGAGCTGTTTGAAACATTAAGTCTAGCATTAATTTCACCTCTTCCATAACAATGTTCTTATAACTCCATTGACTGTTGAATCATGTATAGAGTATCTGAATAACTTTGAATTGCGCCACTTCTCATGTCTCTGTTACCTGCTGGATGTCAATCAAATATCAGAGGGTGTTCTGAATGAATTTAGATTAACATATACTTATTGTTTTTAATTGCAGCCTTTGCATAATCAATTGTAATATCTGCCATAGTTGCTGTTTTAATATTTGGGCTCACAGCCTCCTGTTGCTTTCACACATGAATGCTGATCTGATGGTGGGCTACTCTTTGCCATAATGAGACATTGATTTTGTGCTGGTCAACCCCTGTTCAGAGAAAAATCCATTGGAGACTGCTAATCAGACTTCGCCTCCGAGGATTTGGGACAAAAACATTGCATTGAATGACATCTTCAAAAGGAAATCCATTAGCATGCGTGCCTGTACAAATTATTTATCAATTAGACAAAGTATTCAATATTTGTCTCCTCCCAATTTAATAAAAAAAAAGTACCGTGGTACTCTTATACACCATGGTACAATACAAAATGGTATTAATTTAACCCTCTGATGGTCCTCGGTCACTTCTGACCGAATAATTTTCTGTTTTGAATTATTAAAAATTACAGCTTTATCAGAAGGTTATGATACTTAGTGACTTTTTTTGGCATTTGGTATGTGAATACAAAAAAAAATTGAGGTCATGATCCGAGCATGCTAAGTGGTCATAAAAAAATAGTCGTGGTCTTCGGTCAAAAATGAGCGAACCCATAGGAAATGAATGGGAAATTTACAAAAAAACAATTTGCACAATCTACAAATCGGCCACGATTCTTAGAAGTATACCGCAGTAAAGGGGTAACACTCTACAACATCAAGAGTGCAAAAAAATTTTACCCACACACACACATACAAACACACTTTTATACACATACACACCAATAAATTCAGACTACAAAAAAATAAAAAATAAAAAAATGTTGAATTTGTAAAAATCACAGCTTCATCGGAATGGTTCGAAACTTGGAGACATTTCTGGCATTTGGTATGTGACACACACACACACACACACACACACAAACACAAATTGAGTTCACTGATCCGAGCATGCTAAGTGGTCGTAGAAAGAATTTTTTTCGCGATTTTGGTCTTTGGTCAAAAATGACCCCATAGGAAATGAATGTGAAATTGACAAAAACACAAAAATTCACAATTTTTTATTTATTTTTTACAATTTTTTAATAAGAAATAGTTTTTGAGATTGTTTCAATTATATATTCGAATCCACCAAAAAAATAAAACAAATGTGTTCATAAACAGCTAGGAGATTCACATGCCTCTCCATAGAGCTGTACATGCCATCTAGTGGTTACACCATGAATCTACGCTTTTTCTCTATACTGTAACCAGATGGTGCTAATTTTCTTAGACCTAGACCTATATTAAACAAAAATATCTGCATTAAAATAAAAAATAAAAAATAAAAATAATATATATGTATATGTATATATATATATATATATCCATTGAAAAAAAATAGACCATAAATATTGCATAAATATTAATAAATTAATTCAATCAATCAATTTAATCAAATTGTCTCAAAATACTAAAGTAAAAAGAATAAATATTATAGAACAAAAATAAATTGCATTGGTTTTACTGGGATGGAAGAAGTTTCATTTTCAGGCCTACGGTCACTTCTGACCGGGAAGGCCCAGGACGTGACCATCAGAGGGTTAAATCCACCATACTACCATAGTACCTTTTTCAGTATAATAATAAGGATACTACCACTAATAAAGTTGTTGTTATGAAATTATTTATATATGTGTTATAAGTAGTAGTTTTCATATTTGAAATGTGTAGCCCAATTGCCAAACATTGCTGTTTTACCTGTTAACATTAATATGTAGGCTATTGGTTAGAATATGATATTTAATAATCCATTATATGGAGCAATCACAATTTCCTGCAGAAGTGTATAGGAAAACACTTATAAATATGCTAATTTTAGTCAATAGTATGCCTCTTAAAGTATAACAGTAATGTCCGGTGTAAATTATGATTTCATTGGATACGACATTGCAATATTACTCTTTCATCTTATTAATAATCCATGCATTTTGAACAAAGTCAACATTCATGAATAACCCATGTTTCCTTGGTCACTTTTCCATTATTTTTTGTGGATTAAATTATTTATCCATTTTTGAAAGAATGTAATCATTCCACCATCTTCTCAAAATGACAGACCCGCATTCAGCATTTCATTTCCTATCTAAAAACGCCATTTAATTTACAACACCAGATTGGTCTCCACGGGTTTCCACAGAGTGCTAAAGCATTCCCTGTGCCTTTAACAGAAGGTCCCTGAACCTTCACAAGTTCGTTTTTTACCAGTTAGCCTGGAAATTGAACTTGACCTATAATTATCGTGGCGCCCACTTGATAGATTCAGTCGGTGCATTTTTATTAAACCGTCGTGGAAGAGAACAAAACAACGGGAAATAAATTCGGGGCATGCACCGAATCTTAAATGTACTCAGGCAACAAATTTATTTCCTCTGAGTCTGTCAAACTGTGAACATCTATCTTCTGTACAGCGGACGCTCCCAATGCTCTATTTCTGGAGACTGGATCCGTCAGACTCTCAGAACAATGTGGTCGTCATCTAAACGTGAATAAATCTGAGGCGGAGAATGAAAAAAATATATATAATTGCAGAAATGCAATTAAGGTTCAGATATGGGAAATAGTTCTGACGGGTTTGAAATGGCACTTCGTATAAAGTAATGAGAACGTACATCATCTTTAAACTTCAGGTCACTGTGAAACAAGGTCTCCACTAATCAATACACCAATAACGAGAAAGCCTTTCCTTTCTTTTATGTCAGATCACGTTCATTCTGTTATATTGAAGTGCTCACTGTGAAATATTACCTTATGGATTATCTATAGAAAAAGTACTATGGCTGTATATGTACTGTAAATACCATGGTATGTGAATATGATAATCATTCACGGTCACTGAACTGCAACAAAATATTAGTGTAGGCATATTAGATTACATAAGCCGCAAGAATACTCGGATTTTCCGAATCATTCATAAATCAAGAAGCAAAGTTTCTCTAAGATAACAATTCTTGTTTGCTGAATCACAGTTAAGTGAGTTAATGCTTAGAAGGAACACTGCAACTTTTTTGGACTTTAGGTTATTCACTGTATTCCCCAGAGTTAAGATGTAACTCTGTCTGATGCACCCACACCTAGCCTAGCTTAGCACAAAGACTTGATGTAAATGGCTACAGCTAGCATAATCCCAATAAGACACAAAATAACGCAAAAAAAATCCTATGTTGTGATTTGTATAGTCACAGAGTGTACAGATAACAAGGTAATATGAGATTAGAGGGAGACCGATTAATCGGTTCGGCCAATTAATTGGCCGATTTTTGGCATTTTTTAACATAATCGGCATCGGCCAATACCCAAGTATATCATGCCGATTATTAGGCAGGCGCATCTGTGGGCAGCCTAGTGTTGTCGTGGAACACGTGTTTGACGCACGCTGCCGCTAGAGTCATTTTCCAGCCGAGTGAGCAGCAGAAATATGAACACGTTCATGAACTATCGATCATTGAACGCGTTCAGGCACTACACTGACCGTTAGTTAGTATCTGGATTAAACATGCTTAAAATGCTGGCCAAACAGTGTAAAGTGTGACTGTATTTCACTGTAGACTAAAAGGTCCAACAGCGGGATGCCGTTGTCTGAAGAACAACAGACGGACGGTGCATTGTGGTGCATTTAAAGTTTTTGTAAAATATCATTTTCCTATCTGGTGGCTGTTTTTGTCGTTCAACAGCAATTTACTAGTGAAATACGTTATTGTTAGAAGTTAAATTAAATAAAATATAATAAATCTTATATATAATAAATCATTTAAAGTTTTTTTTCTCCTTTTTTGTGATAATTAGGTTATGTCCATTAGTCTTTGTCCGTCAACAAACAAAACAAACCAAAAATACATGTTTCAAGATATTTCTGAGAGGATAAAATGTTTTTGTTGAGAAAGTTTGCCTATGTTAAGTAATTATCATTTCTTTTACATTTTATCTTTTAAATAGAGGTTAAAAACCAAGCAAATATGCCAAATGGCCAAAATAAATCGGCAGCATTAACCTATAATTATTCATTAGTGCTTTCACAGGCTGTAATATTCAGCTACCTTCAAACATCACACTGACAAGAGCTCTCTCAGCATGAGCGCTACACAGTAAGATAATCACTACTGCATGTCCATGGGTTTTTAAGATATGACGACCTGTCAAATCAAATAACCGCTCTTATTTCAGAGGATTCACTGTGATTGTTTCACCATTATAGATGCTAATTGACCCCCACGGACAGGCTGTCAACTGTAAAACAAGAGAGCTTTTCAAAACACTTCACTGTCAGAGCCAGTAAATGCACAGCGCTGTAAGGAGAAACGCTCTACCAGTGCAAAGCCTGTGAATGCATAGTTCATGGAACTGGTCCTCTTAAAAGATGCCGTCCTTTTTTAATGCTAAAATATTCTGAAGAGTCTAAACAATGTGTGTCTGCGGCTTTTTCAAATCACTGAGCTGTTGTTTGAGCAAACCATCATGCCAAAATCTGACTCAACCAATGGTGTGATATTGAGATTACAGTAAACTACTGTACTGTTCATGTGAACTTCAGCTTGTAGATCCTTTCCATACAAACTGGTTATAGCTATCTCCTAAGCTTAGTATGGGTGTTTTATGAGCAGAAGGGATAATCTCTCTCTTTTTAAATAAAGAACCATATTCATCCGCACAGTCAGGCAGAGCCGAATGCACAATCAAAACAAAGTTCTTCTGCTAACGTGCATGCAGTTTTGGTTTTTAACCGTCAAGAGGGCCAAATATTGTATAAAAGTAAGGCTGTCAAACGATTAATCGTGATTACATCGCATTCAAAATAAAAGTTTGTGTTTATGTACTTTATGCGGGTGCACTGTGTATATATATATATATATATATATATATATATATATATATATATATATATATATATATATATATATATATATATATATATATATATTAGAGCTGTCAATAAAATTAATCGCGTATTACGTATCCAAAATAAAAGTCTTTGTTTACATAATATATGTGGGTGCATTGTGTATAATTATTTTATATATATATATAAATACACACACATGCTCGTGTATATTTAAGTACATATTTTCATTTATGCATAGCTGGGTTTATAGAATTTATATGTAATTTATATTATATATAAATATATATATTTTACATATAAAAAAATATTTTTTTTTCTTAAATATACGTGCATGTGTCTGTATTTAATATATATACAAAATAATTATACACAGTGCACCCAAATATATTATGTAAACACAAACTTTTATTTAACGTGATTAATTGTATTACCCTTTTGACAGCCCTAATATATATATACATGTGTGAAGAGTTCACTGAAAAAGTGCCAATTTTGATTTTCTTCTAAGATGACCATTTTTATCAAGCTTGTATATTTAAGTTCAGTAATTTCACTTAAATGGCAATAAAGATTACCTATTAATTGTCATTTAAGTGAAATTACTGAACTTAAATATACAAGCTTGATAAAAATGGTCATCTTGATAAAAATTAGCAGGTTTTTCATGAACTCTTCATATATATATATATATATATATATATATATATATATATATATATATATACACACACACACACACACACACATGCATGTATATTTAAGAAAAAATATTATTTATATATAAAATATTTAAATATAAATTATATATAATTCTATATACAGTATATACATGAAAATATTTCTTAAATATACAAGCATGTGTGTGTATTTATATATATAAAATAATTATACACAGTACACTCACATATTTTATGTCAACACAAAGTTTTATTTTGGAATGCGATTAATCGTGATTAATCATTTGACAGACCTAGTATAAAGCATTAATTAAAAAAAAAATCGAACTAACTCCAAACTTTTGAAGAGTGAAGCAGTTTATGAGCAAATTATTTGAAATCATAATCAAATCATAAGTCATTATTCTTCACTTCACCACAAGGTCAACCTGAAATGAATATGAAATTGAGATTAAATCATTTTGATATGTGTCCTGATTTTCCTGAGTAGAGGTTTTCCTTGGTCAACTCATTTTGTTGCTCCTGGAACAATATTCCTTTCTGAAATTGTCCTAAGCCTACACGAAAGTTATCCCTAAAAACAGAGGCAAACGCTAGGGAATAACACTGATGTAGAAGCACCAACACTGGTTGTAAGCCATAAACTGTCAGGTTCTCCTAATGTGACATACAGCAAAATGTGAATGTTAATAATGTTAATAAACTGTGATGAGATTTGTTAATATGGCTGATAATATACCAGGTCTGATTTGAATACAAAAGAGGAATATTTATGGTGAAAAGAACAATTATGACTAAATTTAGATGCCGATTTTAACAAATTTAGCAACTGGTTTAACTGGATTGCAGGTTAATGAACATGGCGCTGTTTTTATACTTTAAAACTGCGAGAAGTTGGTCTAATTAATTTTTCATATCCGTAACATCCTTTCCTAAAATTTAAGTGTCATTCCACCTTAGCTTGCCATTTAGCTCAGTCTCACAGAACCGCCACAGTAAGTAAATGTGATTACCTGGAACAATTAGTCATCTTCAAAGAAGGCCTGTTTCACTTTTCTCGGGCTCTCGTCTGATAGCTTCAACTAAAAATAATGTCGAGGGAAGATGAAAGCAACTCGATGCTTATTCAGTAGCTTATTTAAAGAGAAGTTTTGATTATCTCCGCTTTCTTTCATGAGCAAGATGTCAGCAGGACAGCAAACAAGTTAATTAAAAGAGTGTGAACGTCCAGGTGTAATTATGCATTTTCAGAACAAGTGCTGGAAAGAAGAGACAGTGTGACAGCGAGAAAACGAGGAGAGGAGATTGTAGCATCTATGGGGGATGAATTCGCAGCCTATTAAATTTAGGGAGATAGGTCTGCTGTTTACTGTCCCTTATCTCTGTCTCACTGCCAAGACACGCTGGAATATTCAACAAGAAATGAAAATCTAAGAAATAATTCTGGCTCTATGTACAGAAACCCCAATAACGGTTGCGACTGCCTTCAATATAATGGTTGAACCAAAAGAGTTTGTCCTCAAGCATGTCCTCATCATGGCTTGTGAAAAACTGAAATGTAACAAAAAAAGATTAAACATATATTCTTAGGCTGTCAGACTCATTAAAGAGCCACAATGGTAGCGAAGCACGCCCACATTAGTTACTGTTGCTATGTCTGGACAAGCCACGCCACATCATGTTCTCATGCAGTGAAAAATACATCGGGGAGCAAAGAGGACACTGATAACAAGCATTCTCATCCTGAGGGCGTCATATAGGTGATGCTTTTGACAATGCGTCTAAATATGATGCACATGGCACCCTTTCGCAGTCAATATAACACGCTTCGGTTATGGGTAGGTTTAGGTGTGGGGTAGGGTTAGGGTTAGACCACTAGGAGGCGCCTTCTGGCCCATATATATCTGCATCTCATGTTGACGCTAAAGGGTGCCATGTGCGTCGGATGTAGACGAAATATCAAAAGCATCAGTATATGACGCCTTGGGATGAGAACGGGCTGGATAACACACTGACAGACCAGGTTACTTTTGATATGAAAGGCTCTACAACAGACAACAGAACCGGAAGAGAATACAATGCTGAATAAAGTCATTGTTTATGTTATTTTTGAACCAAAATGTATTTTTGATGCTTCAAAAAATTCTCATTTTTAATTTTAATTCTTCTTATTTTATCTGTAAAATTATTACTGTTAAATCATTTTATTTAATGCAAAACAACATCAAACGCGATTAAGAGTCGATCTACGGCACGAGAACCAGCGCTGATCCGGTGGAAACTGAATAACAAACCGGTTGATAACTCTTTAATTATTTTTTTAAATAAAAAATAAAAAATAAAAAATAAAAATAAAAATAAAAATAAAAACTAAGATTTACCTGGTGTCCTCAACCCATGCGTTGCTATGATTGGCTGTACTCATGACATCACTGAGGTTGAGTCGCGCAACGGCTCTGAATATCTAGCAGGCTAGATATTTTTTTGGGCTCGGCGAGGCATCTGCGAGCGTTCGCTGCGTTGTTGGCTCTTTCATACTAACAGATTGGCAAGCATTCGTCGTCCGCTGAATCCCCTGCGATTTGCACGTGATAACACCTCCGACCTGTCGGTCGAGCTTAACGATTTGCAAATCGGGCATAAATCGGGCTTAAAACCATGTAATGCGAACTTGGCTTAAATCTGACGCACATGGCACCCTTTCAGTCAATAATGTGCTCGTTATGGGTAGGTTTAGGTCTGGGGATAGTGTTAGGGTTAGAACACTAGGAGGCGCCTTCTGGCCCATATACATCTGTGTGTCATATTGACGCTAATGGGTGCCATGTGCCATTTTCAAGGTTTACAGGAAATTAAAAGGTAGTATTACTCATTAAAAACTGTATTACTCATTAATAGTATTTCCTTTTAATTATTTCTACTCAATTGTATTTGTTAATGTACCAAATGCAGTTAATCAGATCTACTTAATTTTTTTACTTACTCAGTTCACATGGTATAATGTAATGGATTTCATTGCGTTAAAATGTAATCAATATTTTTAAGTGTAAAATGTTTCACTGAAAAAAGAGTAAATCATAGTAAACATTTTTAGACTGAAGGAAAATGTATGGATCACTGTCGCGATAATCGTGTTTCCTGTGGGACAAGTCTTCAAGCAGTGACAACACGTGCCTTCAATTTGGGCCGCTCTCACTCGCTGTAATGATCTGACAAAAGTCACAGTGAACCCAAACTGAGACAGATTATACCGTGCTGATGCCAGACAACAAAGATTGTAAAAGCACAAGAGGGTCCCTTTCAATCCGGTTATCGACACTGAATCTGCCAAGTCATTATGTGACATATACCCAGAAAGCATTCAAAGCGTTCAGCGACTGAAGGGGGAAAGAAATGTCATTTGGAATGTTGAATGTTGGAATTATTTCTTAGGCTATAAGAACACAACATGTTTGTTATGAATTCCCACTGCCTTTAATGGATATAAATTGCACGATGACTCCAATTTATTCTGCATCAAGGCAATACCAGAGGCTTTGGCATTCAGTGAAGTCATGGGGCAAATCAGATAATGCCAGTTTCGCCTGCAGAAACAACAGTGACAGATTTAGTTTAATGGAGTACTTGAATGAACAGACTTTGCAATAAATGCAACAAAATAAGACTTTATTGGTGCGGTGAGCGGCTGTAGACAATGACTGCAAGTCTTCTGCTGATATAAAGAGAACTCCAAATGCTCTCACTTACGATAGTAAGCAATGTTTATAGAACAAATCTAATTTTAAAGCTCAAAAAACCTGTTTTACCATGAAAAACACATATAGTCTGTGAGGCAGACACACAAATTTCAGAAATTTGTATCATAAGAGGGCACCAATGCTACTCTTTTTGGAGAATGTCCCTGGACCAATGCATGATAGAAATTCTAATTGGGTCGAATTTTCATCCGAAGCGACATACAATTGCTATATATGTCAGAGGTCGCACCTAACGCTAGGGGTTAAGTGTCTTGCTCAGGGACACATTGGTGTCTCACAGTGGATTCGAACCCAGGTCTCTAACACCAAAGGCATGTGTCTTATCCACTGCGCCATCACCACCCCCATGTTACACCAGACTAAACGTCTGGGACACTTATACCTTACATTTCATGATGCTCCTTCAGAGGGGTCAGTGTACTCTTAGAAAAAAAGGGTTCATTGGGGTTCTATATATGTAGCATAGGGTTCTTTACTCAACTCCAAAGAACCTTTGATGCTAAAAAAAGGTTCTATAATGACAAGAAAGAACCCTTTTGGCTCAAAGGTTCTTTATAGGCTATTATTCATTCATATATTACATTATTCTGCAACATTTTGTAATTGTAAAAGGACAAAACAAATATGGAATATGGAACCTTGGCTTTTTCCTGGTTACAAAGAACCTTAAAGGTTTCTTATTACTGAACCTTTAAATTTCATTATTTAATTATTATTGGGCTTTAAATACTGGAAATAAACTCTTGTTCCATGTAATTAGTGTAAGTACAATAAATGTTATTCAGTCAGTGATATTAGATTGTGTGTATGTATCCTATTTTACTTACCCTATAACTACATGGAGCAAGAGAGTAACAAGCACAAATACATGAAACAAGTTTGTAGTGCACTTTTGTTAAAAAGAATACTGTATAAATATATAAAAAGCCTATATGTACCCTGTAATTTTTAAAAAGTGTACGTATATTGTGTTTTGGTACTATTGGTACCTAGTATGTATTGGTACACCATATTTACAAAAAGGTACGCGCTGTATGCTCTTGTTACAACCGAGGTATGCAGCAAAGCATTTGTAAAGCCACAACACACACAACCTTGAGGCGGATGGGCTACAACAGCAGAAGACCCCACCGGGTACCACTCATCTACACTACAAATAGGAAAAAGAGGCGACAATTTGCAAGAGCTCACCAAAATTGGACAGTTAAAGACTGGAAAAATGTTGCCTGGTCTGATGAGTCTCGATTTCTGTTGAGACATTCAGATGGTAGAGTCAGAATTTGGCGTAAACAGAATGAGAACATGGATCCATCATGCCTTGTTACCACTGTGCAGGCTGGTGGTGGTGGTGGTGTAATGGTGTGGGGGATGTTTTCTGGGCACACTTTAGTCCCCTTAGTGCCAATTGGGCATTGTTTAAATGCCACTTTATGGCCACCATGTCCCCATCCTCTGATGGCTACATCCAACAGGATAATGCACTATGTCACAAAGCTCTGAATCATTTCAAATTGGTTTCTTGAACATGACAATGAGTTCACTGTACTAAAATGGCCCCACAGTCACCAGATCTCAACCCAATAGAGCATCTTTGGGATGTGGTGGAACAGGAGCTTCGTGCCCTGGATGTGCATCCCACAAATCTCCATCAACTGCAAGATGCTATCCTATCAATATGGGCCAACATTTCTAAAGAATGCTTTCAGCACCTTGTTGAATCAATGCCATGTAGAATTAAGGCAGTTCTGAAGGTGAAAGGGGGTCAAACACAGTATTAGTATGGTGTTCTAATAATCCTTTAGGCGAGTATACTATAATACACTAATTACCGAAAGTTACACTGTAAAATCTCTTTAATTACGCAGTACTTTCGGGCTATTTAATATTCATACATAATGGAAACTCTTTCTAAAAGTTTGGATTTGATTTTTTTTACTGCTTCCACTAAAATGTTTCATCCAGCTTGAGATGTCATATTGTTTTTTTATGACTTGAAATCCAAATGTTAATTTAATCACACACGCTGTGTCTTCCATCTGAGAAAAACAGTTTGCAGAATAAATTATTTATTTCTGATTTGAGGTAAAACATTGCGCACGGAGGTTTAATTCCATTTTCGGTTGATTTGTCGGCACAGAGAAAACATCACATTTCTGATTGACACTGAACATTTGTTAAGACCTCTGACGAATCAACATGTTATCTTCTTTCATTCTAAAACTGATTAAGTCATTTCCGGATATATCTGTGAAATATCTGCGTAAGTTTTATTTGTGTTTTTGCAAATGAGATGTCTTAATTAACTTGATTAATCCAATTGCAGTTCCTTTCAAAACAAATTCTACCAAACAAGAACAAGCTGTTTTTTAATTGCAAAAGAGTTACTTAAGCAGGTTAGTGATTTGAAAACGAACATAAATATAATTACTATTATTTTTTTGTTTACCAAGCATCACTCTCACTAGCAATTGCTTTATGAGAAGACATTTCTTCACACAACAATGGCATGAAAACAGTTGGAGTTTGATCTGAATTTTCTCTAGTGTCTTTTCTCCTCTGGCCAACATTTTCATCAGTTCCAGTTAATGCCTTCGATATACTTGTGGAGCCGGATCAATCTGACCTCCATAAGCCAGCTGGATATGATTCCATTGGCCCTGTCTCTCTGAAAATGGTGTCTAATATGGTTTTTGTGGCAGTATCTCATTGCTGTAATCTCTTATAAGACATGACTGAAGGCCCCGGGGCCCATTTTCTTCTACCTTTCCAGAGTTGTCTGTCATTTTACTCTTAATTCCATGCTGTTATGAATTAGTGCAAAGGTGTCTGGGTAAATGACCCAAATCACGTTCAGGCCTGAACTCAGGCCTTTGAATGATATCTTTGTGCTACTATATGACCAGATGACTCTTGACCCAGGGTTTGGCGTACACTCGAGAAATTAACTTGATTTGCATACACCATCAGAAATCCATTTTTTTTAATCCAATCTTCTTTGTGTCAAAATGAGTTTGACGTTTAAAGTAATACTCCTGGTTCAATTCTTGTGAAGCTCTATGTGTGACATGCCACAGAAAATAATTAACTTGTTCTTCAGCTTATACAAAAAAACTGAATAGGCAAGACAAAACATTTTAATTAACATCAATTAGGCTGTAACCACAGAGGTCTCTTGAGAACATCTCTTTACCTCTTCCAACTCTCTCATCCCAGTCTCGACAGTCATGAGGTCGTCTTAAAAAAATGGAGAAAGTCTGTCATCTGCTGTTTCATATGAGAAACTGCAGCATTAAACATGTTATGTTTGAAGTGAAGCATGATTGCTCTGAATTTCACAAATGAACGTCACTCTATGCAAAAACCTCAAATGTAGTATATATTGGAATAATTTAGATTTAAAAATAGCAATAATAATAATTTATTCCGTATTTTAGAATGTTTTCTGAAGGATCATGTGACACTGAAGACTGGAGTAATAATGCTGAAAATTCAGCTTTGATCATAAAATAAATTGCATTTTATAAGATTTTTTATGTTTTTAAAAGAAGTCTCTTCTGCTCACCAAGGCTGCAATTTTTTGATAAAAAATTGACAAAAAACACAGTAATATTGTGAAATATTATGACAATTTAAAATGAATTTTTTATGTTAATATATATTAAAATGTCATTTATTCCTCTGAAAAAAAGCTGAATTTTCAGCATCATTACTCCAGTCTTCAGTGTCACATGATCCTTCACAAATCACTCTAATATGATGATTTTATGCTCCAAAAACATGTATGATTATTATCCATGTTGAAAACAGTTTTTTACATTTTTATTTCAGGATTCTTTGATGAATATAAAGTTCAAAGAACAGCATTTATTTAATTAGAATCTTTTCTAACATTATAAATGTCTTTACTGTAACTTTTGATCAATGTAACTCATCCTTGATGAATAGAAGTATTGATTTCTTATTTATTTTCCCCAGAAATAAAATACAAATTCTTACTGACCCCAAACTTTTTAAAGGGTAGTGTTTAATGTAACAAAAGCTTTCCATTTCAGATAAAAGCTGTTCTTTTGAACTTTCTATTCATCAAAGAATCCTGAAATAAAAATGTAAAAAACTGTTTTCAACATGGATAATAATCATACATGTTTTTGGAGCATAAAATCATCATATTAGAGTGATTTGTGAAGGATCATGTGACACTGAAGACTGGAGTAATGATGCTTAAGTTAAAATTCAGCTTTTTTTCAGAGGAATAAATTACATTTTAATATTAACATAAAAAAGTCATTTTAAATTGTCATAATATTTCACAATATTACTGTGTTTTTTGTGTATTTTTTATCAAAAAATTGCAGCCTTGGTGAGCAGAAAAAAATCATAAAAAAAACATTAAAAAATCTTACCGATCTTAAACTTTTGACCGGTAGTGTATATATATATTTATATATGTATATATATGTATATATTAATTTATTACTGTTTTACTGCATTTTTTTTTACAATAATACTGTTTTGCTGCATTTGTAATCAAATTAAAGTCATCTTTCAAAAACATTTGTATAAAAATATTTAAAAAAATGACCCATAAAGTTCTGTGGCTGCAGTTAGCTCATATTTTCAACAAAGACGATGCGTCCACCATCCATTACTGTTTTTGGCAATCTGCTACTTTAATACACTGAGAATACAGATTATTGGTGCAGGTTTTAAAAGACAAAACTGCATTTTTGCAGAAGAACATTATTCAATAAACATTGTTAAATGTTATGTTACTTTTGAACAAAAAAAGTTATATAGTGTGGAGAGGAGCTACAGACTTTAAATGCTTGGGTGATGTACTACATCTCTGATCCACCAGAGTACACTAAACTCCATCATTTAAAAACCTCAGACTCAATCCACAGCAACAGCATGCATTGAATATGATGCATTTACTGTATTATTATTTAGCTTTTTTAATAAATGAATTTGGTAAATACATTATCAAGCTGTTTAGATCCAAGAGAACATCAGTCTCAATAGTCATAAACATATTAATCAGTGCATGTTGATTTTCCTAGCACATAGAAAGCCTTTGTAAACAGTATGATTTTATACCCCTTTAACTCAATAAGGATTGCGTCAGTGAGAAAGATCTAATTATTGCTGCACTCATCATTGATTTTGATTGATTTTTTCACATTCAACACAGTTATTAAGCAGTACAATCAGAGGCTTTACTTTCACAATTACAAAGCCTATAATGTCTCCAACGTGTCACACAGTAATCACAGACACAATCCCTCTGGAGGTTCAGCATCTCACTCAAGGACACAAAGATGATGGTTGTAAACAAACAAACAACCCAGTAGACAACTGTCATTTTCTCTGGACTTCATTTTCATTATGTGTAATTTAGGTATCAATTTAACTAATGCAGGCTTAGATTATATATAATCCTTCATTAGCTCTATATTATTAGGCAGAAGATTTTATCCACAGCGGCGTGTGATCCCCGTGCACAAAAGCACAGTGGGTTAAAGGCACAGGCTGTAACCTGAAACATCCTTTGAAAATGAAAAACTGATTTTATTTTTTCTTTCGTTCTATGAGTGTCACCGTCATTTCAGCACTGACACATCTCAACCTTTTAACCCTTTCTTTTCACACGCATAGAAAATGCCATATTGGATTTTCAACACAGTCAATGCCAGGTTTCTCTTTCTTGCCATCTAATTTCCCCCCAAGCTTTGATCAATTGTTATCACCTTTCTCGAGGATGAAATAGACAGGGATTTGAAGTTCACGTCGACGGCACTGCTCAGACCTCAATCCTCTTTGTAGTGCATCACTTTAAAGTCACAGTTTCTACCAACTACTGAACCCAACAATCATGTGCGAGCTTAAACTCCTGTAATCACAGCTGACTGGTGCACAAACAACTCCAAACAACCATACATGTCCTAAAGCCTGAGTGTGTATTCTGTGCATCTAACATCAACAAAGGGAATTGTAGGGCCCTATAATTTATGCGATCACGGAATAAAAAGCTCACTCTTTTTACAACTAAAATAACAGTAAAGGGTAAAAAAAAATTAATTCCCAAAAATTAAAACGGAAAAAACGGAATTTGCACAAATTAAAACGGAAAAAACGCAATTTGGGAAAAAATAAAATGGAATTTGGGAAAGAATAAAATGGATTTTATAGGGCCCTAGAATTGCAAAACCCTGCCCAAACCTAGTTGGCTGATTACACTAAAAATAGATAGTTTAAATAAATAAATACACTGTAAAAAAATATTGTTGGTTTAAAGTAAAAAAATAAGTAACCTGGTTGCCTTAAAATTTTAAGTTCATTGAAATGGAAAATTTGAGTTAAAGCAATGAAGGAGATTGCATTAATGCAAAATATTATGTTATCTGAACTACATAAATTATCTAAGTTGATTTGACAAAAGAAAACATTCAGAAAAAAAAAATATATATATATATATTTTTTTTTTACAGTAAATTACATGCCCAATACAGGTCAAAATAAGTCTTTTATGCTCACCAAGGCTGGATTATATGGTCAAAAATATAGAAAAACTTCAATATCGCCAGTAACCAGTAAAATATGATCAATAAGTTATGTCAATATGTTTTTTTAACTTTTTTTAACATTATTTTTTAAGTTAATCTAATTTAAGTTGAAATTACTTAACACCCTTGTTAATTGTACTTAAATAGCTAAATAAGGCAGCAATATATATATATATATATATATATATATATATATATATATATATATATATATATATATATATGTATTCCTGCACTGTAAAAAAAAAAGAAAATTTAAAAAAAAATCAAGATTTGTTATAACAACATTTTTTCTTGTCAAATCAACTTAAATTATTTATTTAGTTCAGATAACTTATTATTTAGAGTTTCTGATGATTAAATCAATCTCCTTCATTGTATTAACTCACTTTTTCCAGTTCAATCAACTTAAAATTTTAAGGCAAGCAGGTTTCTTACTTTAAGTTAAACCAACAATATGTTTTTACAGTGTGTGATGTAAAGCTAAATCAGCATCATTTCTCCAGTCATCAGTGTCACATGATCCTTTAGAAATCATTCTAATGTGATGATTTGCTGCTCAAGAAACATTTCTGATTATTATCAGTGATTTTTCACATTTCTGCAGAAACCATGATTTATTTCAGGACTTTTAAGTTCAAAAGAACAGCATTTATTTGACATGGAAATATTTTGTAAAATCACAAGTGTCTTTACTGTCACTTTCAGAGGCAAGGATGGAATATTCCAATCATATACTATAAATATTTCAAATGGTACAGCACACTTTATCATATAGCACAGCCTTTTTCTACAGAATAAATAAATAAATTATCTTTGTACAGCAAGTATGTGTGACCTTTATGATTAATTCAAGTCTTAAAATATATCATTATCATTAAATGTGCCATTCTGTGGATGAAGGACAGAGGCTTATTGGTTGAAAGATGAGATTCAGTCCAGATACGAGCTTCATCTGACTATTATAAATGTTTATAATTATAAACATAGTGAAACGGAAATGGCAACTTTGCCCAGAACACCAAAACTGAACACCATCTGTCTTCCATTATAATTACCCTTATCATTCTCCATCTTTCCAAAAACAGAGATTGACAGGGAAGACTTTCAGATTCATGAGGTAAACAGTCTGGATAATGAATGAGAGCTACATGGGAAAACAGGTCAATGTGAGACAGTCTAAAAGTGTAAGCTTGTTAGGTTTGTAAGGAATTGGGAAAAGGATGTGAGGAGATGAAAGAGTGGGAACAAGCTGTGGGAATAACACTGAGGAAAAAAGCTCTACTCTACACAACATCACAGAGCTTTGTCAGGATACATTCCACACTTTCACCTACACATTAATTGTTGTAGTTGTTTTCCCACTCACTTCTAAAATTGCCAAAAATTCAAGGTCTAATCAAGGGTTTTCTTGTGACCGGCTGTAAAGTTTTCATTTGCAAAGTTTTCCATTGCACATGTTCATTGCAAAAATACACTGTTGCGTATTAGAGTCCAGCCAATAAAATTGAAAACACTTACGGCACGGCTCAAATAACACATTTTTATTGAGGAATTAATAAGTGCTTTAAACAAAGTGCTGTTGCAAAGTAATTATTTGGATTGTTGCCCTTAGACCTCCATTATAAGTGCATTGCGGAAAACATGATTTTTGTTTGTTATTACTAATGGATTATTCAAAAAAATATTTGCTGTGGTAACTGACAGCTCTTCATTTTGTGCATTGAACTTGTGCATTGTTGTACGAGTAATTATGAAGTAGAGACTTTGTTTTTTTTATAAAGCTTTGGTGGTATTTAAATGCCATCAGTCTAATTATATAAGCAGACGACACAAGTGATGACTAAAAGTTCTGTCTCAGGTACCTGTAGAGAACACCTAAACGCTATAGATAATGCATGCTCTGCTGTTGTGCGTCTTGTGGACAGATGAGCTTGTGAAAATTTCATTAGCCATTAGAAAAGACATGAATGAATGATTCTACATTCATGCAATATGCATGCAAATAATTTCGGAATAAACCACATGATAATGTAGAGTGAGCCAACCCACATTAGGGAACTCGTAACGGCTAATTTAAGTCACAAAAGTAGCTCAAATGAAAATGCCAACTTGGTTACACTTTAGACATTACTAACTATAAGTCACTTTTCAACCAACTACATGTCAACTAGCAGTCATTAGAGTATTAGTAGCCAGTAGTGGACTGAAGGTTAGGGTTAAAACATTTACATTTACATTACATTTATTTATCCAAAGCGACTTACAATTGCTATATATGTCAGAGGTCGCACGCCTCTGGATCAACTAGGGGTTACATGTCTTGCTCAGGGACACATTGCCCCTAGTGTCTCACTGTGGATTCGAACCCGGGTCTCTCACATCTGTATAATGTCTGTTGGGGACAGTGTTATCAGTCCAATAATACTCAATTGACTGCTAGATCACACATAGTTACAAAGTTACTTATTGTTAGTAAAATGTCTCAAATGGACCGTCAAAATAAAGTGTTACCCACACAAATACTAAGTAAGAAAAACATTTTTTGCAGTGTATCTGGTTTAACTTGGAACAAAACTCTGAGTTTACTCAAAGACTTTGAAATTAATTTTTGGTATGTTTTAGCTTACCTCAAGGGCATCCAAGATGTAGGTGTCTGTTTCCGCAGTAGTTTCAATTTGGATATTTTAGGTCAAACCGTTCTTGTCTGTGGAGTCATAATGGAGGATTATGGGGTTCACCCATGGGTCCACCTGAAAAAGCGTAAAGAGAAGTCGTTAACACTTTACAATAAGGTTCATTAGTTACTACATTAGTTAACATTAACAAAGAATGAACAATACTTCTTCAGCATTTGTTAATCTTTGGTAATGTTAATTTCAACATTTACTTCTACTTTATTAAAATCTTGTTAACATTAGTTAATGCACTGTGAACTAACATGAACAAACAATGAACAGCTAGATTTGTATTAACTAACGTTAGGTATTAACTAAGGTTAACTACATTTAGTTTTTGTCCTGCCTTAATTCACCAACATTAGTTATTTTGACTCTATGGTCACTTCCAATGATAGACACCATTTTTTACATAGTAATATAATATTACTTGTGCACTTATGAGTGAGGTTTACACATGTCCATACTGAGTGCCCGCAGCCTGAACAGGAGGTTTAAAGCACATTTTGTGTAATATTGAGTCTGAACACAATACTGACCTAAACACAGTCACCACTCGTCTGCATAATGGGAACCACAAAATTCAAAAACATTACAGAAAGTACTCTAAGTTTCTAACATAACTGAACATTAAACACTAACATTAACTAACAACATCTTTCCATTCACTGAAAAACACAAAAAAGTTGTGTCCCACAACTACAGTAGTTCCCACCCACTTTGTGTTTTTCAATTGTGTTTGCAGCCAAACTGATGCACCCAAACTCCCAAAAGTTGCAAACGGCATTATTATTATTATTATTATTATTTGCTAGTTGTTCAGTTTTTTATGCAATATATGCACCAACGAACCATGGGTGCACAACAGTAATTGCATAACTGGGGAGTTGCAAAACTCCACCTCCATTAGCATGTTTATAATGGAGTCACTGCAGGTTACTGAGGCCACTATCACTACACTGATGTTTTTAGTAATTGCCTACCTTTTGTTACACAGAGTCAAATGGATTGTAAGCCAATCAATGGCATCAGTAGTATTGACCCTTCTTCATATGAGTGCCTGGCCATAGATACAGAAACTAATTTGTGGTCATATAAAATGAGTATACTCTTATAATCCAGTTTTGCCTTTTTCATTTGTCTGTATAATGGCGAGTTCTCTACCAAACATAACATGTTTCAATATATCTCAGGCAAAAGCAGGTACATCCAACCCGATCTCACGGGAATTCGAATTTTACGAGGTGGCTAATTCGTAACAATTCATACGATCTCACTCGTACGAATTAGTATGATTTTGCTAAATCGTACATATTTTACGAATTGGCCATTTCTTATGAATTCGTACGAATGACCTACCCCTAACCCCGCCCCTAAACTTAACCGTCACGTGGGTTTAGACAAATCTGTAAAGTGAGGTCGTACGAATTAGTACGAATTAGCCACTTTTTAATCACTCGTACGAATTCGTACGAATTGGTCGTGAGATAGGGTAGGTACATCTCCTCAATTGGAGAAAGTAAAGCAGGTGATTAATGAGGGTGTATGAATGAATGTGAAAATAAAGCAATATCTCTCCTACATTTCCAAATAAATATTAAAACAAACATCTATTGTCGGAGTAGGAGGGAGAAACGGTGTAAATTTCATTATGCCGAGATTAATGACAGAATTGCCAAAAATCCCCAACGTTATCAGAACACCACGATATTCGGTCTACAATAAAAGAGGATTAAAACGGAGAAAACACACAAGAACTGTGTTTTTGTTTTTCTTGCCAAAAATAGGTTTGGATGAAAACTAAATAATACAGCTAAAATTATAATTATTATAAATAAATAAATAAAGACAGTGTTCTTTTTTCATAAAAATCCATTCACTGAAGACTGAATGGGTTTTACTCATCCGTCATCAGGGAAAAGAGAAAACCATTTTGTGAGACCCAGTATGATGCACAAACTCAAACTGTGCAATTTATGAGGCTGAGAAAATAATGTCAAAGCTCACCTTGGATGCTGGTGCTCTCAAATCTCACTCACACTTATATTTGTATATTCAAATATATTACGTCAAGGTTTGCAGACCAGCTAATCACTGCCATCAAACGCATCTTGAGTTATGGGTGGAAGATTGGATTTTCAGCTAATACGGTTTCTGTTCTTCTTTGCACAAACTAAGCATCACATGACTTCAGAATACTTATATGTATACTCCTTTTATGGTGAATTTTACCCTTTTACTCTCAACCAGGACATCATCTTTGTTGCAAGGCAGAACTAAAATTGAGTTTGGATTGAGGATGAGGCGATGAGCTCTTAAAATAAACCCATAAATATTATCTCGTATTTTTGCATTCTCTCAGATGAACAGTACAGCCGCATGTGAAATGGTGGAGAGCACTCTAAGTCCTGACATCTCTGATTGTAATGCTGAGATTTCTGAGGTTTTAAAAATATGTTCCAGCGCATAGATTCAACTAATTCACATCATTGTGCTTGAATCAGCGGCCGACTGCAATCGTTCTAGGCCTCTCAACCTCCATTTGCTGTTCCTCTCCTGCAGGCTGTTATCCTAATGGAACTAATGCAGTCCACTAATACAAGAATTACACTGCACAGAATAACAGATTCTCATTAGAGCTGTATCGGCTGAAATGTGAATACTTTCTGATTGCATGAGACAAATTCTATTCTGAAAAGTTCTGTATGTAAAGTAGATGAAGGTTTGACTCGCAAAACAATTCAATCTACAACTGCTGATGTGCTTGATAAAAGTTCAACGACTAGCGTAGTAGTATTATAAATGTTCTACAGATAGAGTACAATGCTTTTGCTGTAATAATTCATAGCAACCTTGGGACCCGGTTTCAAAAAAATAGCCCAAAACGCCAGATCCGTCTGGACGAAACGCCAATACGACAAAAAATGCGTCTCCGTGTGGACAGGGCCTCAAATGTTGAAGGCCTGTTCACATGAAAGATTATAAATATAATGATAAAGATATAGAAAAAGTGGCATTGAATTAAATTTCATAAACAATTACAAAGAAATGACATTGACACAAATTACTATATTACTCTTGCTGAAGCATTTCTATCATACAACAGAGACCCGATACTGAAGCTAAATACATCGACTTTTCAAAAGATATATAATTTTTACAAATTCACAACATTTGTGACCGCTGTCTATATAGTGAACTTAAAAATTGACGTCAGGTGCGCCGACTAGTTAAACATAACATTTTGAAGTAGAAAAACTATAATAGTATTTTCTTGTTATTCTTTAATTATGTTTTTTTATCTTTATTTTGCAAAACAAAAATTAGTGTATACTGCATTATACAAATCAAGACTGGCTTCATTCCTCTATATATTTATAAAGTTGTTTTTTTCTGAATCAGATGTATGGTGTATACTGATAAAGCAGATAAGCATATGTATGTCAGCAGGGAATCAAATGTAGCATCATACTGTATGTACCATGAACTCTGCACACTGAGTTCCTTTTGAACCGTATAGGCTAGAGCTCTATTCAGAAGTTTTCTGCTGGAAAAAATAAGATGGTGCCATGACAGCAGGTGCAGTTTTCAGATACAGACCGGCTGAGATGGACAAGACCAGCTGGACCGCATGTGTTGGAAGAACACCAGAGCTGCTCGCTGAGTATGGCAGTATGACGATGCCATCTTCAAATCTTTGATTATTTACTAGTCATTTGTGGTCTATCTATTGCTTTGGGTGCTAAGAGGCAATGCAGTTGTATTGAGGATTTGATGTAAAACACTTTGAATCTGCATCTGGTGTGTAATCTGATGCGTCAACTGTCAATAATAATAATGACTAAAAAACTGACAGTGCTAATCAGTGGAGGGATAATCTAAAACTCATAGAACATTGCCTTGACTGTATTAAAAACGTCCATCATTCCATCTGTCTCTCCATCTAGCAATCTTTCTTTCAATCCATCCATCCATCATGCATTTAGCAGATGCCCACTTTAGACATTCTTCTAAGTATCTTTGCAACGACATGTCAAGAGCAGTCATTAGAGTATTAGTAGACTGTCTGCTTAATATTTGATAACACTTTATTTTTATGCTCCCCAACATACATTCTACCGACTATAAGTAACTTTGCAAGTACATGCCAACGTATTACTAAACCTAACCGAACAGTCTACTCTATTTGAGTTAGTTGGCAAGTTATTTGAAGTTGGTTGAATGCATAAAGTGCACTATCGAAATAAAGTGTAACGTACACTTTCATCCAAAGCTGCTAAATGCATAAAAATGAAAAAAGAAATGTATTATTTTTGTTGTAACTATATAATTACATTATCATCCAACTCTTTAAATAAAGTTGGAAACTTAAGTATGTCTGGCTTAATCAGCACACATACAGTATACTCATGTACATGTAAGTGCATACACTCACCAAAAGAATTATTAGGAACATCGGTTCAGTTGTTCATTAATGCAATTATATAGTCAACCAATCACATGGCAGTTGCTTCAATGCATTTAGGGGTGTGGTCCTGGTCAAGACAATCTCCTGAACTTCAAACTGAATGTCAGAATGAGAAAAAAAGGGGATTTAAGCAATTTTGAGCGTGGCATGGTTGTTCAACTTTGACTGACCACTTGTTACAACCGAGGTATGCAGCAAACCATTTGTTGATGCGGATGGGCTACACGCTGAAGACCCCACCGGGTGCCACTCATCTTCACTACAATTAGCAAAAAGAGGCTACAATTTGCAAGAGCTCACCAAAATTGGATAGTTGAAGACTGGACAAATGTTGCCTGGTCTGATGAGTCTCGATTTCTGTTGAGACATTCAGATGGTCGAGTCAGAATTTGGCGTAAACAGAATGAGAACATGGATCCATCATGCCTTGTTACCACTGTGCAGGCTGGTGGTGGTGGTTTAATGGTGTGGGGGATGTTTTCTTGGCACACTTTAGGCCCCTTAGTGCCAATTGGGCATCATTTAAATGCCACTTTATGGCCACTATGTACCCATCCTCTTATGGCTACTTCCAGCAGGATAATGCACCATGTCACAAAGCTCAAATCATTTCAAATTGGTTTCTTGAACATGACAATGACCCCCACAGTCACCAGATCTGAACCCAATAGAGCATCTTTGGGATGTGGTGGAACAGGAGCTTCGTGCCCTGGATGTGCATCCCACAAATCTCCATCAACTGCAAGATGCTATCCTATCAATATGGGCCAACATTTCTAAAGAATGCTTTCAGCACCTTGTTGAATCAATGTAGAATTAAGGCAGTTCTGAAGGCAAAAGGGGGGCAAACCCAGTATTAGTGTGGTGTTCTAATAATCCTTTATATACTAAAAGTACATGTGATATATGGCAAATCTCAACTGATTGATTGCTTGTTTCAACACAAAATGTAAACTATTATCTGTAAACTTTGACATGATTTTTTTCAGAGCTGCTTTTAATCAATTTTGTGAAACAGGCAATACAAGTTGAATCATTTGGTCAAATTGCAAGACATATCTGTTCGTATGATTTTAAAAACAGCTTTGAAACGACTGGATTCTTCACCTCATGTGAACAGATTAATTTTGATATGATCAAAATGCTGCTGAGTGCACCTTTAACTGTGAGGAAACTCAATCATAATTACAAATGCATTTGCAAAGGTGAGTCACATTAAATTGATTGCTAATTAGCAATGAGCATTAGTATCTGTCAGAAATAAAAGAGGTCTGACAATTAGCATTTAGATGTTGCTCAATGCTGAGGCAATGTGTTCTACAGAAGCCTGAATAGAGAAACATGATTGAATAGCAGGTGCAACATTCAGAAAAACACATTCTTGTGCTTTTGGCTCAAGGAGAAGGTCTTCAAGATATTGAGTGCAATTTCTATACTGTACATGGACAAGTTGTGTTTGGTAAAAAC
This sequence comes from Hybognathus amarus, assembly GCA_030378365.1. Lineage (NCBI taxonomy): Eukaryota > Metazoa > Chordata > Actinopteri > Cypriniformes > Leuciscidae > Hybognathus > Hybognathus amarus. Next base: position 333,251 of record JAQIUQ010002830.1, read on the forward strand.
AAACCAGGGTCATTGATATTTGAATTATAATCCTATGAATACAGAAAGATATGAAGCACTTGGTTCTCATACCAAAACATAAAAGACATAAAACCATTATGGTGCACAAAACGTGGAGCCCTGGGGAAAATTATAATGCCATTGAGTCATGCGTCATCCTATTTATACCTCTATATGAGTTTAGGTTTTGAAGGAAGCCATCATCGCAAAATTTAAGTCTGTAAAGTAGATTTTCACCTTGAAACCGGAAACTGTTCTTCTTCAAGGATGGAGCAATTACTATAATACTACTGCACACTTGAGGACTTGAACGACATTACTTCAAGGAAGACTGCCATTGTTCTAAAGGGCTAACATCATTCTTACTATCACTCATAAGAGAATGAGGTTTGTTCTAAACCCCTAATGCAACGTATTACATTTATCCTTCACCGTTTATGCTACTGACATGAATCATACCTCCAATTATTTGGCTTGTTCAGGAGAGATGTGTCATAAGTATCTATTCTAAGTGATTAGAATTTGTGAGAAAAGAAGACTGCTCTGAGTACAAGACATTGACCAAATCTTAAAGGAATTGGAAAATTGTGCTGCCAATCATGCATTACCTTAGAGGACAAAACTATGATATGGAAAAGCCTTAATATGCCGTAAGTTTCCTTTCAATCACAAAAAAAGTGTCTCACAAAAAGTTAAATCAATATTTTAGTTTATGTGAATGAGTGAGCAGGATGATTCTCACATCATTTTGTTGCAAAAACTGAAATCCAGTACTCAAAAGTAGTGTTAAATAGCTTAGTTTGTGTTTTAAAATATTATTTCAGTGCCTTTTTTCTTGTTTTTGAAATGGTTTAAGAAACACAAATAAGGTCAGAGCAAGGTCAGAGCATGTCAAAACATCCAGAACTCATGACTAGTTTAGAAATTTGTCATATTGGTCTCTTATACTACCAGAAATAATTAAAAGCACAAATCACGCACAAAAAGATCAAGAAAGTCAATGTTAATGTCATGTTGAACATCATTTCTAAAGTCAATATTTAGTGCCAATGTGTCTAACCTTAACTTAAGAAAGTGTGAATAGTGTAAATTAAACGGACACTTCACCCATTTGCATTAAGTCTTGTATCGTTAGAAAACCAGTCATATTTTTGAAAGGTCATGCATTTTTCCCTCGTTTTTCCATGAGATGGGAGAAATAAGGATATCAGTGTTGCAGTTCCTGCTTATAATGATTTAAAATCGTCATTTTGCGTCAATCTGAGCAGGAGGTCCTATATCTTGGTAGAGGAGTTGAGACTACAAACATTTGTTCCTTATTTTCCCAGGGGGTGGGACCCACTCACGCTACAGACCTATTACAGATCAGTGGGTGGGACTTCACTGTCTGAAACCAAAAGTAATATCCTCCATCTTGTTTGGAAGCTAAGCTAACAGGCGCTGTGGAGCCAGATGTAAAGTTACGACAATGGCGAAATGTACTTTATATGATATGGAAGAAGAGGATTTGGAAAGTCTGATGCTCGAATCAGTGTTCGTAACTACTTTTACGAGCCACAGTATAGTAAAGAACAGCTGACGCTGACGGAGGAACAGGAGGCGGCTGCCTGTCACGGACGAGGAGGCCAGACTGGTGGTGCCTGAGATCTCACTACGGACAAAGAGATAGAGTCCGTCTGCTGGAAAGAATTTCACCAATGTTAATTTCTCCTGGACAAAATCTCTGAATCAATTCTCCAAATTCTGACTTTGGACTTCTGACCATAGACCTCCATTATATGACTGACAGACACGAATGGTTTGACCTAAAAATATCAAAATTGAAAATACTTCGGAAACAAAGACACCTACATCTTGGATGCTCTTGAGGTAAGCTAAAACATGCCGAAAGTTCGTTTCAAAGTGAACTATCCCTTTATACCATTTACTCACTATTTCATTTTTACAGCCTCATGTTTTTGATCTGGAAATTATTCAAACTCAAAGTTTCCAACTTGTATATTTTATAGATTGAAAGAGTTGTTGGAATCTTAGTGTGTTGTAATTATTTTACTGTAGACTAACTTTAGCGTGACAATTTGTACTTAAGCTTCAAAGGCCTGGTTTCACAGAAAAGCCTTGGAATAAGTAAGATTATAGGCATTAAATTAATTAGGACATTTAAGTAGCTTTTATAAACGTCCCAATAGAAAACAAAAAACATTACTGGTGTGCATATTAAGACAAAACAATGGCACTGTCTTATTTTATTCTTAAAATAAGGCTTAAGATATGATTTAAGCTTAAAAAGTGGATTATTTAGATTACTTCCTTAATCTTAAGAAGATTATTTTGATGAAAAAATGTAAGAATCATAAACTTATTTTCTGCAATGATCCAAAAGCCAATGGAATAATCTTTTTTTATTGATTCTGAAGTACACTGTAAAAAAATATTGTTAGTTTAACTGAAGTAACCTGGCTGCCTTAAAAAATTAAGTTCATTGAAATGGAAAAATTTAGTTAATACAATGAATGTGATTGATTTAATCAACAGAAACTTAAAATATTATGTTATCTGAACTACATAAATTATTTAAGTTGATTTGACAAAAGAAATAATGTGATTACAAATCATGAAAAATCATTTTTTTACAGTGAGTCTCAATTGTAAGTCTGAACACTTAGAAAAGTAACTGCACACCTCTCCTCATCAAGCCCTACAATCTGAGGTATCATTCATCTCCACATGCAGCGTAAACGGTGTGCATCAAAGTGTGATACTTAATGGTTAGCATAAGCAATAGTAAATGATGGTTGCTTTAGCAAGCGTCAAATGAGTGCATAATAAACGTCAACATTTTAGATGCTAAAGGCATTAAACTAATCTATGCTTTGGTGCATGACAGATCAGCATCTCGGGCTGGAAAATCAGAACATATTTCACAATTCAACTGTCAAGACAAAATGAAATGAGTTTGCTCGCTGTCAGAGTTTCCAATGAGGTTTTGCAAGGATTATTTGATTACATCCAAGGGTTTATTTTCCAATACTGAGTCTCAGAACTCCTCCAGCTAATGTTTAAGTTAGACAGGGCTGCTGAATAAATCACCATGAAAAAATAACACAAACACAACTTTATTTAACAAGGTAGAATGACTCCATATGTTATCATAGACACTCCATATGCTGCAATACCTTTATGCAGTGTGAGGCACAATACCAGTTTGTGAACCTCTGAACCCAAACTGAATTGACATTTCTGTGTTTTTATATAAGGAGAAGGAAGATTACACTGTATTTCAACATTCCCTTGACATTCAACTAAACTACATGTAACTTTGCAACTAACTCTTATTAATTTGCCAACTAAGCATTAGACTATAAGGGTTTATGGTTAGTAGAATAAATTGACAGTAAAATGTCTAGGACCATCAAAAAACGTATTTCTTTCAGTAAATTTGAAAATCTACAATAGTTCACATATTTGTATTGTTGTTAATGAGTCAATTTAGTGCAGTAATGGTTAAAAAAAGTCCTTGCAGCCAGTCTTAGGTAAATCATTTCTTTTTAGGAAGGATTTTCCAGTTCTGAAAGCCCCACACCTGCAGCAACTCTCCACAGCGATAAGCTGGCCAGTTCAACCCCTCGCAAGCACTCCATAAGAGGACAGAGAGTCGGCTGCCAGCTTCTTCAGATAGCAGGTCAACAGACCTGAAGTCAGTGAACAACACAGCTGTGCTCTCAGCTGTTCACCAAAATCTCCATGCATAACAGATCTTCAAAGACTGCCGTGTGCTGAGATCTGATTAGTCTCTGACAAACACTTCACTTCCCCAAGTCTCAGTAGAGCAAAAAAGGAGGTAGGGTTGTATTTACTGTAATTAGTTAGTTACTTTATTCATGTCAAATGGCGATACAAACATGTTGAGAAAAGAGGTAATGCAATGAGTTTAGAGCTTCACACTACTTGACAATGAGGTTACATTTAGAAAAGCATGGATTTAATTAAACTGAAGGATTGCAGATATTACTCTATTCACAGACTATTCAAATGCTAAATCCTACAGTTAGTCTTTTAATGCATTAAGGCTCTGTGAAAGGAGCAAATGCATGAGGTTAGGCATTTAAGTTCAACACTCACGTGGAGATTTCGTGACTTTGATATATAAGATTTAGTGCGTGCATGTTCTGATTTAAAATGCCACCTGACAAAAGTCTCCCTTTTAATTTCAGAATCTAATGTACCACGTCATGCTTTCAATGGCCAGCGCAATAATTTCGCCTCAAGCCAACAAATTCCGCCCACAGGAATTATGTCAGTTATGCATGCGAAGACATCCGTCCACCTATCAACCAGCGCACACAAAATCCTCACAAAATAGCACCTTTTCACAGAATTTGGATAGGATCAGTTTTGTATGAACCAATTAAGTCTCTTTTTTTGTTGTTTTTTTGCCCCAACAACAGGGTATTTACAAGCGCGCTGAAACTGAACGAGCATAAAGCCAAGAGGATCCTTGAAAAGATCCTTACAAGTGCTTATACATAAAAAATAGGCATTTTCTCATTAAATTGCTTGCATTCAGAAACTCTTGCAATACATACGCCACTGACAAAATAATTCTTCTGAATGTTGTCTGTACATTTAAAGGGATACTTCAGGATTTAGCATTGTATCAGTAGAAAACCTGTATGTATTTTCAAATTACCACACTTTCCACCCTCATATCCCCCTAAGATGAGAGATTTATGTATTTTTTGTCTGAAAAATCATCATTTTGCGTCATCGGAGGATTTTTTGTCCAGAGGCTAAAGACTACAGTCAGTAGTAGGGTCTGTCTCGCATGTTCTCAACCCGCCCATAGAGGGCGATCCCACTCACAGAATGAACACATAGTGTCGGCCATCTTTTTTGGGAGCTAAGCTAGCAGGCTCTTGTGTGGAGAAAGCTGAGTAGGCGGGGTAGGCCGGTTACCGGTAGGCGTGGCCTCCTAGGACAGCGAAGCAAGTGCATTCTGGGAGTTGTTGTCTTTCATCCACATAAGCCAAAAATACATTTTCTGGCTTTTCTCAATCTAGAAAACGCTCACACTTTATTTTCGATAGTCACTTTAGACATTCTACTAACTATACGTATCTTTTCAACTACATGTCAACTAAGTGTCATTAGAGTATTAGTAGGCTGTAGTAGACTGTCAGGTTAGGGTTAGGTGTTAGGGTTCAGGTTAGGAGAACAAGTTGACTTGTAGTTGCTAAGTTACTTACAGTCAGTTGAATGTCTGTTGGGGACCAACAAAATAAAGTGTTAGCAGATATTAAGCCGACAGTCTACTAATACTCGAATGATAGTTAGTTGACATGTAGCGGCAAAGTTACTTATAGTTAGTTGAATGTCTAAAGTGGACTATCAAAATAAAGTGTTACCTAGAAAACTCCAAATTCAAAAAGAATTTAATATTTCTTCTACATAAATGACCCATTTTAAATGCACATTCATTTTTCCAGAGGTGAAGTATCCCTTTAAACAGCAACTGAAAATCAAGGTGTGATGAGCCATGCATTTACATAACTGTAATCCTTTTTATCCTTGACACCTTTATTTTTGGTCCGTAAGAAGTAGAGGGTTATTTTCCCCAGTTCTCTAATTCAACCTAGAGGAGAAATCACTGCCGTCAACATCAATTTCCTTCTCATAAAAAGTGAGCAGCATTGACAGTAGCCCATCGATTTCAAGCATTGATTGTGGTCTTGAAGCTCATTGAAGTACCATATATTTATTCCTAACGCGTAACAAGTAAAAGACCGTCAAATGCAGAAGGAAGGAAGGTGAAGGCTGGCAATCATCGGCCAGATAAATGCCACCGGCTGACACCAGTGAAATATGGCTGTCGTTATGAGCGCATGGTCAAACGTGATTGGGCAGTGAATGTTTACGGCCACCCGAGATGACTATTATCTTTTGACCCCCTTGATATTCACAGCCTTGTAGAACATGGAGTCGCTGATGAGAATGGGTCAGACTTCAGGAAAAACCCATCAGTCTTGTGGATACAACACAGGTAAGAGGCACACAGAGAGTGGCGCACGAGAAGCATGAGTCACGCCAGCCTGGTGCCGCCCGCTGCTGTGCTGAGCTGAGCTGTCTCGATTGGCACTGCCTCTGCCCCATGTGCTTCGGTGAACACAGCCAGACAGGCATGTGGAATAATGAACAACAAGCCTGTCACTGTTTCGGGCCCTTAAATTAGCATTAGCGGAAAGGGCTTTCTCTTTCTCACACTCACAAGCACGCTACCTCACCGAATCCAAAGTGATGACTCAAGAGATGGCTGGTGCTACACCTAATTTACATGATTTGAATGAAATGATGGAACCCCCAATCCTCTTATAAATCACAGTGTGGCACAGTGCAGTGCCATCGTGAGTCTTGGACTGTAGTGAACGTGTCTTGGCTGAAATTATTTTTAGGTGTTGAGGAGATGTGCGGAAAACAGATAAACTGACAGCAAGTTGCTGGCCTGTGAAATGTAACATATATGGTTTATGTTTTAGGTGTCTAAGATTGTCCTAAATTTGAACATAATAAAAGGACATTAAGATTTTTAGATTTACTAAAGAAATTGTGAAAGCGTTTTTAGCATGTTGCTATGTGTTTGTTGGGGAGTTTTAGGTGGTTGCTATGTTAAAAGAGTCCACCCTTGTGTCTCTGTGATATTCTGACAGGTGGACAATTGCATAAACATAGCCACCATGTAGAGCTGCACGATTCTGGATTATTATTAGATTTTTTTTTCTGCAAATAGAGACAATTCTGAACAGACATATAATCAAAATGACATGTAATTGGCTTAATGCACAGCAGCACTACTTCCTGAACTTCAGCCAACTCCTTTGCTGCGTCCCAATTCGCATACTATCCTTCCTAAATAGTATTCGAAAATAGAATTAGTGCGTCCCAAACCGTAGTATGTTGAAATGAGTGTTTCAAAGATACCCGGATGGTCTACTATTTCCGGTCAGAATCCGAAGTGTAGATCGGTGCACACTCTAACGGCTGATATTGCCCACAAACCATTGCGCGGTGGACGAGGATTCGGTTAGAACTACAACACGAGTAAAAAGTGTTAAAAAACTACAGACACGGAGGGCGCGCGAGTCCGCGCTGGTCCCGCGGCTGTGTAGAGAGGTTTAGATAAACAGGTTTCAGTGATTAATTATCAGTATCTAACCGGACGAAAATGAATTTATTCAATGTTGTCCACATTATATTGCATATGCAGCAACATTGTGAACTTTTGTAAAGACACATTTAGCCATTACTTTTTAAATGCATCATTGTATTCAAATTGCAAACATGAGGAGGGTATCTGCATGAAATACCCACGACTGGCAGATGAACGTGCTCTGAAACGGTAGGAAATCAAATTAGATAGAATGGAGGATTTTAACTGTGACGAGATGATTGACAGGGCAGTTTACGGTGACAGGATGCACGCAGCACGCGACAGAGCCGTCCGTTAAAGATGACGTGATAGTATGTCCCAAAGCTTGCCTACTCTTTTTGCTGCACACTCAAAAGTATATACTTTTCTTCACAAAAAGAGTACATACTTTAGGGCGTAGTATAAGTAGGCGAATTGGGACGCAGCACTTGTTTCCTGTCTGCCATTATTAGGCAAACTTGATTAATTCACGTGTGTCTGATTATTGTTGCCGTGACTACTGAGATCAGGCACACCTGAATTAATCAATTTGTCAAATAATGGCAGACAGGAAACAAGGAGCTGGCTGAAATTCAGGAAGTAGTGAAGCTGCAGAAATCTCCCATTACTCACTATATAGTGGACTATATAGTGACCTCGCCATTTTGTAGTACTGTCCGAATGTATAGTGATGATTATTATAGCCTATATAGTCCACTCAATGTATCCCAGAATGCATTTATTGATTTATGTGTGTTTTTATGTGCGTTTTGACTGTAAATGCAAAACCCGAATCTCCGTTATTTTTGGGCGATCTCGAAACACGTTTTCGGGCAGACTCATTACGGAGACTCACTGAGTAGCCTAGACCGGTAAGCTTGGCCTCCTGAGGGTAGCGAAGCAAGTGCATTCTGGGAGTTGTTGTCTTTCATCCACATAAGCCAAAACTCATTTTCTGGCTTTTCTCAGTCTAGAAAGTTCCAAATTCAAAAATAATTTCACATTTCTTCTACATACACTCACCGGCCACTTTATTAGGTACCCCATGCTAGTAACGGGTTGGACCCCCTTTTGCCTTCAGAACTGCCTCAATTCTTCGTGGCATAGATTCAATAAGGTGCTGGAAGCATTCCTCAGGGAGTTTGGTCCATATTGACATGATGGCATCACACAGTTGCCGCAGATTCGTCGGCTGCACATCCATGATGCGAATCTCCCGTTCCACCACATCCCAAAGATGCTCTATTGGATTGAGATCTGGTGACTGTGGAGGCCATTTGAGTACAGCGAACTCATTGTCATGTTCAAGAAACCAGTCTGAGATGATTCCAGCTTTATGACATGGCACATTATCCTGCTGAAAGTAGCCATCAGAAGTTGGGTACATTGTGGTCATAAAGGGATGGACATGGTCAGCAACAATACTCAGGTAGGCTGTGGCGTTGCAACAATGCTCAATTGGTACCAAGGGGCCCAAGAGTGCCAAGAAAATATTCCCCACACCATGACACCACCACCACCAGCCTGAACCGTTGATACAAGGCAGGATGGATCCATGCTTTCATGTTGTAGACGCCAAATTCTGACCCTACCATCCGAATGTCGCAGCAGAAATCGAGACTCATCAGACCAGGCAACGTTTTTCCAATCTTCTATTGTCCAATTTCGATGAGCTTGTGCAAATTGTAGCCTCAGTTTCCTGTTCTTAGCTGAAAGGAGTGGCACCCGGTGTGGTCTTCTGCTGCTGTAGCCCATCTGCCTCAAAGTTCGACGTACTGTGCGTTCAGAGATGCTCTTCTGCCCACCTTGGTTGTAACGGGTGGTTATTTGAGTCACTGTTGCCCTTCTATCAGCTCGAACCAGTCTGGCCATTCTCCTCTGACCTCTGGCATCAACAAGGCATTTCCGCCCACAGAACTGCCGCTCACTGGATGTTTTTTCTTTTCGGACCATTCTCTGTAAACCCTAGAGATGGTTGTGCGTGAAAATCCCAGTAGATTAGCAGTTTCTGAAATACTCAGACCAGCCCTTCTGTCACCAACAATCATGCCACGTTCAAAGTCACTCAAATCACCTTTCTTCCCCATACTGATGCTCGGTTTGAACTGCAGGAGATTGTCTTGACTCATGTCTACATGCCTAAATGCACTGAGTTGCCGGCATGTGACTGGCTGCTTAGAAATTAAGTGTTAACGAGCAGTTGGACAGGTGTACCTAATAAAGTGGCCGGTGAGTGTAAATGACCCATTTTAAATACACATGCATCTTTCCACAGGTGGAATGACCCTTTAACAGTACTTCTGTGATAATCTGAATACTAACAGAAATAATGATACTGTGTGGTTGAAAAACTGTTTGTGAAGCTGTATAATACCCCATGATAACTGCTCTCCCTGTATCAGCGGCCACGCCAACGCAGATCTGAATGTTCCACTGTGTTTCCGTCAAAGGTTTAATAGACACCAGAGAATCAATGTCATTTAGGATTATGATCGCGTGGGTGTTTGGATCGACATCTTTTAACAATTGATCGTGCAGCCCTACCACCATTTTAGGACTGTGTCTTTACAACTAGTCTGACCAAATGGCAATTAGCCAGGGGTAATCAGTCTTACTTTTCAGATCACCACATTATGTTTTATGATTTAAAAGGTATGAACAGTAAGATTAGTCTCAGCTGTTTATGCAAGTGTCCACTAGGGGCGTAACGATACGCGCATTCATATTGAACCGTTCGGCATGAGGCTTTCGGTTCGGTTACGATTTTAATTCGACGTTCATCGGTCATTTTCCTGCCGACCAACATTCGTGTTCAAATGTAGGCGCTTGCACGTGTAAGTGCGTCATAGATGTAAGAGACGTTGGCGTGACCACAACATTGCCCAACATCAAATGGCAAATATAATGTAAGCGGAACGAAACTGAGCTACTCGTTATTGTGTGGTTGTTTGTTTGGATGTCGGACCGTTTATCAGTTTGGACCAATGCAGCGCGAGCCGATCTTCATCATCAGCACTGTTACTACAGAGCCAAATCCAGAAAACATTTGAATTCGCCACTGAAGTAATAACATCACTGCGAGATCTAGTGAGAAACATTCACATTTCTCCATTATTAATGGCTCAAACAGCGCTGACGTGGAAACCAGGAAGAAACTTTGTGCCATGAATGAACTATCCAGTGTCCACAGATCAGCTACTATCTGTAAGTTTGGCAGGAATAGGCTATAATGCTTTCAAGTAACATCACATCTGTTGTATTTTGACATTATGAGTATAATTGCTGCCCTCAAATGTTAATCTAAACTAAAATAAACCTTTGTTTATAACTACTACAATATTACATTTCATTTTGTCCAAAGAGCTGTTTTGTTTTATAAGCTCCAATGAAAAGTCAAGTAGGCTATAGCTCCATCATTGCTCAAAGTAAAAAAAAATATCATACTTTATGATGTTAGTTTTAATAAAAATATAATAAAAATTTAAATCAAGGAAATTTCGCTGCCATTTCTTTCTTTTTGCTGTATTTGAAACGTACCGAATCTGTAACTGAACCGTGACACAAGTGTATCGTCATTCGAACCGAACCGTGAATTTTGTGAACCGTTACACCCCTAGTGTCCACTGCTGGTATCTATGTGACTCGAGTCCATCTTTCAATGTTATTTTGAAGGATTCTTTCACCTGTAGTATTGTACACAAGGTAAAAAATCAACTTTCAAATAACTAAATGAGAAATTAAAAGGACAGTTCACCCAAAATTATATTTCCTTTTTTCCACAGAATAAAGAGTAAATGGCAGACTGTTCAGTTTTGGGGTAAACTATCCCTCTAACTGTATTAGTGCAGTAGGCCTATTTATCTCATGCATACTGTATAGCAAGTAATTCTCTCTTTTGAACAATAAATTATTTAAATGTACAAGCTGGTAATAATGAAAGAAAGAATTATGAAATGAATTATGAATCATTTGCGAAGATCAGTTGGCGTTTGAAAGCTGCAGTCATGAAGGACAGTATGGCATTATAACAAGCATTTACAGGACATTAAACTCCAGATTTGATTGATTCTCAATGAGTCACAACCTTTTATTTAATCAGTACGTTATTTTTATATTTGCTCCGCAAATGCACCATGAAGCCTTGTAAAGCATTTCAGGGATCCTTTACGCACGTACAGTTTCAGCGCGCTTGGAAAGACCCTGCTGAGGCAATAAAACAGCATATCATATAGAGTAACAAAAAATGTAATCTGTTTTACTGAGAGACACACCTACAGTGATAAAGAATTTCTAATGTGAATTTTGTGTGCTCTGGTTGATAGGTGGATGAAGGTCTTCGCATGCATAACTGACATAATTCCTGTGGGTGGAATTTGTTGGCTTGACTCGAAAATATTGCCGTGGCCATTGAAAGCATGACATAGACATTCAATTCTGAAATCAAAAGGGAGACTTTTGTCAGATGGCATTTTAAATCAGAACATGCATGCACTTAATAGTCTCCATCTATACTTCAGTTATATCCTTTTTATATATATATCAAAGTCACAAAACCTTGTGAACTTTTGCTCAGGATAAAATCATGCAAACAATCTCAGCAGAGATCAGAGCCTCATATATTTCTTTTTCACTATGACAATGAAATAAATTATTCATGCTATTCAAATCTCACAAACAAGCTCAACAAGTAAAACCTTCATATTCGAATATTCCACGTTTGAGTCTGTAAAGATGTTTGACGCAGGCTGAGTCTTGTAATGGGGTTATACATCATTTTTGGCAATGCATTTCAACAGAGCAATCTATCACAAAGAATTACTCTGCAGTATTATTCACAAACATATGATTTCAAAGTCTAAATTCCACCCTGAAGACTGGCAGCCACATAAATGTCTATAGAAATTTGGACACAACCTTCTTTGTGAAATAATTGTCTGAACCTAAAGCATTTTTCTTAAATATTTCTCTTTAAGAGATCCCACAGACTCGGTAAGCTTTACCTGAAGGAAGGAAACCTCAAAGAAATGGAATGATCAAATTCAGGAAACCGAGAAGGACTTTAGCCAGAGGGACAAGCTCATGGTCAAGCACAAGTCCCATAATCGGAATATTATTCAAGACACAATGATGATCTCGGTGACATGAAATACGAGGTGCCAAGAGGCGAACGCATGAGCTCTAAATCATGAAAGAGGGTTTTCAAAGTAAAGCTTGAACAAAAGAACTCTGTTCAGATCTTTCAGGTCAAATGGATTCTCGTTTACTAATTGCATTAATTATAAACACTATGCTAGATGTTTTAGTTTTCTGAAGAAAATGTGAGTAGTGCCATTTTTTTTAATCACATGACCAATGCTATTTTAATCCACTGATTCATCATCTTATCAAGGCTTTAAGCACAGCTAATCAGTGAATCACTCTATTTCAATTCATATATTCTCATTAAACACCCACCCAGTGTGTTGGGTGGCATCATCCTTCAGTGAAATTCATTTATAATATGATCTACAGCTGACAACACAAGAGAACAAGGCTTTTCTCTGGAATCAAATAAATGCCCTCATGAATAGACGTGCCAGTAAAACCCTGAAGGAAAGACCTGAGCAGAATATCACACAGACTCGTTTGACTTGGGCTAATACGTCACCTCCCAAGCAACCACATAGTAACACAAAAAGACCTCAGATACCACATACACAAAAGAAATTTATATTTTTTCAGAATATCTTTGAATATTTGAAATTGCCCTATTTTAGTTACATTTATGTAAATATATTTTAGTTAAATATGTGAATATATTTGTATACTCTTAGAAAAAAAGATTCACTGAGGTTCTATATGAAGCATAAGGTTCTTTACTCAACTCCAAAGAACCTTTTATGCTAAAAAAGCTTCTATAATGACAAGAAAGAACCCTTTTGGCACAAAGGTTCTTTCTAGGGTATTATTCATTCATATATTATATTATTTTGCAACATTTTGTAGTTATACATTAAATTATTGTTTATTAAACTGTTTGTAGTAACTTATTATCACATTTTAATCATGCTGATTTTTGGAGGAGGAAAACTGAAATGGCACTCTTCGTGTGATACTGATTCACTACATCAAATTATATAAATATATACATTTTCCAACCTCCATATCTTGAATTTTGTGATCATTCACATGCATTCTTAAATACATTTTAGGGTCTTGATGTTTGTCAATAATATGGAATATTTAATCCGAAAAGGACAAAACAAATGATAATGACTGAGCACAAAAGGTTCCATATAGAACCTTTTTCCTGGTTCTAAATACGTTACATAGAACCTTTTCTTCTAAGAGTGTATATCAATATATTTTCTAATAACATATAAGTTCATATCTTTTAACTTTTGCAAATGTGTTATTTTCAGAATTGAATACAGTTATTTAATAGTGTGTGTGCTGTGTTAGACACTGAGATCTATGGTTTAAGTGCACTTCACTGTTGGAGTGTCATTGTTATTCTTAAATTATTAATATTGTGCATATTTTCAATATTTCAATGACTTCAGGAAAGATGTGAATAAAAGATTGGGTACAGTGCCACCTAATATAGCCTAATAGTCTTAGGAAAGCAACTATCGGTCATTTAACATTGCAGTCATTTAAATGTAAGTACAGTATTTATTATAGATGTGTGTCATAATACAGTCAAATATTGTAGCCTACTGTTGTGTGGAGGGGAAAACGTAGAGGAATTACTATGATCAAAATATATTTTCGACCCTTCTTTAGTAAGGAACATTTCATGACCATATATTTTGTCATATATTTTACATTACGTTATAAATATATTGCACACTTAACATAATATATTTTGTTATATATGAAAATGTATATTTCAAAATGATAAATATAAGTGAACAACAATGCAAATGTATTTGGAATATCAACCCGATCTCACGACCAAGTTCGGCACGAATTAGACGAATGATTAAAAAGTGGCTAATTCGTAACAATTCATACGACCTCACTCGTACGAATTAGTATGATTTTGCTAAATTGTACATATTTTACGAATTGGCCAATTCGTATAAATTGATACAAATGACCTACCCCTAACCCCGCCCTAAACCCAACCATCACGTGGGTTTAGACAAATCGATACAAATTCATTAGAGTGAGGTCGTACGAATTAGACACTTTTTAATCATTCGTCAAATTTGATACGAATTGGGCGTGCGATAGTGTTGGGAATATATGCCACGTATATTTTTGACACTATAACATATATTTCAATATATGTCTTTTGTGTATGGGGTGGCATTGCCTCAGCATCCACCCACAGCAAACTAGCACTGCGGTGGAGAGTTTGCACAGGTAAGCACCACTCAGATATTCTCCAGAAAATGTCAAAATCTACTTTCTGAGTTACTGCTGTTAACTCTGACACCTTCCACCACTCCATCAATTAAAAAACATCTCCCAGTGCATTAAATATCTGTAAGCTATTGTGCAAAATCACCTCTTTTACTCTTTGAAACTTTGAAATCACAGAAAACGTTCATTTAAATAATCCAAGGCACTTCAATATAGCTGGAACATTTCTCTAAAAGCACTTAAGACTTAATATAGCGATACAGTTCTGAATGCTTAACACACTCTGGATTGAACCCAGTTGCCATTTTTGCTCTTACGGGTTTTATTACACAATTTGCGGTTCTGTCAAGGTCAGTGAGATTTGTTTCTTTGGTTTTTTTTTTAGGCCCTACTTTTATTCAGCATTCTTTTACTATTTTACAACCCTTCTTTTATTATTTTATTTTTATTCAGATGCAATACATTTATCAAAAGTGAGAGTAAAGGCAAATCTTGTGTTACAAAAGATTTCTAATTAAAAAAATGCTGTGCTTTTGAACTTTCAATTCATTAAGGAGTCCTAGAAAATAAGAATCGTGTTTTCCAAAAATATTAAGCAGCACCACTGTTTTTAACATTGATAATAATACACTGATTTCACGCAGCTGCCGTTTTGAAATCGAAAGCGAGGCTCCGATGGGAAGAATCCCGGAGTACAGATGGACAACAATGTCTTGGACTACCGACCTGAAGCTGCTGCCGCAATTTACACTATTGGATGTTAATATCCAATATAGGATATGGATATAGTTCATTCCTGCTTCTTTTTTATGTTCTGAATATATATTTTAAAAATGTATTCATATAAATGTATAAATTTCACTGAATATAGTCTAAAGTATGAAAGAAACGCATGTACATTTTTAGAATATCAAATTTCTACATTAATACGCCATTGCATTTGCGACTACATTTGGTAGTTTCAGCAGTGTATGGTGTATATGCAAAAATCTGATACGGGTCACTTTTAAAAGATAATGTAAGTGGGTCGTCAGAAAAAATTTATATAGTCAGAAAATTGGATTTGGGCATCAAGATCTACAGTGTAAATACAACCTTAGAAACCACCAAGCACCAATCACACACTTAAAGATTATCTGGATTATTATTCTATAACAGTTACTCCATCTTCCTTTGTACCTCTCAGTTTAACTTTACTGATTTTTCAAATTTGAGAATATAAAAGATAGCTACCGCCGCATATCTGCTTACTTCGGTTCATTAAAACCTCAGAACGTTTCTGATCAGAGTAAGTCGTTCGAGAGCTGCTGTAATGGGTTTTACAGCCATGCACTGAATGTGAAAATACACCCCCTGTGAGAGACTCCGGGTACGAGGACGAACACTGAGCTTGTTCACATTGGCTAACAAATGCATCTATTCATTACATCAGCAAGCAGAAGCGCTCAGATACGGCCCAGATTATGCTCAGACACACACACACACAGACAAGAACTGCGTACACAAAGAGGGTGCATCTCCTGCCAGCATGGACTAATTTTGCTGTTCTGATTTATTGGAGATTGTTAATGGAGCCATATCAAAAATCAAATGTTCTGATCAAAAGCATTGAAAGTAACTGCAAAAATGGCACATTTAATGCAATGTTCTGAAGTCATACAGATGAATACATTAAAGGGGTTTTCGGTAATCGTTTAATGCATGACACATTGACATGACAGTACAAAACCTCTTCTTTCGATCTTTTGGCATTACCCTGAAACATTTGTTACATGTGTCATTGAACAGAATTGAGTCTCTCAGGAGAACCTTCACATCATTTGGTCTACAGGCCTTCATAGATGCACTGTAAAAAATGAATGTGCATTATCTAATCAACAAATTTGTGGCAAACGGATTGCAAGCAATATTACTAAATTTAACAAATTAGAATTGAGTAATAATTTATCAAATGATTCCTTAAAAAATTAACCATTTAAAATGAGTTAAGTTTACACTATAAAATGTAACAAAAATATCTCACTAACAGACAGACATCAAAGATTCAAAGATTAATTAAGAACTCTTTATTTTAAATTGCCAACATTGAAGACACCTGATATTAACAAGCAGAAAACCATCATTTTAAAATAAACCTAAAACGAACACCGATCACCATAATGGTGACTCAAATTTGTTTTTTTTTATGTTGTTGTTGTAAGTTTTACTCATTTTAAATGGTTAACTTTTAAGGAATTAATTTGATTAATTATTACTCAGTTCTAATTTTTTCAATTTAATTAATAATATTGCTTGTAATCTGTTGCCACATTTTTTTATTAGATGAAACATATTAATTTTTACAGTGCAACATAGGAGTTAGGGAAGGTCAAATTTTTTAAGTTTTGTTCAAGCTGTGGTTTGTATCAGGTGCAATATTTTTGTAATTGTGCAAAAACTTGCAGCAGCTACATTTAGTGTAGAGAGCAAATTTCAGTGCTGATTGTTGTGTGAACCTGTTATTTCGGTTCATTTCACATGCAAAGACAGCATTAATGCATGGCGTTTTCTGCTGCTGTGCCTTTAAGGCGTCTGTTTAACTCTAAGGGTCAGAGAAAGGGCAAAAAATGTGTCATAAACTATAGTACTATGACTGTTTTGGGAGACACAAAAGAAACTTTTCTAACAATAAAAGTGAAAAAACTGATGACATGACCCCTTTAAAAGAGAATGCCACCTCATTAATCTCCTTGACTCTGGCATGATTGGGAATTTCTGGCACGTTGTGCCACCCATAGAAGGCTTAAGCGATGCCACAGGGCACAGCTCCTATTGAGCCTCAAAATTAACACACCGGCCTCCCTCCGCCTGTGGATTTATGAGGAAGATTTCAAAGCTCAATAACTGTGTGCAAATGGCCAAACTCTCAAGCTATTCTGCTTTATAGCATCATTTTTAGCATTGCGTGTGTTTTGTGACCGTACAACCAGTCCCGTTCACTCAGCTCAGCTTTATCATTAATTCATTACCTGACCTTTTCGGAGGGGTAGTTAGTTTGCTCCGGCACGATTCTAGTTTGCTACCCGCAACTCGCTTGAATTTAGGACAGTATTTTCATAATGCACACTATGTCAGCAAGATGCATGAGGAAGTAAATTATGGTGGATTAGTCTGTAAAGGACTTTATTTTAAAACTTGAACCCCTACCTTAATATTTTATATATACTGTAAACTATAAGCATACACAATACTTAACATAATATAAAATAATAATGCTACTTTATTTACTTTATTATATATATATATATATATATATATATATATATATATATATATATATATATATATATATACATATACATATACATATATATATATATACCTATATATATATATGTGTGTATGAGTATGTATGTGACTATATATATACACATATATATATATATATACGCACATATTATATACTGGCATTATAATCATTAGTGATGGACATATCAAATAGTCCTCATATAATTTATAAGGCTTATATATACGTAAAAAACATATGTTTATATATATATATATATATATATATAGATGCAGCATGTCTCCTGTGATGGTATAGGTTTAGGATTTACGTACATATAGGTATGTGCATATATATATTGCACAGGATAAAAGCTATTACGCCTATGAGTAGTCCTCATAATGCTGTTGCACCAACATGTGTGTGTGTGCCTATATGCGTGTGTGTATTAGGGCTGTGCAAAGATTTATTGCAGGGAAATAAAAATGTGTGTTTAATAATATACGAGTGTGTGCTGTGTATAATTATTTTGTATATATAAATACATAATCTATATTATATACTGTATAAATAAAAATATTTAATATATGAATAATACATTTGCTTACATATATACATGCATGTGTGTGTATTTATATATAAATACGCACACATGCATGTATATATTTAAGCAAATGTATTATTCATATATTAAATATTTTTGTATTGGATTAATACACATACAAAATAATATTAAATGTAAACTCAAACTTTTATTTTGTATGTGATTAATCGCAATATATATATATATATATACACACACACACACAAATACATTATATAAGGTAAAAATCTACAATTTATTAAAAATGAATAAAAATAAAATAAATACAACAACATATTAATAAATTATTTAATAATAAATAGGATATGATATATGCACACTTTCACAAAAGGTTGAAATGCTTTGCATAATTCAATGTAAATACTCTTGATCATTATTATTATTAATTGTAAACATGTACAGCGAATCTTATAATGCTGTTGCCACCATTTTTTTACAAAAAGGCAATTTGTTAGTGTATTCCTAGCCACAAAGTGAAAACCAATGTACAGTAACACATGGCCTTTGTGTAGGTCATAGCTTATTTTCCATCAAGGCTGACATTAACACTGTGTGTTTACACTGTTACACAGTTCAGACATTACAATCTGTGGGGTAATGCCATGGTTCAGATGAAAATAGAGCTGCACCTATAGCCATGAGAGGACGTGTAACACGTCTCTGAGAGACTGCACTACATGATGATTCGGTTTCACTTACACGTTCACGTCATCCACAGAGCACCATGCAGGTTAACCTTCTCTTAAAGGTCAAATGACAAAGCATTAGCGACGTATACCCTGGAAGAAATGACCAAAGAAAGGCTTGCAAATGCATTACGAGTTTGAGTTCAATTCCCAAACCTACAATTTCAGAACGTCTTGAGAACATTATTGGCTTTCAATGGAGATTCTGAGTGAGCTTTTCTGCAGGAGAGAGTGAGTGTCTCATATGTGGGTGGGCGGCAGTGAGCCGAAGAGGAGCCGCAAATACAACAGAACTGTGAAAAGCCTTGAGATCTGCACATGCTCTTTCTAAAGACGTTTGACATCTTGCTCCCGACGGTAACCTCGAAGAGGAAAAACAAGAGAATCACATTGGATTTGATCCATAAATTTGATGAAATCTATCGCTGAAGGTGAAGTGTGCCGTTTCTGCGCCACTCGCTGCATCAAACGAACTTGAGCAACTATGAAGAAATTGAAATTGGTGTTTTCCATGCAAAACTGACAAACAAAGACTCCAGTGTGTTGTATGGTTGCAAGGTGAAGCGCATCCCAAGCCTCCAGAATAGTCTCCAGACAAAATGCAAGTGTGGCATTTACACTCGAAACTATAATCAAAAAATGTTTTCATAGACACGACATACTGAAACCAGGCTTTTTGATTTTATTGACAGCTAGAATTAGCTCAGTGTGTGTGTATATATATCCTTGAGCACACAGCAAAATCCCCAGTGTTAAATTAACACAGAGAAGTTAGAATTATATAAACTCTGAGCAGAGTGTTAAATGAACACTGAAGCAGTGTTAAAGTTAATGAGATAATTAAGTGAATAATTGAGTGATGATTGAGCATTATTGAAGACACCTGATGTTAACAAGCAGAATCTCTGAAGGAGAAAACCTGAAATTTTAAGTCACCATTATGGAGATCAGTGTTTGGTTTAGCTGGGCTCTTGACCCTTAAATAATTAACTTTAGATTTTGTTTGGCTGCTGTATTGAGCAACTATAATTATAACAGCCAGATGAACAAATAGAAAGGCAGTCTGATGGTTGTGTTTCAACACAACCATTAATTTACCTGAATCGCTGAACTCATCAAGAGCATAAATTCTGAGTTAAATTTACCTTAAGGATTTTAGCAGCATGGTCATTTTAGGGCAAAACGTTTTTAGCCTTTTCAATGAAAAACGATAAAAAAAAAATAAAAAATCACAAAAATATTTTATGTAGGCACACACAGACATCAAGAATAAACATACTAATCTCAGCAATGGTGACAAACAGATCACCTCTGAACATAAGATCATTATTTATTCATTCAGCAATGCATGATGTGAACCATGAATGAGTTTTGATTGGTGACACCCAGAATGCACTGCAAAATTCTTTAAAAATGTTACCATTGTTGAGATAAACAGGCTAATTATTGATGTCTGTGTGTCTTAAAATTGTAGAGAAGTAAAAAATTGTATAAGAAAAGCTTTTAAGAAATTATTTTGAAAACATTGCAGACGTTGAGAATTATTAATATAATTAATAAAGCTGCTATAATTAATAATTAATAATTATAATTATAATTAATAATATAATAAATAATTATAATTAATAAAATAATTAAAATGAACTAAACCCAACTCAGAAATTAGAATCAGGTCAAATGATTGTGAAATAATGATTATGGTAAAACACAACCATCACCATCAGATGACCTTTTCTATTTGTTCATCTGGCTGTTATAACTCATGTACAGCAGCCAAACAAAATCTAAAGTTAATGAATTAAGGGTCAAGAGCCCAACTAAAGCAAACACTGATCACCATAATGGTGACTTAAAATTTCCGGTTTTCTTCTTCAGAGATTCTGCTTGTTAACATCAGGTGTCTTCAATAATGCTCAACCATCACTCAATTATTCACTTAATTATCTCATTAACTTTTCATTTAACACTCTGCTCAGAGTTTATATAATCCACACTCTCAGTGTTAATTTAACACTGGGGAATTTGCTGTGATCACTCATTCCTTATGAAGAACGCTTCAGTTCATCAATTTCAATAAAAGATGACAAACAGATGAAGAGCATTTGATAGTCACTATCAGTCATTTCAGCACAGTCCAGAAATCAGAAAAAACTCATTTCAGCCACAAGTGTGCTGTTGATGGAATGAGCTATTGTACTGTTTTCACATTATGAATACAATAGCAAGAGCCGCATGCTAGGACATAACTTATTAATTTGTTCACGCCACACAAACAAACATGCCAGAGTGTTGCTGAATAAAAGACATGACGCATTAAGCGAGGCTGTCATCCACAATATCCATGCAACGTTTTCAAAAGGTTCTCCCCTTCCCCGCCGAGACGAGTAACACTACAACACAAGGGCAATGCGAGAGTCCCTGTGAATGCATTAATGAGCCTGTTGTTCATATTAAACATATTGACAGAGACATTCACGGAAAGGTTAGCAAATACAGCGTTGTTCTGATCAAACGGTTTGCCATTTACAACCTCAACAAAATATAGACTCACACGAGCTGTATAGAGATATTCTATTCAAATGATGATAGTACTTCAAGGTTTGCGCTTTGACTTCAAAACAATTCACAGGTTATAATCAATTAGCATGTGAGGCTCGTTTCTGCCAAATTACGTTCTACATGTAAGTTCTGTGACATTTTCAAATTGGCCGTTCACACGACACCATTAAGTTTAATGCGCTTTGGCCGGTTATTTACTCAACGGTGAGATTTGGGGGCCTGAAAATGCTCACTTTAGAAAACCGGTTTCAAACTGCATGTTTTGGTATTGTCTCTAAACTAAAACGCAAATTTGGAGGAAATTTTCGTCTTAGGAGTCTTTTTCGCAGATCAATTGACCTTTAAGTAAAGTGTTACGCAACATTGTCATCTGTTCGTGAAAACACAAAGGAAAAACGGTAACACTTTACAATACGGGTGCACTAATAAGCATTAATTCATGCTTAACTAATGCACAGATAATACTGAATTAATGTGTAACTAATGATTATCTAAGCTATTCATTAATGATTACCACATTAGGAACTAAGAGTCTGTAAGGTTAATGTATTAGTTCATACATTAATTGTTATTAATTAAATATGTAATTGTGGATTAATTCCATAATAACTCATTTTTTTACTAATATCGTTAATTAATATGTTAATTACCAGAATGAGTCAAGGCCTTGTATTTCAACTTTCAGATAATGACGGGTACACTAATATGCATAAATACATGATTAATCACTTTATTGTTAGTGCAAATTCATGTGCAAATTACTACAATTACTAAATGACTAGTTAATAATGATGTGCCTCAACAAGTAAAGTCATAACATGATGATACCTTTGCAAATCATTAGCTAATGATTAATTAAAGCAGACAACTGGAAGTTGAAGTGCATAGCTTTGAATAATTGTGGTAATTAACACATTAAGTTACACTATTAGTTCATAAAATATGTTATTAATGAATTAATACACAATGACGCATTGAATTAATAGCAATTCATGTATTACTTAATTTATTAATCATATAGACTCTTTATTAGTTGCTGATGCAGTAATCATTAATTAATGGCTTAGTTCTTCATTAGTTATACATTAACTCATGATTATTTGTGCATTAGTTAAGTATGAATTAATGCATATTAGTGCACCCATTATTGTAAAGTGTTACCGGAAAACTTTTCCGTTTTAAGCGCAAAAGATTAACGATAAGGTTAAAGCATCGTGTTTAAAAATGACAAACCAACTGCACTAAATCTTACCCTAAACTTAGCGTTAACAGAAGCAAATGTGAGATAAAAACACATATACTGGAAAAAACAATGAAATAATCATTTTAAATCAAGGTTGTGTTATAAATAATCCTCCTCCATCAGTTTGACTGAATGAGCTGTACAAATTTCCTTCATGTTCATTTGCTCAATAACACAACACTTGGTATTTTAATCTGATGGTATAACAAGAACATCTGTGGCAAGAGCTCTTTTCTCTCGCTGCATTCTTTTCCTCCTGATTACTTTCTAATTTTTTTCTTTATATTCCACTGTATGAAAATAATATAACATATACTGCACATTTGGTCATACATATCCCATGAATCTCTGTTTTCACACGGATGCTTTAAAATGTAATGTCTCTCCTTATCACTTCTAATCCCTATTTGCAGTCAGTGTTTACTAGAATGTTTCTAAAAGCAGGTAAATCTGTCAAAATGATGGAAATCACTTTGAAATATTATCACTCAATGTTCCAGTTAATGAACATTTTAATTATAGCAACGTACATTGTAGACATTACTACACTGAAATTTAACAAGTCCGTATTGCTGCGGAAATAATCGATATCTCATGGGGAATTTAGCATGGAATGTTTCTTCATTCTTTTAAACGTTTAAATTGAATTAGTCGAAGGGTGAGTAGAATGATGTCATCTCATTCGTTTTTTGAGAGTGCTTATTGCATTCAAAGAGCGAAACTTTCGCTGATTGTTTTCAGTTTAACCGAAGTTACTCCCATAATTCATGCAAAGGGCCTTAGGAAAATGTGGATAATGACTCTTTTATCGAAAGTGCAGGTGAGTTTACTAATGTCAGAAAAGCCATACATAAAGTATGGAGCTTGATATGTGATACCAGCATCAATGTATTCGTTTACATATCATGCACAATGATAAAATGTGCAATAAAATGCATGAAAGTAAGTTTTTATCAATCAATATGCATCTGTAAACATGTTCAATTCACCTGCAGTGAACTGTTTGTATGAAAAAGTTTGCATCATGGATCTTTTTTTCCTCTTTATGAAGCTGCTTTGTATTGTATAAAGCACATTATAAAGTACTTGACCTGACTTCTGCTCACCAGTAGGCCAAAAGACATAAATCACACATTGTCTCAGCAAAAGACATTTATTCTAAACCCCTAACCTTATCAAACTTAAGCTCATAACTCATCCAAAGTGCCCACACATAAAGCTACCTCTACTAAATGTAGTTATTTTGCACAGCTTACTGAGCTAAAACAAATTAAATGCACACAAAATAGTGTAAAAAATGGCACAATTGGTGAGTATTCAAAGTAAAAAGGATTCAGGTAGGCGTAAACAGTTGAGAAAGACAAAACATGTGTAACAGTATAATGGATCACATGCATCGGGTCTTAAAGTGACAGTAGTATAATATTCCTGCTGCCAAATTATGAGATAATATTGAAGATTTTCCCGCTGGTATTGATGCCAACATTTTGGCCAAGGATAATTCTGAGTGGCAAGTAACTTTGAAAAATAACTTAAAGTTAACATCAAGCCCAGTCTATAGACTAATAGATGGATACTACTGACCTAGCAACAACCAGTAACCCTAGCAACCACATAGCAACATGAGGACCGGTGTTTGAACTGAACCTAACCTGAAACTTTCACTCTTCAAAATCGCTCACCTGTCTGAAACTACAGGAGACTGCTCATTTAAGTCATCCAAAACATCATTAAAACATGCCTGCTTAGTATTAAAGTTATATCTGCTACAGAGATGAGAAAAGAGAGCCTTTTGAGGAGATGTGGAGAGGTCGGTGAGTCAGTCTTGAGAGTCGCGGATGAGACGGTGAAAGAAAGACTTTGAATCAGGTGCATTTTAAGGTTGAATTGGGTCTGACATTAAGAATAAAATCTGAGGGGGAAGAACAAATGTCACACTGCTGGTGGACTCAGTCAGACAATGCTCTCCTCTACATTTTTGAGGAATTTGTTCAAAGTCTTCCTCTTTAGATGTGTGTCAACTTTAAACTCGAGCAAAATGGTTGAATGCTTCCAAGGCAAACTTCTGAATAATTTTAAACTCGAAAAGAGGACTGGTCAACTAACCAATTCTGTACAACAACAAAAAAAGTTGTTCGTCAATGCTTAATATACTCTTTAATCAAATCACAACAAATAACTCTCTAATCTCTCAATTAGTTATTCTAAGCAGAAATAACATCAAATGAAGAGCAAAGGCAGTACAAAGCGACTTTGACTGAAATAACCACTCGATTACAATCCGAGGCATCCTACCGGGTACCACTTCAAATAGGAAAAGAGGGCTACAGATCTGCAAGAGCTCACCAAAATTGGACAGTTGAAGACTGGAAAAATGTTGCCTGGTCTGAGGAGTCTTCGATTTCTGTTTAGACATTCAGAGTCAGAATTTGGCGTAAACAGAATGAGAACATGGATCCATCATGCCTTGTTACCACTGTGCAGGCTGGTGGTTGGTGTAATGGTGTGGGGGATGTTTTATTGGTTTCTTGAACATGACAATGAGTTCACTGTCCTAAAATGGCCCCCACAGTCACCAGATTTAACCCAATAGAGCATCTTTGGGATGTAGTGGAACGGAGCTTCGTGCCCTGAATGTGCAATCCCACAAATCTCCATCAACTGCAAGATGCTATCCTATCAATATGGGCCAACATTTCTAAAGAAACCTTGTTGAATCAATGCTACGTGCAATTAAGGCAGTTCTGGGGGGGTCAAACACAGTATTAATATGGTGTTCCTAATAATCCTTTAGGTGAGTGTATGGTATAACTTACAGGTATCCAATTAAGGTTTAAATCGTAGCATTTTTCTGGTCTTTTCTGTAAAAATTGCAAACATTTACTGTTTAACTACATGCTTAAATATTCCAATATGCCATCAAAAGTCAGAGATCAATATGAATGCAGGTAATTTTACACTACACTCTGTATGTCAACAACGATCCATTTTGAGACTCAAGAAAAAAAAACATTTTACATGAAGATGAGAATTCAATTATGTCTCCGGAGTTATACAAGAGCAATCTTCAAGCAATACAATTCTCCTTTTGGTTAAATGGTTTGTATGTCTTCCACTTTGATATGATTTTTTTTCTCTGAGAGGCAGAATAAATTAATTATTTTCAGTGACAGCACAATATGCTTAAGGTGTCACAATAAACTAAGCAATATGTCTTTTCTTTGGGACTGAACCCAGAACGCTGTCTAAAGTGAGAAATATGACGCTTTCCTCTCATTTCCATAGTTCAGCATTTTTAGAGTTTATTCAATTGAGATGCAATTGTAATTTGTTTTCATTTACAGGGATTTATTCTACATCAATGTCATATATAACATGGCTGTGTGGTCATAATGCAGAACAACATCACGAACATTGGCATAAAAGTTATCCAGTCGCACATGGAGTGACTGAATAAACTGTAGAATGAAGTCTAATAGAAGAACACATTTATCACACCATGAAAACATGTAATTCCAAGTAGCCTAAACAACTTGCCAACTCAATTGATTTACCATGCCATTTTGAGACAAAAGCCGACTTATTTCAGAATAGCTTGGCCTGTTGTGCAGTGCAGTCAGAGAGTGGTTTTGCTGACAAATTGCATCTTGTCGTTTTCTGAGACAGTATTCCCCATTCAATGAGATTGAAAGAGATTATCGATTAGGTGAATGTTTTAAGGGTTTCATGATGTGAACCACAAACCAGAACGAAGCAATTTGGAACAGGGCGTCTCTCATTTCTGTCTTTTTAGAACAAACCAAGAGAGTAAAGAACTTGCTAAACACTCACAAGTGCCACATGAGGTCCTCAATCGATCCACAAGACTTTCTCTCTCAGCCTTACGTCTGCCAGGAACTAAAAGCTTTCTCATTCTCACACTCGTTCCAGACTCGTGGCCCTCTCTCTCCTCTATTCCTGCGGCAGTATCAGCGGCTCGCCTGTCTTCTGAACCATTTCTTTAATACTTTCAGATGAGACCTGACAGAGAGCGCTCCTTCTGATTAACTGGACGCAGCGAAGCTCATACTTCCAGCAGCATTCAGAAAGTCTGACGAGACGAGATTCAGAGCATTGCTATGATACTGTTCTCTATTTTTGCATTGGTTTCCGCCATCTTGAACAAAGTGCGCTCTTGTTAGGCTCCCAGTGGGTCATTTTATGGCATGTATGAGTCAGTTTAAGCACTCACAAGCGGGTGAAATTAAAAAAACACCAGCAGTCGATGCTGGTAGAGACTTTCAGAATGTGCATTAAAACTATGGAAAGAGACTTCCATTATGTTCACGCAGTGATTAAACTCTGTTCTTAAAATACAGCCGAGAAAGGTCTTCAGACAACTGTTGCACCCAGATACTGTGGCACAAAAGAAGATAGATCCTCTATAACTAAAAATTCTGTCATTTACTCATTTACCCTATTGTCGTTAAGATAAGAGGATATTTTGAAGAATGTCTTTAGGTTACACATTATTTCAATGGTCCACTTTAGACATTCTACTAACTATAAGCAACTTGATAACTGAGAGTATTAGTTAGTAGACTGTTTGGTTAAAGTTGAGGTTAGTAGAATAAAGCCCCTTTCTCACAGCGCGTTGATCCCGAAGAAATTGGGAAATGAGAACTGAACTATGGAAACGTGAACAAAAGCCAGGACCAATGCCGTAAGGAGTGTGTCATAGTGATGGCGCTCGTGACATCGCGCGACACTACACTCTTTATAAAAATAAAATAAAATAAAAAAGGTTCTTCAGGGGTTCTTTGTGGTGGTCATGGTGCTATATAGCAACACTAAGCCCAGTTTGGTTCTTCAGTGGTTCTCTGGGGTGGTTAACATGCTCTATGGCACCTCTTATGGTTCTACATAGCACCATATGAAAAGGTAAGTGCACTTAAAGTGGTTCCCCTATGATTACAAGCCAATGAACCACTTTTAGTGCTATTTAGCACCATTTTTTTATTGCTCTTTGAAGAAAGTTTGTAAAAACTTAAAACCAAAATCAAACAATCTCCGGACAAATGCCGGGACACATTATCAGTGTATTTTCTGGAATCTCTGTGAAAGGGGCTTGAGTTGATTTGTATTTGTAAAGTTAGTCATAGAATGTCTGTTGGGGGGAATCAAAATAAAGTGTTCTAGATATTAAGTAGATAGTCTACACTCTTAGAAAGAAATGGTTCTATTAAGAACCAGAAACACTTCCACCCCGCTTCATATATGGACTCTAAAATGGTTCTATATAGAACCATTTTTTGGGTAAAAGGTTCTATTGGCCAAGTATGGAACCCCAGGGTTCTATATAGAACCCAGTAGTAACCCTTTCTTTAAGCCTTGGGGTGAGAATGTGTTGGTATAGAACATTTTAGGGGTTCCAAATATGTAGCGCTGATGGAACCTTTCTTCTAAGAGTGTACTAATACTGGGAATATAAGCCAGTCTAATAGGAGTTGACATGTAGTTACAAATTACCTTGTTTTTTTGTTTGTTTGTTTTTTGTTTGTTTTGTTTTTTTTTTTGTCCATACAATGAGTCATTGGGCTCCAATGTTGTTTGCAGCCCAATAATCTAGCAAAATATGTGTGTGTGTGTGTGTGTGTGTGTGTGTGTGTGTGTGTGTGCGTGTTCCCACAGAAAGCCATACAGTTAGGTTTAGAACAACATGAGGGTGAGTATATTATAAATTATTTTTTTTTAGGGTGAACTATGTTTAATGCTGTATAGGTATCTCATGAAATAATGATTAACAATATTTTTTTATAGAATTGAGTATTCTAGATGTTATTCATCTAATGGTAACTTAATGTGCCGAGTGCATTTAAATTAAATTGCAAGTGGTATGAAAAAAATATATAATGCAATGAAAAATCTTTTATTACAAATATGTCTTTTTACAGCTGGTGAGCCAAGAAGAGTCTTCAAGAAAATACTAAAATGCATGTTCATTGCTTTAACAATTATCCCACAGTAGCACTTGAGCCAGCCTAAATTTGATTACCAACTCTAGTTCCTTTTCTGATCCTGTCCGCCTCATCCTTTCCTTTAACTCCATGTCTTTAATCAATAAAAGCCAAACAAAAAAAGGCAAAACCAACAACAGACAGAAATGGATATGCTATTGAACATCCAGAAATGCACTTCTCAGGCATAAGGTCACATTTGTGTTACAGAAATGTTGTGTTACAACTGAACCTGTCCCAGACCACTCCTATTTAACGGTTCGAGGTTTCATTATGGTTGTATAACATCATGCATTTTAAATGCTGTGCATTCTGTCAGCCTCAGTAATCTTATGGAGCTGAGGTGGCGTTTACAATACTGCTTTTGACATTAAAAGGTCGATACACACACTACACAACACAAACACAAAACCTTAGAGTATAGCATAAAGACGCTTGATAAAGCAGAATAAGTATGTATAAATGTCATGTCTTTCTCCAAGGATAACTTATTCCTGAATGAAAGAGATTTTTTAGGGGCCACAGATTATTAATTCATGCTCACTCTATAAGAGACACACTGAAAAATGTTTAAGAGGCTTATTGAACGGGGGAAAATAAACAGTAAATTGTGTTAACACTCCAGTAAATACCAAAGGTGCATGAATAAAGTCCATGAATCTGTCGCCACAGGTAAAAGGAAACTAAATGCTTTTAGAATCAATTTTAATGTCATTCATTGTCAAGTAAAAATCCATAACCATAAAACTCAATAAATCATGCACTGAACAGCAGTAATTATGCAAGCGAACAGTTTTAGTGGTTTTACTGGCACATAGCTCATTGAAGTAATTACCCAGAGGTCAAAGCAGACAGTCTTGCATAAGCCAGGTAAGTCTTTTTTGAGATTTGGTCTGTATTTTCCAGCACTATGCTATCAGAAGTGTCAGGATAAAACTGTATGGTTTGTGTCTGCACAGCCTGCCAGAGTGCATCTTTCAGATTACAATATCGAGCTTAGCTTGTTAAAGGTATCTCTCTTCCTTTTCTTCAAGCTCAAAAAAGAGTGGCCATAAAGATGAAAAATGGCATGAAAGTAGCTGTAGCTGTGTCCAATCGGTCCTGGACTCTTTACAAAACTTCACTGAGAAGTAATTGATACTGCTTCAAAATGTCATGCTTCATGATATACAACCAATATAAGTCCTTTAAACCCTTTCAGTGACTCAGTAGCTGTGGAAAAAGTACACAACTTCCTCATCTTGAGGGAAATTACAGATACCACTGGTCAAATATTACTCCGTTACAAGTAAAAGTATCAAAAAGTAAAAGTAAATGCATTGTTTTATTATTGTTGCATTGTTGTATGTAATACTTACAGTGCCTTATGCCACTGAATCTATGCCTGCCTACCCTCATATCAATATCACATTTATTTCTAGAACATAGTGTGGGTTTGAATGTGAGTTTAAAAAAGTGCCCTCAATAACATCCACAATGGGTTTTTTGGGGTTTTGTATGAGTATGTTAGCCTTACTGTTATCTATAAGCTAGTGTGCTCCAAAACGATGACAAAATTTGCATTTAGAAGACCAAATCCAATGTTGAAAATGAAAATGTCAGAATCCAACATCAGATTGACATTAATCTCCAACGTTGGACAGACGTATTGTTGTTGAAAATGATCAAAATCGGTTTGACATCAGAACCCTAATGTTAGATTGACTGTACAGTCTGACTTTTCATTTCCAACCAAAATCCGACATTAATCCAATCTTTCATTTCCAACCAAGATGCAACCCCTTGCAAACAAAATCATCCTCTGACTGACATCCCAAGACTTCATACAACTGACAGCCTTTGACCATACGTCAACATCCGCCGTTTCAGGGTACCCTTTAACGTCAGTTAGATGACGATCCTGGGCCGTCATAAACTGATGCTTTACCTTTAACGTCAGTTAGGTGACGCGGGTAGGTTTAGGTCTGGGGGTAGGGTTAGGATTAGATAGCGTCATCTAACCAACGTTAAAGGGTACCCTAAAATGGCAAATGTTGACGTATGGTCAAAGCGTCAGTTGTATGACGTCTTGGGATGAGACTGCGCTGTAACCTTCTACTCAAGGACCTTGACAGAAATGTAGAGTAAAAAGTATGATAAATGTAGTGAATTTAAAGTAAAAAGTTTCCAGTAAAAAAAGAGTACTCAAGTACAGATACTCTAAAATTGTACTGTAAGTACAGCCCTCAAGTAAATGTTGCTGTCCACCTCCGTCTCGGTAGTAGGGAAATAAACTTCTTTTAGATGTTTCTGACTATATTCCAACTATCTGATGCCGTTTTCATTTTCTGAAACTCAGGAAGTGTTGTTGTGCTTTGAAACTTTGACTTTCCCCTCCAAAGAATCGCCGGGAGCTTACAGAGCTACACACAGACTGCTGTGTACTTCAGCTGTTGATATGAGATGAATTTTTCACACAACCTGACATTTTAAAAAATGATTATTTGGGGATTTGCTATCACCTAGACATTCTGTCCTTTTAATTTTAGTGATTCACACATCAACATATACGTGCCTTTAATGTGAGGTTAGGACAACAACAACAACAACAACAAAATACAGACTAAAGCCGAAAATCAGCCCTGCAGTTTTACTTCATTATTAGCACACAAGCACACAGCTTTGCAACGCTTTTTGCCGAATGTTCGTTGGAAAGATTGTTCGGGAAACACTCGACTCGTTGAACTATACTGATGACGACGGAACTTGTCGACCATAGTTGGCTAACAATGCTTTCAGGAACTGCACCCAGATTGGAGTTCAGGAGATTGTCTTGACCAGGACCACACCCCTAAATGCACTGAAGCAACTGCCATGTGATTGGTTGATTAGATATTTGCATTAATGAGAAATTGAACAGGTGTTCCTAATAATCCTTTAGGTGAGTGTACAGCGCAACCACATAACATGACAAAAAAACATTTTTAACAAACATTTTAAAAAACACAGAATAAAAAAAATTGTCCCTTAAATTTAAATAAAGTAAAATTAGCCACAAACATCCACATTTTCAGTTTTCAGATATAACTAACTTTATAACCATCAAAGTTAAGTCAGTTAAATCAAGTATAATATATATATATATATATATATATATATATATATATATATATATATATATATATATATATATATATATATATATATATATATTATACTTAATTTATATGACACATACCGGTCAAAAGTTTAAGATCGGTAAGACTTTTTATGTTTTTAAAGAAGTCTTTGCTATTCAAGGCTGCATTTTTTTTTATAAAAAATACACAAAAGACACAGTAATATTGTGAAATATTATGACAATTTAAAATTCCTTTTTTATGTTAATATATATTAAAATGTAATTTATTCCTCTTAAAAAAGCTGAATTTTCAGCATCATTACTCAGTCTTCAGTGTCACATGATCCTTCACAAATCACTCTAATATGATGATTTTATGCTCCAAAAACATGTATGATTATTATCCATGTTGAAAACAGTTTTTTACATTTTTATTTCAGGATTCTTTGATGAATAGAAAGTTCAAAGTAACAGCTTCTATCTGAAATGGAAAGCTTTTGTTACATTAAACACTACCCTTTAAAAAGTTTGGGGTCAGTAAGAATTTGTATTTTATTTTTATATTATAAATTATATTATATATTTATATTTATATTATATATAAATGGGGAAATAATCTGCCCATGGCATCCCTTTTTTGTAACTTTGGCCCGTTATCACTTTCTGCAAATAAATGCTCTGAAATTACGTTTTTACTTGAAGTTTGGAAGAAATGTTAGTAGTTTATATAGAATGTGTGTGCGCATATATGTGTGAAGGCAATTAAATTCTGATTTAGAAATGATCATATAGAAATATACACTAATTAAGGGAGTAGAGTATTATACACCGGTCCTCAGAATAAAAGACGTGCATATGTTTTTTTTTTGTTTGTTTGTTTGTTTTCAGCATAAGAAACTGAGGGGAAAATAAACAAATAATGCACTAATGATAAAGACCACGTAATGTAATTTTCTCTAACTGAACTACAGAACTCCTTTCATGGTCAATTTGAAATCAAGCAAGCATTTAAACCTAACAGCACATATAATACTGTAAACGTACAGGTTACTCAACCATCATTTGATCATATACATCTGTTATTATCTCTGCGCCTGCACAGAGGTAATTCAATGTTTAAGTGAAGAAGCACAGGGGGTTGAGAAGCGTTCTCGATTAAATATAGGCTACAGCACACATGTTTGGGCCAGGACAAAGACATCACAGATCGTAATCGTACTGCAGTCATGCTAATATGACCTTTAAAAGTCCTAAAACACATATAGCTCTGTATCAGAGCTGATCCCGGTCCAAGCCGCTGGAGCTGCTGAATCTGTTTTAGCTGGTGAGTCAACTCCTGACTTTGGCTGATGATGAGAGAATTACAGCATAATTACATTTGACTTTAATTGGAGATCACGAGAGCATCGCCTACTGTCTGCCAACAACTTTAATTTATTCAAAGGGTGATTTTAATGAAGCATTAAATAGTCAAAACAGCCTCAAGGCACACCGAATCGTTACAAAACTATCTCACTTTAGCATCGATGAATGATGGTTTCTTTCCTAAACATCTGCAGGGCAAACTTTAAAATCATACGGTCGTATAAAACTTTGGATATTTATAGTGCCCTCCATGGAATCAATGAGATATTGGGGCTTATTGTGCACAAGACTGATTTTGTTGGAGGTAAGATCTGTCATCATTTCAAACTCGCATTACTTTCTTTTGGTTTGGTGGAAAACACAAAGCACTACTCTTTTCCATAAATGTGAATAATGATGAACGCCATCAAACTTTAAAATGGCAAAAGCACCATGAAGGGATCATAAAAGCGGTCCATGCAACCATTCCAAGTCTTCTTCAGCTTCAGCTTGTAAAATATCATAAGACTCGATGCAAATATATAGAATATCATCCTGAATATAAAACCTGATGTCCTTCTGCCTGCTTTACAGATGGCACTGGAAGGATAAATGAGACCTCAGATGCATATCAATCAATGTCTCCTCTTTTTACCTTCAAAACTTTGATATTTTAAACTTCGGGTTTTCACTGTTCGATGACAACAATTGAGGGATCGAGGCTTTTAACTACCCCATGAAATGGTTTGACTAACTCTGTTTTCTTAATCTCTTCTTTATCCTACGTAAACAAGAAGTCAGGAATCATCTATAAGACCCTGTCCTCTATTCAATAATCACAGTTTGTCATTTTATTGAGTTGGAACGAATTTGTTGAAAACAGTTAAAACAGAAACAAAATATCACTCTATATAGCCAAGATTCTGCAAAGGGTGTAAACTGATTAGCAGATTTTTGTTGCTTTTGACTGGAAGTGATAAATCTCGTCTATGGTATGTATCTGCTAAATTTGTGTTAGAGTAGGAGAATAAAAATAAAGGGAAAACACAAACAATTAAAACCACAAAACAACACAGATAAAAAATCGAATTCATTGTTAAACGCATAGGAAGCCTATTGGCATGGGAGCCATGGCCTTGGTAAACCATAACTATTGCATTATAAATCTAGATAAGTGATAAGTCGGATTTTTGAGATGAACATTCAGAAGACATTACAAAAAAGTTATTTTTTAGCATTAAAAATAAATACACATAGAAATAAATGAAATAATTTAAGATGTACGACAATACCATGACTTAAAGCTCCTTGTGGCCAAATAACATGAAAGACTGAAACTATGATTGATTGTGCTGACATGCTTAACCATAATTATATGCAGACTAAAAAGTAAAACATTAATGACTTTGCCTTTTTTCAAGCGAGGATGTTTTGAACTTTGTGTATACCTTGACATAATTATGACTTATTTCAATTTCATGTCATATGATTCAGTCATCATTTCGACTTTCAATATGATTATGATTTACAACAGCATATTTCTGTGCCAAAAAGGGCTTCCATTGCTGTTATATGTGCTGTTGAACTGTCAAAGACGACAAGATTATATCCACAGGAAAAACATATAACTATCATATCAACAAATCATATCTCTCAAGAAGAGTGTTTGAGTAGAGAAAGAGGAAAATGAAGAAAATTTTGCAATATTTATTAATAAATTGCCAGATTTTTCACGCATGCCAGTGGCATATTCAAAAACAACATCTAAGTTGTGACATCAAGTGAAACTGTACTCTTTTAAAATACAATTGTTGTGATAAAATTAAAATGAATATTTATTAATCAAATTGCATATCACCCGGTTATAACAGACGCATGAAAACGCAGATCCTTTCAAAGTGCATGCAAGTAAAGAGAGATTGGTGAATTCAACACTTGTTCGAGTAGAGTCCAGAACATGAAGCCTATCCGCTCGCAGCACAGATCTTCAATCATTGAACCAGTGAACCACAGCCACCCCGAGACGCGTGACGTGTGATCGCTGCTGTCCATCCGCGACGCTCCTGAAACGCTCGCATCGCAACAACCGGTGGCATGCAACACGTCCTCGGACTCTCTGGTGCTGAAGCTGCGCGACTGGAAGATTCCAGCATTCCGCAACCCGTCACATCGACACTATGGATCGTGACGCCTTTTATCGCCTGATGAAACTTCCCTTCGTTTTGTTTTTTCGCTTTAAATCATCACGTTCGTGATTTGATGCGATTTAATGTTCGTGGGAATCAGTAACCAACTCGGCTTTTTGGTAGTTATGATTGTCAATTCTACTTCGCGCGCAACTGCGCTCCATAAACTGACGCTTTCATTTAGTTGCACTCCAGCTTCACCAAAAAGCGCAGAGAGATTTCTGGAGTGAATCGCCTTATAAACGCGCAACTGGAGCAGAACCAGTGCCATGGGTAAGAACATAAAGCAAAGAAACATTTCTGTTGGTTTGCTAAACGTCCGTGCTCTCGCATTTAAGTGCGTAATGACAAACAGCCTCTATATTTGAGGGGCATGCAAATCATTGAACTTGAATCATCTGGTGCAAATTAGATAATTGTGTGTTTTTGGACGCGTTTATTGATTATGGATTTGTGCGTGTGTTTTGCCTGCATTTTGATGGCCAATCAATTTCTCCATTCCTGATTTCAGTCATGTTCTTTTCCACCTTCCTGGGCATTCATCACGCAAACGCCTTGTAATTTATAGTGAATTATTGAGCTAAAATGCTTCTGGACTTTACATATGAGACTTTGTAGATAGTCGAAGCTTATCATGAGAGATTTTATGAATTTATGAAGAAAACATTTCTTTTTCTTGTTTCATGTTGTTTCAAGGTTGTATTTTTCAATTATTAATGAACATTGATCAACAGAAAACAAATACTTTCTTCTTTACTAGAGTGTTGCCCACAGTAACGAGTGCGGCAGTAGATGATGCAGTTGCTACATTTACTTTATCAATATTGTTGAAAAATATCTTCTTTTTGCTATCACTATGTTTATTTATTTATTTATTTATTTTTATGAACATAACCATTTGTCATGCTACATATTTAAACTGATCTGAATGCAGAAAGGTGACATTTTAATTTCATAAACATTGTAATCTAAAAAATGATAATTATCTATATAGTTGCATAGTTATTTTAAAGCTGCAAGCAAGCATAATAATAATAAAAATAAAAATAAAAGAATGACCAGTACTTTGCTTTTGGCACACCCTATTAAAAGCTTAGAAATGCTTTATGATAGGTCTGAGTCAAGTGGAAAGGAAAGCTTTTTACAGTGTTGTAATTGGTCTTGCGCAGTCCAGTGGAACATGATAGACTTTGTCTTTGTAATTTGCATTCTGGATGGCATTCAGCAGTTGCTAGGATTCATAATGGTAAATTTCCTTGTGCTTTACTCTGAAATCCAAAATTACCTCAATCATCATTTGAATCAGTGGCCATGTTACAATCAATTAAGGAAGTGCATTAGAGAGCGCGTCCATCTGTGAACACTGCTGATTCTTTACTGAATAAGGTATAAATAGGAGCACGTCACGGTGATCTCAGACTTCATCGATATAGATCACTTACTAAACAGAACTATTCTGCTCGTCTCCAGATGCATTGATGCCTCACTCAACACTCTAATATATAAAAAACGAAAAATGATTAGTTCCACTAATTATTCCAGGTAACGAAGGCCAGCTTGTTAGAGCTGTATGAGTAAACCTCACTCCCCTCACCTCAGAGGCACACGTAGCGAGTGGGCGCCAAAAGACTGCTGCTTTTTGGGCCAGCGCGCCCATCTCCGATGCGGAAATGCCCGTCGAAAATCTCCTGCTCAAAGCGGAGCGCCAGATGAACCGCAGAGGTTACATATGGGAATTTCTTGATCTTTATATGACATTCTTTAATCATTTCGATAATCTATGTTTTTAATTATAAATAAAAACCTGCTTAAAACCAATTTGTATAGCCAATTTGATCAGCTTGAGCTAAACCTGCTATTAAATTAAAAAAAATTAAAAAAATGTAATTGTCAAAACGCTTTCAGTAAGGCTTTCATTTAATCTTCAAAACTCAAATTAACATATTTGAATGGAAATCTGAGATTTCTATCCTTCCATTGACAGTTCATACAACCAAGTTCATAGAGATATCATGAAAACTAATCCATATGAATTGAATGGTAATTTTCTGAAGAGACTTGATTGCTTTATGTGATGAACTGATTTAATTTTAGGCTTAAATTCACGAGCCCGTTCTCATCCTTTAGCGTCACATAAAGCGCTTTATGACAAAACGGCGCTATACTAGCGCACATGGTACCCTTTATCGATTATATAACACGCGAACTTAAGGCGTCCATGAATCCTTTACGTAATATGAGACTACCCTACCCTACCCCACACCTAAACCTAACCATCACAGCGTGTTATATAAACGATAAGAGGCATGGGTGGTATGGCAGCCGTTCTGTCATATAACATTCTATATGACGCTAAAAGATGAGAACGCGTTAATTCACATATAAATATGATCATCAAACATAAACAGAAGCTCGACTGTGCATGATTACGCACGAG
The DNA here is from genome assembly GCA_030378365.1 of Hybognathus amarus. Lineage (NCBI taxonomy): Eukaryota > Metazoa > Chordata > Actinopteri > Cypriniformes > Leuciscidae > Hybognathus > Hybognathus amarus. Next base: position 371,204 of record JAQIUQ010002830.1, read on the forward strand.
AATGAACCTTATCTGGTTCTTGCGAAGCTCAAGGCGTGCTGCGCAGAGGCCTGTTCACACCGGTACGAGACTTTGTGCACGCTCATCGCCGAACATTTAACGCCTCGTGACTAAGAAGGTCGCCTGATGTGAGTGTGCAGACCGAATAAACGTCACACGTAAAAAGCGTCATTTTAAAAACACCTCGGTTTCTTTTTTTTGTATGACGTGCTGCTTCAAAACTTATTGAACTAATGAGATTGGCACTTTGCTTATGTGTTTGGAGCTTCTGAAGTTACAGTAAAACACAACTGGCCCAAAACAAAATGGTCTTGCTGCTGCTGTCTGTTGGTGCAGAACATAAAGAACTATGAAGAGTCAGATGCAAAGCCTCAAATGCCATTTGAAATTTCTCAAAATGACCATTTTTATCAAGCTTGTATTTAAGTTCAGTAATTTCACTTAAATGACTATTAATAGGTAATCTCATTGCCATTTAAGTAAAATTACTTAATATACAAGCTTGATAAAAATGATCATTTTAGAAGAAAATTTCAAATGGCACTTAGAGGCTTTCATCTGAACTCTACATATGATAAACGTGACAGGATATAAATCTTGATAAAAGAAAACTGATATAGAGTGGTATTGCAGAGCAAATTGGAGCAATCTTATGTCAGGAAATGAATTTGCATGTTCACTCGGCTCATCAGCGAAAATCGCTTGGATGTGAACACAAAAAAAGTGCGTTGAAAATGCTGACGAAGTAACGCATGCTTATATTCGTCCCGGTGTGTACGGGCCTTAACATGAGAATGAACCTCATTAGGTCTTGAATAAGCTCAAATGTGCTGCATAACTCGAGAATGAACCTCATGGGTTCTTGCACATCAAGCAAGCAAGCATGTGTTTGTTGATGTGTTTGTTCATATGGAATAGTTTTACAATTTCTTTATGAACTTTTTGAAGCATCATGTTGAAGTTGTGTGGATTGTCAATGGAGGGACAGAAATCATTCAGATTTCATTGAAATATCTTAATTTGTTTTTTCCAAAATGAACAAAAGTCTACAGGTTTGGAACGACATAAACGATGACAGATTTTTTGGCTGAATCGAACCCTTTAAGTCTGAACTAAATGCAGAAAGAACTCCAGCCATCTATTGATGAGGAGCATGTGAAGGCTCTACTACAGAAACTATCGTAGACCTGAAAATCCCCTAATTGGCATAGATGTGTGGAACTGAAGATCATTCTATAATGTTAAATGAAAGAAATTACTTTGCAAATCCTCATTATCACTGGGAACTATTTTAAATCTTCAGAGCTCTCCACAGTGTTAAATTAAAGTATGTTGACATGAAAATTGCATTTTCAAACCACAGATATGTTAATTTGAGCAAACACTTAATGTATGCCAGAATAACTATGAGAAAACACCATCTGATAACTGCATGCTCTATCAAGATTAATCTGAATTTAATATTATTAACAAAATGCATTATCTTAAGGACTCGAGGGCATAGAGGGGCTTTGTCCATATGGCACAAGTCCAAGTGCATTAGGAAATATTCTAAAATTCCAGTCATGCACACACAATACACACAGTATTAAAATAGCCACAACTTCTTATTTTTGCCAGACTGCACATGCAGCCACAATACTCTTAAAACATGCTTTATTTTATGCTTTCCTGTTATTATTAGTTTTAATATAATAAAGCATTCATCCATGATTACGGTTAGGTTTTTGGCCATAATGCTGACATATAGTCAGTGTGTTAAGCATACATTAGTTTTAAGTTACTGTTTTAGGTAATGCTGCCTAACTATAATGACTGCAAATAACAATGGATTTGAAACAGCAGTCTTTCCACTGGGATAAACAGAGATGCTCTACAGAGTAAACTCTGACCTCCACCGCCTCCACATTCCAGTCCTCAAAAGCCTCCTCAAAAGTGAGTGTTTCAAGAGGGGAGTAGTCCTCCACATCCCACTGCAAACTACACTCAGCTACAGTATGAAACGCCCACTTTAAACTATCCAATCAATTCTGATGGATATAATAAAGTCCCATTTTTTAGTAGCATTGAATATCCTGTTTCACAAAAAAAAAATGAAAGGGCTACTCCACCAAAAATTGAAAATTCTGCCATCATTTACTCACCCTCAAGTTGTTGCAAACCTGTATGAGTTTCTTCTTTCTTCTGCTGAACACGAAGGAAGATATTTCAGAAGCGTGATTAGAACTTTGGTACCATTAACTTCCATAGTATTTGTTTGTTCTTTTCTACTATGGAAGTCAATGGTGCTAAAAAACTGTTTGGTTCCAATCATTCTTCAAAATATCTTTCTTTGTGTTTAGCAGAAGAAAGAAACTCATACAGGTTTGCAACAACTCAAAATGAGTAATGCCTGGTTCAGATTACACGATTTTTTTTACTGTTACGATAGTCACTGTGTCAGATTACGTGATTTTGACTCCTACAATCTCCTAAAAAAAGACATGTCAGACTACATGTTACTTCCTGAGCAGCTCATCGCATGCAGTCTTTAACGGCGTGCTGCCATGTCATCGAGAAGGGCGAAACTAGTAGCAAGTGACTTCCGTAAATTAACGGTAATAACAATGGATGAAGCGGTGAGTGTGGTATTGGCTGCCCCGTGTTCAGAAAAAAGTAAAAAAAGAGAGAAACACAACAATGGACACGTTCCTGCATTGCTCGAAGAGGACAGATGGGCTGTCAATCCTCCAAAGAGAATTTGAGGTAACATATTGTTTTCTTTTATAGTTTTACTTTTAGTTAACGTTAGCACCTCGTCTCTCTTTCCGTTCGCTCATTTTTGTAAGTTGTTTACGGAAAGCTTCTGTGCTCCTATTTGGTCAACCTCATACATGTGACGGAACCGTCACGTGACGACCGTTAAAAAAATTAAACATGCTAGTCTTTTTGTCGTGATGTCGTGAAAGCATCGCAGACGCGACGTAGGTATGTCACACACATGACACACTATACGAGATGATACGATCAAATTTTGTGTCCCGTACGGCCGTTGTCGTCTACGAATCCCCAAAATCGTGGAATCTGAACCAGGCATTAATGATGACAGAGTTTTCATTTTTGGATGGAGTATCCCTTTAAACAAATAGCTTGTCCGTTAGGTTCCATGTCTGAGGGAAAAAAAGTAATTTACCTTACATTTGACATTTTGGCATTTGAACCCTTAACCCTGACGTTGCTAGCACCAATTGAGCTAGCAACTGCGCAGAGAACAGTATCCAGCCTCGCCACTAATCGAAATAATTAAGTTCTCAGAACCACATTATGTTTTCACCTTTTCCTCTAGCAAGGTTTAGGTCTCCCTATGGCTTTTGACAAGGCTTGTATTCCAATCAGATTATGATTCGGATGACACAAAATAGTCTCAAATTAGGATTAGCTACTCCCTTGAACATTAAACTGAAGATAGAAAGGAAAAACATTATAAAAAGCACTGCAAACTCATTGCAGAGGCAGTCCATTGGGAAAGGCAGTCCCCCTGTGGACTGAGAGTCTGAAAAAAAGGAAACCTAGACCTCAATTGGAAAGTGTTGGTGCACTGGGAATTGAAGCTTGAGTGAAAGTTAATCTACCACAAAGCATAGCATCAAAGTTTAAACTTGGGCTGTCAATTTATTAACATTGTTAATTGAATTAATTGCATTATACACAGTTTAATTAATTGCATAAATGAATATAAGCTGAGGAAATCTCTTAAATGATAATGCATTGATTCAAGTTAAAATTAAATTAAATACCGTTAATTGACCTAATTCAATTGACAGCCATGGTTTAAACACCTACATGTACTATAGAGTAACTCTTGCTTATTTTTTGTTGGAGGTGGTTTTGTTATTTGGATAAGAAGACGGCAGCTCTCTGCTAGCACCAAGATGAGTACTCATGTGTAACTGAAGACATGGATAAATGTGGCTTGTTTGATGCATTTGGTTTATTTGTTTTGTTACTACATTATTTCTCAAACCCTCACTGAATTCATCTCGCTTCTTAATCATCTCCTGCTGAGTCTGGCCCATGTATTACTCTCCATGTCAGGGTAATGGAACAGTGCTGGGTTCATTTGAAATATCAACTTGTCCTTTTGCCAAAGGAGATGGCAGCTCTCGTTCTCCGTTCTCACACCCTCTCTCCCCGTCCTGATGTCAAAAGCCCTGTTAATGGCCTTCTGAACCATATAATCATGAACATCCATGAGTGTCCTTGAATCTCAATCTAGTTTTTCTTGGGCTCCCAAAAAGAGGTCTGGTAAAAAGTGGCGTCGACACACAAAGTTCACAGTTCTACATTAAATTATTCAACACATTCTCATCCTTTGGCGTCATAGGTGACGCCATATGACATTTCGTCGAAATACTACGCACATGGCACCCTTTAGGGTCAAAATAACACGTACTGTTATGGGGTAGGCTTAGGTCTGGGTAGGGTCTGCATCTCACATTGACTGCGAAAGGATGCCAGTCACCTTTATGACACCTTGAGTTTTATATGGTGTGTTATATTGCACGTGTAAAGAGTGCCATGTGCTGTAGTATTTCGATCGAAATGTCATATGGCGTGTCACCGTATATGACATCGAAGGATTAGAACCGGCTAAATTATTCATGTCATCTTGTGCATCCATCAGATCAGAACTAAGGCCTCCATAGTGAGACATTGAGTGAGATACAGTAAGAGACTAGATAGAAACAGTGCTTACACATAATTTTACCAAAAGTAATGGGATGAATTTCAGAATGAAGCAGGAAACCCCAAGCCAAAATAAAGCAAAGCATTTTGAAAATAAGATTACAAAAACAGACTTTTTTTTCAGTTGATCATTTGATCACCCTCAAGTTACAAACCTGTACTTGAATGACTGAATTGTTTTCTTCTCTGAACATAAAGAAGATTTTTGGAGAATGTCAGTAACCAAACAGTTAATGGGCCCTATTGACTTCCATAGGTTTTTGTTTGTTTGTTTTCTCCATACTATTGAGGGGGCGGGGGGGTCATCAACTGTTTGGTTACCGACACTCTTCAAAATATCTTCTTCTTTAGGGTTCAGCAGAAGACAGAAATTCATACAGGTTTGGAACAACTTGAGAGTGCGTAAATGGCGACAATTTTGACTTTTGGGTGAACTATCCCTTTACAATCTGGACTGTGTATTGAAAAAGTTAATAGATTTATAAGTAAAATATACAAATAGAAATAATGTAGCATGTGGAGAGTCAGGAACACACACTACAGCTTTGATAAAACTCTCCCTCTATGAAGAACACATTGGGTGGCCTTATCTGCTCTTGATTTTAACCAGTTAAGTGATAGGAAAACCTTAAGCGAATCAGCTCTGCAAATCTTTATCCTCTAATGACTCTCAAAGGTTTAATTTGCTCATTGATTTCTTTAACAGCCAGACCTGGAGATTGATTGCAGAGGTTCACATGCAGTCTTTTTTTGTTAAAGTTTTTTTTTTCCCTGTTGTACAAATATAACAAGCAAGAGAAAATGTTGCTCATGAAATACCCCAGAGAAAAACCTATCCATTTCTCATTGAGAGTGCAGCTCTCGTCAAAATATTTTGCCCCCAATTAAGAACATGCAGTATATTAATGGGTCACTTAATTATTTAAAGAATGTTGTCTTCTGAGGCAGCTATAAGCAAGCCTACTCGGTTGTGGAAGAATTACCACATTCTTATGGGGTCCTTATCCATTTAGACCATGTCGCTTAATGATCTCTGCGGCTAAGGGAAGTGATGTGCTCTCAATACCCTATCTCTGTTCCAGTAACCAGTCAGCAGGACATGGGTGAATGGCCTTTAGCCACAGAATGAAACATATTTACTGCCCCAATAGGACACTGTTATATAAAATTGATTACTGTGTAAACCGTTTGGTATGCCCCATTACTGTTGCACATCTCTTCTTGTTAAAACATCCGCGCAAAGCAGCAGAACAGCAGGAATCAGTATTTGTCATGTGTTCCTTGCTAATGACACAAACAAACTTTGAGACGGCATGACCTGGCGTTCCCTTTCTCTCATTCTTAATTTAGCATGGCACATAAGATGCATTCAGTGTTTGGCTGCTTTGAGCTACATAGATTGTGAAAGCATGCTATTTTTAATCTCAAATGTTGAAACATTAGTTCAATCTTTTGAGGGGGTGTGCAAGCAACGACGTACTGCTCTGTGCATATGTTAGACGTATGCTGATTAGCTCCGCTCTGATAAGTGGAGCTCATTGATTTCCATTCATTTAAAATGCTCTCTTCGCTTCCCACTCACTTCCATTTTGTCTGAAACCAGGGTACATTAAAAGGTGTAGCGCTAAATGATGGATAAATCCACTCGAAATCCTCGTATTCAATTAGAGGGTCCCCAGCGCAATTTTTAGATGTCATGCATTATGTCTTAATAGCTTGAAACACACCCGCCACACTCTGCAGGATGTCCCCCATCCATCACAGTCATGAGTCGTTATCCTTGATGATAAAGGTGAGGGCGTGCATACTGGATGTGCTGCGCACACATGTACTCAGTCACCTGCAAACCTGTGATCTCTAGGGTGAATACTAAAACTGACCTCAAATGTTGTGTGTCTATGTTCTGTCTGTGTCTCTCTGCAGGGCCCTCACTCTGGGAAGGGCGCCTGTCGTGTTTTCTTCTCCATGCTTCTGTTCTCCTGCTGCTCAGCAAGGGGGAGCGGATGTGCCCTGTGAGTTGCCGCTGCGAAGGCAAGATTGTTTACTGCGAGTCTGGCGCCTTTCAAGACGTCCCGGAGAACATCTCTCTAGGGTGCCAGGGTTTATCCCTGCGGTACAACAGCATCCTGTTGATGCTACCTTACCAGTTTGCTCACCTCAACCAGCTGGTCTGGCTCTATCTGGACCACAATTCCATCAGCGTAGTGGACAGACTGGCCTTCCAGGGACTCTCGCTCTAAAGGAACTAATCTCAAGCTCTAACAAGATTGTGCAGTTGCAAAATGGCACCTTCTGAGACCGTCCTGAACCTGCTGGACCTTGACCTGTCCTACAACCAGCTGCAGGACTCGATACCAGGGCATTTCCACGCACTTCGCAAGCTTCAGAGCCTTCACCTCCGATCAAACAACATCAAAAGCATCCCCGTCCGTACGTTTATGGAGTGTCGGAGCCTGGAGTTTCTAGTATTTGGGTTACACAATCGCCTACGGACAATCACTCGTACAACCTTTCTGGGATTGCTCAGGCTGACAGAACTTCACCTTGAACACAATCAGTTTTCCAGGATTAACTTTTTCCTATTTCCACGCCTCTTAAATCTACAGGCTCTTTATCTGCAATGGAATCGCATACGGACTGTCGTCCAAGGTTCGCCTTGGACTTGGCACACTTTACAAAAATTGGATCTATCGGGCAACGAGATTCAAATTTTGGATCCTGCGCATCTTTCGGTGTTTGCCCAATTTGCATACTCTCAATCTGGAGTCTAACAAGATCAGTAATGTGTCCCAGGAAGTGGTTTCATCATGGAATCTCCATTAGCACTATCAACCTGGCAGGAAACATATGGGACTGTAGCTCTAGTATCTGCCCTCTGGTGTCTTGGCTGAGAAACTTCAGGGGGACTAGAGATGCCAGCATTATTCTGCAGCACTCCCAAATCTCTTCAGGAGAAAGAGTCATGGAGGCGGTGAGGAACAACTCGGTGTGCGAGGAGATATTTACGTGGAACCGAACCACGGAATTAACACTTCTTTTGACTACTACTATGACAACTCTTTATGTGACGAAGCCAACCACAACCACCACTACAACCCCACGCACCACAACTCCGACATCTTTCCCAAGTTACTCACATACAAAGACTCACCCCAAAAGTTTTATCCCTGTTCAGTCTGACAAAGAATTCCTATCACCTCTAACAGTGACGCCTAGCACCCTACCCTTCACCCCTGAACCCGAGTTTGAACATATGACCTTCCACAAGAGTAGTCGCTGGCAGTGTTGCCCTATTTCTCTCGGTTCTCATTAATCCTATTGGTGATTTCATGGTCGTGCTGACGATAACCTGAACAGCATGAGGCAACTCCAACAGCACTCCATCCGACGCAAGCGCAGGAAAGAACCCGAGAGCCTGAACATAACATCAACTCACAACTGCAAGAGTATTACCTAAGCTACAACCATGCCAATGCAGAGACGATGGACTCTTTGGTTAACTGGGGCGTGCACCTGCACCATCTCGGGCTCCAGAGAGTGCGAGGTATGACCTACCATTAAAAACGCATTCTCTGCACCGGGGAGTCAGAGGTAAACTTTTTTTAAGAGCATGACTGCCCATATAATTCTTTCTTCTCTTTGCTCTGTCGATACTTAGAAATGCTCATGTATTTGCACGAGTAGTGGCATAGTTCACCTAAAAACTAAACAAAATCTCTTTTTATTTATTCACCAGGTCAAACATGCATGTTGTTATTGGTTTTCCCCAAATGAGAATCTTAATTTAGAGGGGTTTTTTTTCATATAATACCCTGTCAAGCTGTAAAAAAGGACAATTTCTATTCTCTTCATGAAATTTGCATAAAACGCAGTCCATCTGACTTGTGCACTAAATATTCTAAGCTTTAGTCATATGAACACCTTTTTTTGGTTTTGCTATTTTTGGAGCTTGACAGACATTGCCACTATGACAGTTCCCTGTCTTTTAACTCTTTCCCTGCCAGCGTTTTATATTTTTATTTTATTTTTTAAAGTTGCCAGCCACCGCCAGCATTTATGATAATTTTCACAAAAGTTTCTTGGCCCCCAGAATTCAATATATCAAAGAACAGACCCACATGCTTTTAAACAAAAATAAATAAATAAATACCTTCTAGCTTCTAGCTAAAAATAAATAAATTCTAGCTAAAATCGTGTTCGTCAAACACTACATCCAGATTGGATTTAGAACAATGATCAAAACATAGAGTAACATAGAGAACATGGAGTATATCAAGTCCATTAACACCCCCCTAATGTTGCACAGTCGCTATACCTCATCCTGGGTGGACATTTCATTCGGTAACATTAGACAGTTTTGATTTATATTCTGTTGGTGATAGTGTTATTTTACACATGCATCTGCTTACATGATATTGCTCATAGATAGTCCACAATAAAGGCTAAATGTCTTACGGGAGTTTCTATCGTCATCACTGGTGCAGGAAAAATAGACTTATCAATTTAACATGTTCATTTAGTGTAATTAATAAGTAATGCAATTTATAATGCCTCCTAATACTCATACTATGGGATTTTCTTGCAAATTCAAGCCTGAAATGACTCGTGACTCAGACTCATGCTTTTACTAAACGTTTCACAAAAAGCCGCTATAGATGAGCAATCAGCACGAAACACAAATACTCTTATCTCGTTGAAATCTTGACGGATTAACAAATGGTTTGGTTTCATACAAACGTTATTAACGTGGCTATAATTCTGAATGATTATTTATTTATACACTTATTATTCATAAGTATGCAGTGTCATAATTACATCTCTGACGTTTATAACAAACCAAACCGTTTGAAAATCGGTAGAAAATTGAGCAAGTTATGGTTATTTAAAAAGTACATGCATCATTAAAACACAGTTACGAGTGAGCGAGCTGCCTGTGACAAGATGGCCGCCAGGTGCAGACGTCGACCTCCATTGGCCAGCAGCGCGTACGACACATCTTGCCTTTATTGTGGGTATCTATGATATTGCTTGTTTCTGCTTCTTCTTCACATGTGGTTTGATCAGAAGATTCAGTACTCTTTCAGAAGATTCCTTATAGCGCCCCCTACCACACAACAATGAAAACATGAAAAACTGGAAATTTCCATCAATGGCTGGATTCAGCGTTGTCTCACAAATTACAAAAAATTCAGTGGCGGGGAAAGAGTTAAGAAAAAAAAGATTCCAAAAGATTACACTTAAATGTTCTACTACAGAAAACAATAACAGCATGTTTAGAAAGAGTATAAATAATGGCCATATTTAGCATTTTGTGTAGTGCTTGAATTGATGGGGGGCTTATGGACCCCTCCAAAAGATTGGGTTAGATTCAGCATCTTATAAAGTTTATATATATATATATATATATATATATATATATATATATATATATATATATATATATATATATATATATATATATATATATATATATATATATATAAACTATATTAGATAAACAACAGGATTCAATCACATGACTTCTCCCTTCATATGGAAAGTCATACTACTATACTACAAGACATCACAACACCTGAACCAAACAACCAATAAATAAATATATAACCACGACTCACTAGTTTTAAGTGAACTATTTCTTCATGCTGGAGTGGTTAGAGCCGTGGCACAGTCACTAGTAGTACATGTGCTCATAGGACAATCTGTTTTGCTACCTTGTATTTGACAACTGACAAGTTCATCCTTTAACCGCCATAGTAGTTTGTTCAATTTTGCAACCTTTGAGTGCTTTTAAATTGGTTCTATAATTTTCTCTTGATGGTCTCCCTCAATTAAACCTAATTCATAGCTAACAATCCCAGCAGAGTTCTATCATCTTTAGTTGCCTTACAAAAACTAAGCCTTTTGACACGAAACAACACTCACAATGGCATTCTCATGAGTCACTATTATCAGCCCTGTGTTTATCATGGGACGAGGAGGAACTGAAATAGCGTTCGGTAATTATGTACTTAAATTATGGAGCTTTTTTTTACAAAGCGTTCTTTTTTTCAAGATGCATTATGCTGCATGACTGCATTCTTTGCCCTTTACCAGTACCAGCTGTCGGAAATCAATGTACATATTCATGTTTTCCATCACCTTCAATTATTGCCTAGTCTTTCAACTCCTGCTTGGGGCTGCTACATCATTTATTTGATCACTTTTTTGCAGCTGTGTTGTAACAGGCCATCGCATATTTAGTTTTGACATTTAATGATCAGGAGTGCTCATTATGTGTGTTATTATTTATAAAAAAAAAATAAAATCCTGTGTTTTTGTCAAATTGACCTAGCTCTAGTTTAATCTCTCATCATTTTGGAAAGCTTTTAAAAACCTAACCAAAAATGAAATTTTTGATGGGGAAATATCTGACCTACACTCTAAAAAAAAAGGTTCTTCAGGGGTTCTTTGCGGTGGTCATGGTGCTATATAGCACCACTAAGCCCAGTTTGGTTCTTCAGCGGTTCTTCAGTGGTTCTCTGGGATGGTTACCATGCTCTATGGAACCTCTTATGGTTCTACATAGCACCATATGAAAGGTAAGTGCTATATGGCACTTAAAATGGTTCCCCTATGATTACGAGCCAATGAACCACTTTTAGTGCTATTTAGCACCATTTTTTTTTAGAGTGTAATTTTACCTTGTAATTGTAATTTGACACAAAGGACCACAATAATAGATCGCACTGGCCGAACTCTATCAAATCCTCAGGCTGAATGGGCTGCATGGATAGGGTCAAAGAAAGGGAGTGCCAAAGATAAAAATAGACTTATCAATTTAACATGTTCATTTAGTGTAATTAATAAGTAATGCAATTTATAATGCTTCCTAATACTCATAGTAAGGGACTTTCTTAGAAATTCAAGCCTGAAATGAGTCTGGCTAACTTATGCATGTATGCAGTTAGACCAGACTCATGCTTTTACTAAATGTTTTATAGAGACAAAATTGCTGAGGACTTTAGGTCTGGGTTGCACTTTACTTTAGACTCTATGACAACTTTGCAACTACTTGTCAACTAACTCTCATTAGAGTATTACACCGTGTCCTAACCAGACGCGCTGCGACAAATAATTTGTGTGTCCAGTCCACACTAGACAGCGACTGCGAGATGCTTCAAAATCAATCACAACCCACAGCCAATCAGAACAGTGTGTGGGCGGAGTCTCGCGGCAAGTGCACAGCACCAGAGTCATCTTGACGGCACTCGCAAGAAAATGGATAAGTAATCAAATTCACAAATATTGCACCATTTAAACATTATTAAAATACATAGGCTACTGAGTTACTAAAACAATCTTTGTCAAAGAAAGATTCGTACAACGTTCTTGTCATTGTTAAATTTCAAGATCTGAGGTGAATTATCCATTGTTGCTTTTACAAAATAAAGCATATAAACAGTACCCGAAGATTGTCATTCCCACACCGTTGTGTTTGTTGTTCCCAAAATTGAAACTGTTTATAAAATAGAATCATCGCGTCATGTGTCGCTGCCGTGGCTGGTTAGTACAAAAATTTTGATTAACATGGAAAAGATACCTTTTATCGCACATCACAGCGTCACATAGACCCCTTTTCAGTTGGTACACACGGTGACGTTTTTATGTGGGCGGAGCTTAGGTGGAGGCAGAACAAACCCTCTGGCCACTTCACTAACGCTCAGTTAGCAAGTTTTATTAGCTTGTTACTTTAACAATGACTGGAGAAAATCAGATTTTATCTTAATGTGTAAGGTCACTCACTGTCCAGGGGTGCGTTTCCCAAAAGCATCGATTAGCCAACTATGGTCGCAAGTTCCGTCGTTACCAATAGTGTTCAATGGAAATTACTACCAACTTGCGACCATAGTTGGCTAACGATGCTTTCGGGAAAGGCACCCCAGGACCACGATTGTTATTTTCAAAAGTTAATTTTAACGAACAGAACCAGATTGGCTGAACCGTAGCCTTCACACGCTCACTCAATGCATGGACAATCTGACAGGATTAACGTTACGTTACCTTGGTTGAGTGGCCTAACTTCTACTCCTACCTAATAGAGAAACTGATCGGTAAGAGAAACTGAGGGCATATAAATCTTCAGATGCCTATAACTGATGTGCTGAAATGGTCATGTACAAGACTTGTGTGTACGATCACAGTTCTGCCGAGCCAGCGCGAGACGACGACAATGTAAACAGTGACATTACGGTGCGAATTTTAATGATGTGAATATTTTCTAGAAATAAAAATTCCAGTTACAGCATATTTATTTTTCATTGATTCTTGCACCAAGCAACACAACAAGATGGCAATTAATAATAAGTAAAAGTAATTTTAGCTCCTTATTATGTAGCCGAATCTGTGGTGGTTTGCATTGGCCGCCTCCAGTTTTCACTTTGTTTTGCCTTCCAGGCTCAGCGCCGTGACGTAACTGTGACGTCGGACGCAAAGGGGTCTATACAGACCGCTGCTAAGTACAGTATAACCAAAGTCCTTTCAGGCATGTCATGCCACTCGGCAGCTATCTTGGCAGCGCCTACGGGCAGCTGTTTCGGACTATTAAGACCAGGCTCCTATCTAAATGAATGGGTAGAGAGTCAGGAAGTAGGTTGGGTATCGAGAATCGAGATATCGATTGGAACTGGGACTAAGTTTTCGTTTTTCCAGAATCGTTCAAAAGTTAAAATTTCGATTCCTAGTTTCAATATTCACAGTCCGCGAACCGGAAGAAGAAACCGCTGAATAACACCAGTGAAGAAGCGTCTACCAGAAGTGTTGGCGTAACCGCGCAAGTCGAACATGAGTAGCTTACGTCGGCAGGTCCAAATTGTGGCTTCACTTTTCTAAAAATAACGAAATCTCTGCAAAATGCAAAATTTGTGACAAAAGGAGAATTTGTGACATAAGGAGTATTTTCTTCAGAAAGAGCATTGGTTTGCAAGGTTAGCTAAACTTTTTTGACCCTGCCTCTTAAATGAATCGAAATCGAATAATCGTTAGGAAACCGAAATCGAAACAAGGATTCGAAATCGGAATCAGAATCGTTCAAATTCAAAACGATACCCAACCCTAGTCAGAAGTGCACTTTCACTGGTCACCGGGACATAAAAACTGCTTGTATGGAAACAGCAGTAAAATATGATAAAAATCGCTGAAAAAGTTTGTTGACTTTGCCTCAAAATAAGGTTTAAAACGCCCTTTTCCCCACAAGTTATACTTTTACCACGCATGCGCAAGGGTTCTCGTCTCCGCGTGTCGCAAACCTCAATTTCAGTGGAACCAGACGATAGGCTTAAATGTTTCCCGGCTTGACTGTTAAAAGCAGACGATTGGCTTTCCAGCTGGGAGGGGCGGGACATGTACTGTACATACTACCGCCATCTTTGGTGTTATGGGTTTTCCCATATATAGTTGTATTGAGGATTGAGGAAGTGGCATGTCTCTATATAAATTGTCTCTTGTATAACACACTGTTGCCATGAAAAACAGAGTGTTACCATGGAGCGCAGTTCAGAGACGGAACAGACTATTTTCTTTAGCAGACTTGTTGAGTCAAATTATTGAATTATTTGGTAGGTAGCCATGTACAGTAATAAGCGGGATAATGCCTCCGCTTCGTGTCAGGCTCCTAGTCAGCCTGTCGGGGTGGCATTCGCTACAACAACTGCCTAGCTATACATTATTCCTTTTGCTATACATAAAGCCACTTTTGAAAAAAAAAATATTTTCATTAGATGATTTTTCACAAATCAATTCATTTAATGTATTAATTAGCATGCTTAAATTGATGCACAGCCCTATTCACAGTAAATGTAACTAACCACATTATTGTGCATATAGTTTGAGGAAGGCAATAAATATGTTTATTAAAATGAAGGAGAAAACACTTAACCATTCCATCAAAATGATATTTCTGTGCTATTTCAATCTGGCCAATTTACACAGATGCCAATATGAGCAGATGCATGAAATGCCTTCATCCATGAAAACCACAAATACACTAAAATTACACATTAGAAGGTAAACAGCTGCAGAGAGCATAAATCCATTGCAATTCAGAAGACATTTAGAAACCAAAAACTGAACATTGTCCTATTCCTATCCCATTCGTGATGCCCAATGCAGCAAAACCAGCCGAGAACCATTGCCTTAACTTGTCACCACAATGATGAGAGTGATGCTACTGGCTTGTCTCCAAAGTGCTGATGTGTGACATTCCAGAGAATGTCACATTTTACTGTGCTTGAAAGTTCCATAAAGATGTCAATCATTTTCCCACCAGTCTCGAAAGCACTCAAATATTAGAAATATACAGTGTGGAAATATACATCATTAGAAATATACATCATGCTGAAGGCATTTCGAGTTTATACCTCATCATTCATCTCTCTGTTCACCCATACAAAAATTGTGAATGGTTTTTAGTAGGCTTGAGTATTTTCAGGATCAGCACTGTAATTGTTAAATGTAACACCACCAATAAATTTTGCGTTTGCGTAAACATCACATTCGCATGCTGTTCATGTGCTAATTTTTTGGTAGATCATTTGACAGTTCCCAATTCAAAACCAGCTGTTCGGCTCCTTCATGTGTTGATTCATTAAGACAACCTGGTGGAACGGGAATCTTGAATTTCAAAGGCAATTGTCTTGGCATAACTGCTGTACATCAAGCTCTATTTTAATCTGTACCAGTGCTGTGACTAACGTCTCCAATCTTCTGGTGACCCTATAATCGAGATTGTTTTCCTAGTCTTTCAATGACACTTCCACCTTGGCTTCACACTTCTAATCTCAGCATGAAATTGCTCGTTTTTTGCATCCCTGCTGAAGCTTCCTAAGTGGATTCTTGCTTGCTTCTGCTGCAGATAAGGATGCTTTGCCTCCACATCCATGAAGTGAAGTGAACTTGGGAGTTGTAATTTTAAGCGTACTATTTTTAGTCTGAATGCACATCACTCCAGGTCCAATTTCAGGCAGCGCATTTTCAAGGTACTTACGCAGCAGGTCAACATGACTTTTATTGAACAAATCAGGTTTTTAAAGTACATGTGTAGGTGATTAGAGGTTAGATTAAATTCTTGGGTGACTCTTGTGAAGCCAATCAAGAACATGCCTGAGTTATAAGATATATATTTATATTTTGCATCGAGCACTGTAAAAAAATATTGTTGGTTAAACTTAAAAAAATAAGTAACCTGATTGCCTTAAAATTTTAAGTTGATTTAACTGGAAAAAAGTGAGTTAATACAATGAAGGAGATAAGTTATCTGAATAATAAGTTATCTGAACTAAATAAATTATTTAAGTTGATTTGACAAAAGAAAAAATGTTGTGATAACAAATCTAGATTTTTTTTACAGTGTATTTGCATTATGACAATTAACCACATTTCTACACAACATTCTCATTACCATAATATATTTGTAAATTTTAATTTAGATTTATTGTAATATTTGCATTATTTCTACTTTATTGTGTTTTTTATTCGGCACAAATGAACGACAATTAAAGAAATATTTATATGAATTTCTAATACAGTGCTTTTTTTCCTTTTTCTTTTTATTACCGGGAGGAAAGAAAATGGCTGAATGATACAAAAAAGTCATAATTTTCTTCATGCAAAGCATAATTCATTAACGGTGTCAGGTAAGTTACTCTAAAAAAGCAATTAGCCTAATTACTAGCTACATCTTTCACAGTTTATTACTGTACTAATTACCGTCTAGTATTTCATCTCTTATTGCTTTCTAAATTCCTTATCAACCTCAACCAGTAGAGCAATACAAGGATAGAATTGAATAAAATTGCATAAATT
This sequence comes from Hybognathus amarus, assembly GCA_030378365.1. Taxonomy (NCBI): domain Eukaryota; kingdom Metazoa; phylum Chordata; class Actinopteri; order Cypriniformes; family Leuciscidae; genus Hybognathus; species Hybognathus amarus. Next base: position 387,767 of record JAQIUQ010002830.1, read on the forward strand.
ATTCTTAAACTGACCAAAGTATTAAAAGGGAGAAGGTTCATCAGACATTAAGTTTTGAAATTGATATTATACACTATTCTTATACATAGATTTTTTTTTACAGTATTTCATACATCAGAAGTAGCTGTAATTACAGAAAGATAAATAGTAATTCCTTACTTTAGTCCATTAGCAAATTATCTCTATGAAATATAAATAATCCAAGACAAGACAAGGGACACTTGTGAACAATAAACACACGATCAACCAATGACAAGACACATGCAAGCTTACACGACAAACAGGGTATCACATGACAGACATGGAAAATGACATGAACAAAGTCAAAACGTGACAGTCTGATTGGTCCAGACGCTAATGAATTAGGCTACTTAGTAATGTATTACACCCAACTAGGTTTGTATTTTAAAATAATTATTTAAAAATCCTAGCAATATTGATCAAAACTTGGAAGCTGTGTGAACAGGCCAACTTTGATTGTGATTGTGGCTCATGCAGATCATTTATAGGCAACAAAACTATCAATGAATCAACAACGCCATCACTTCCTGCAACAAAACAGGACTAACAATTATAATAATTGCTTGAAATTTGCACTCAGAATTAAACTGCACGTCGCTCTTCCCATGAACATAAGCCAACAGTGTTTACACAGACATCACATTTATTAGCAATCTTAAAACCACTGGCTGAACGCATGAGATAAAAGACAACGTGTATTAATAGACTGCAGTTGGCACATTTTTCTGAGCCTGCGGTGTTTTCCGAGGGAGAATGCAGGGCTTGTTTGTGTCAGGAGCCTGCAGACTGACAGATCGGAGTGAAGATACTAATATTATGCATATGTGCGTTACATGGGAAATGGATTTTGCTGCGAGGTGAAGAGGGGTGCTGTGAATAATCAAATCATACGGATCAATGTGAATTAAAAAAAAGGTTTCTGTATCAAGATCTCATATTTAAAAAGTAAAACTGTAAAATCTGCAATGGGGTTTGGTGACTCATATTTGTCAAATAAAATGCGTTGAATTCTGGGGAATATTCAACCTGCGTTGTCAAATCTCGAGGAAGCCATTCTTATGAACTCACAATATTGCGTATGTGTTCAAGGAGAGAAAACATTACAGATAATCCAACAATGATCTTCAATCCTCTTCAATCCTCCCTCCTGAGACTCACGCTCTTTGCATAAGATGCAAAACCCTTGTTTTCACTTGGATCAAAAGCAATATTAATGTCAACATGATATCCAAACTGACTCTATTTTTATTATTTTTTCAGTGCATATTATTGCAAAGAAAGAAAAATTGTATTTACACTACCGTTCAGAAGTATGTGGTTGGTAAGAGTTTTATCATTTACTATAAATACCGTAATATTGTGAAATCTTACTACAATTTAAAATAGCTGTTTTCTATTAGAATATATGTGAAAATGTCATTTATTCCTGTGAACAAAGCTGAATTTTCAGCATCATTACTCCAGTTTTCAATGTCACATGATCAGAAATCATTCTAATATGCTGATTTACTGCTCAAGAAACATAATATTAATGTATGAACAGTTCATTGATTACATTGCAATTTTTTTAACAATGTAAAAGTGTTTATTGACAGTTTTGATAAGTGAATCATTTCTGATGTTCATTTTTCTCACAAACCCCAATGGGTTTTTGGTATTTTTTTTACGTTTGCATTGTATTGATCCATTATAAAAAGCAACTATGTCATCAAGCCCTCTTGTTTTTTAATCTGTCATATATAGAGACCAGGAATATTTTCCCCTAACAGTGTTGGGGAAAGTTACTTTTAAATGTAATGTGTTACAATATCCTGTTACTCCCTAAAAAATAACTTACAGAAGCCCAGAACCGCAACATTAAAAAAAATATTAACAATCTAGCATTTCGAGATCAAAGTCGATAATTTCAAGATTAAAGTCGAAAAATTTCTAGATTAAAGTCCAACATTTCTACATTAAAGTCCTAAATTTCAAGATTAAAGTCCTACATTTATATATTAAAGTCCTAAATTTCAAGATTAAAGTCCTGAAATTTCGAGATTAAAGTCCTAAATTTCAAGATTACATTCTTAAATTTCTAGATTAAAGTCCTACATTTCTAGATTAAAGTCCTAAATTTCAAGATTAAAGTCCTAAATTTCTAGATTAAAGTCCTAATTTTCTAGATTAAAGTTCTAAATTCAAGATTAAAGTCCTAAATTTCTAGATTAAAGTCCTAAATTTCAAGATTTAAGTCTAAACATTTCGAGATTAAAGTCAAAACATTCCAAAAATACAGTCTTCCATAGAAGTGTGTGGATTCATAACAGTGTGTGTCCACTGGCTCAGAGCGTGCGCGTGTGTGTAATGAAATGCACTTGTGAAGTCGAACTGCCATGGATCAACACAAAATAGTAGCTTTTTACTTCTTTCTGGTGCTAATCTAGCATATGGTGCTAATTACCTACAGACTCCGCCTGAGTAGGTATCACAATCTGGTCCAAACTTTATGTGGCAATGTTTTTGAGGTGTTTTCGTGCTTGTCTAGTCAACACTATCTAGGTCAACAACACAACAGTAACCATTCTGTCTCCCTCTCTTCACCGTAAGTATGTTCTGGATACATTTTAAGTGCATCATTCTGTATCCAATCATTTGGCCGGATCCCTGTGATTTCCTCACATTTAATAACCACTAGACTAGTGGTTGAGAAGAGATTTTCTGATATGATTGTAAAGCGCTTTGAGTGTAGGCCTAGTTGTCATTTGAAAGTGCAATATAACTGTCCCATTCATTCATCTCCATCCAGTCTGAAAAGTGTTTTCCTTACACTATCAATGCCCAAATGGATCTGCAGAAATCATGTGGTACAAGTAGGAGCTCTCAAAAAACCAAATCTTACATTCTGTAATTATGAGCTCTATGAGGACATGAATCTTGTAATTACGATTATACAACAAGGCATGAACCTTTTCGCTCATTTCTCTCAACATCAGGTCAGGAGAGTTGTCAGGCAATAAATGGGAAAACAAAGTAACATGTGTTACTTATTTGAAAAAGTAACTTATATAAATTTGCTGTAAAGTAATGCGTTACTTTAGAACTTGAAGCTAAAGCTAATCTAATTGCATAACTTGCGTTACTTGCGATGCATTACCCACACACGTCCTGATTTTGCAGAGATTGGTCAAAATATTGTATTGCTCTTGGAACAACAATCCTGTAAGAAAATGTAATCCTAACCCTATCCCTACCCATAAACCTAACCTTAAGTTATCCCTAAAGTCAGAGGGAAATGTTAGGTGAATAACACTGATGTAGAAGCACCTAACCCTGGTTGTAAACCTAAACGTGACATAAACTGTAAACTTGCCCCTCAAATACAATTGATTGATCGGAAAATTGTTCCAGGATCAACAAAGTTGTCGTTGCACTTGGTGAAATCAGGTTCTGCCATTACCCTCAAAACTGTTCCCAAAGGATCACATCAGCCCAGAAACCACAAACGTAGAAGAGACTGTCTGACCATAAACATGACAAACCACAGTTCGTATCTGAAATAGCTCATATCACAATAATAGACCAATCATTTAAACACTGTAATTTCACAGCAGTGCTGGTACGTGAGTGCTTATACAGAAAACACAAAAGAAACCTACAGAAATGTGTGCAGACATAATCAGTATTTGTCTAGTAAGTAGTGATTATTTCACAGAAACAAGCCTAGAAATAAGCAGTTCTTCTCGAGGATATCTAGTTCATTTTCCAACAACTGTCTCAAACAATACACAGGAGTCTCTTTCAAATGTTTGATGCACTAATCTGGAAATCTTTTGCCAATGCATCTCATCCTAGTGACACTTTTGACATTGCGTCTACATCCGACGCACACAGCACCCTTTACCGTGAATATGAGATGCAGATATATATGGGCCAGAGGGCGCCTCCTAGTGGTCTAACCCTAACACTACCCAGACCTAAACCTACCCATAACCGTAGCGTGTGTATGACACGCCAATTCGATGTTTCTATTTTTTGGCGTGCTATCAACACGCATTATCGACTTTTCAGCGCGTTTATGAACGCCGTTGACTTAATGTTATATATGACTTACCTCAACCCCGTCCCTAAACCTACCCGTCACTGGGGTTAATCCCATTTATGACTGTTCCCTTACCATCCTCAGAAAGAAAAAGATGGCTCCCCAGATGTAGATGTACATTTTGCTTCGTTTCGCTCGGACATTTGACGGCGTGTACAGACACGCGGATGACGCGAATGTTAATGACGTAGGCATACACGCACATACACGCAGATAGCTCAAAATGCGTGAGATAACACGCCACTTGACTCGAAAGTGGCGTGTATGTTTACGCAAAAGTCATGATGTCATGTTGTATATTGACGCTAAAGGGTGCTATGTGCGTCGGATTTAGACACATTGTCAAAAGCTTCACTATATGACGCCCTAGGATGAGAATGTGCTGGTTGTCAATGTTTCTGTACTTGCTGTAGCTCTCGCTTCTCCTAACCTACTGACATAATGCAACCATTTATGTTTCTCCTCCATTTAAGTTAAGGATGGCATATGCACATACAGTATGCCTACATGCACACACACAGTGCAACAGCAGAGGTGCAGAGCTTGAGGGACGGTTGAGCTCAGAGGTTAGAGGAAGTCCTCCCTTATTAGAGAAATCCATTGGCACAATCGCTTCATTACTGCCCTTATGGTCTCCTCTCTCTCCACTCTTTAAGGGGTGAGAGAGGAAATTAAAGTGAGCAGAGAAGCATAGAGCAGAATCCATCTTGGATTAAAGGTGCAGATTAAAAACAAAGTGTGCGGCAGGATGTGAAGGCTATTTATATCACACTGCGATGAGACTTCATCAGAGAAAGGAAGAATTTGCCTAAACCCTCGACCCAGTGGCTAATTAAACAGAAGGGTAATTCTCAAGTTTGCCGTTCCTTCAGAGTTATCCTCTTTTGGTTTTCATTCTTCCATGAAACACAAATTATTGTTTTTCTCAAAGTGAATGCTGTAGAACATAATAAAGTGCTGTTGCTTTATAATCTCAGGGTCTAGACTAAGTTCTTTTAGCTTATTTCTGTGGATGTGCGGCATGAGTGTGTATTATGGACATTTTCACACATGCTTGTCGAACATCTTAAGTAAATAAACATTTTGTTAAAGAGAACCTTTGCCAACCCATTCGTCATTCTACAGATGCTATCAAGCTCCAAAAATGGTAAAAATACAGTATATTTCAAGTGGTTTGAAGTGAAATGACAGCTTGTTGCTCATACTGTCACTTTAAGTTCAACAGGCCTCGTCCTCATTTACTTTAATTGCATGAAAAGAGCAGCTAGGACAAAGTGCCTTTGTGTTTCATAGAAGAAATAATTTATGACCAAAAAAATTGGGTGAAATACTACTGTAGAGCTAAAGCACACATTACCCGGTTAAAGCCCGATATACTCATGGCAAAGTTCTGTTCTGTTCTATGCTTTGGGGTGAAAGTTTGAAATGTGAGCAGTAATCAGTGTTGGGGAGTAGTTAACTACAAGTGGCGTAGCTACTAACTTAACTACATTTTTCAGTAGCTTGGCAGTAGCTCAGTTGCTTTTTAAACAGTGGAGCTTTTCCAGTAGCTAACTACTTTTTGCAGCAAGTAGCAGTGTAGCGCGAGCAAAAGCTACACTGCTACATTGTCGAGCCTGCGCGAATCAGTGCGATGCAAGGATATTCTTCTTCTTGTTAATTTACAAACGAATTTTTTGCCATTACCGCCACCAGTTATTTTAACACGCATCTTGAGGCTAACGGTTCACTGACGTACAGAAGTGGGTTGACACACCCATATAATGATTATACAGCAAGACGTGACGGCAGAATTGGAGGATGGAGAAACAACTAACGTTAATTACCCATGGCCTTATTTGTCCAAGTTCAATCAGTATTTTTGAGAAAATGTTCTACATGCAAATTATGTTGGATGTATATTTCGTTCTTGCAATGTTGTAGGCTATTTGTTGCACTTTTGACAAACAGTCAGAGATATTTTAGTGTTGTGTATAATAAAACAATACTCTTTGAAATCGTAATTGCATTGCCTTTTTGCCAAAAACTAAAATTAAAGTAAGACAAAAGCGGCAGTTAAGAAAGCAACTGATCATAGTGATGTGATAATTTGTTTCATACTAAAAAATATTTTTCATCCATGTTGTTCGGTTTGCTCTTGCTCTCGGTTGACATTGTACAGAAGAAGTTGTGACAGTTGGTCGGTGTGGCATTAGTCCCGCCCCTCCTCCACTGTGATTGGACGGTAAAATTGGACGTTTTATCCAAAGTTGAACATTTTTCAACTCTCTCCGTCCAGTAAAAAACGCTGGGCGCTGAGGTGCTTCAGCGTGAAAAAAACACTCAGCGCCTCATTGTGCTCATGCCGTTTAAAAAATGTGGCATTCCCATTGAAAACAATTGAAAACATACGGCAGGCGCGTGGAAAAACGCTTTGGTGAACATACGGCCTAAAAAAGATTTTCTATCTGAATTATCAGATATGTTGTCTTTTCTCTAACTCAGATTCGTAAGAATTCTTCTCCTGGGGGATTTCAAGATTCATATGGATATAAAAGACTCTGCAATAACGAAAGACTTTTTGTCCATATTGGAGAGTTTTGAATTAGACATACTCGAGGACTGTCCTACGCACGACAAAGGCCATATTAAGAATGTGATTTCCGATGGTTCATTTGTGTCTCAGTTGTCAATCTCTGATTTGGGTCTGCCTGATCACCGGGCTATCTTTTTTAATATGGAATTTCCCGTCATGAACACTACCGCTTCTTGTATCATTAATTTTCACAATTGGAGATCTTTTGAGCCCTCTGATTTTTCAGATCGTATTGACTCTCTTTTAAATTGTGATTCTCTTATCTGATGATCTGGATGATAACGTTTCTGTGCTGTTGTCTGACCTGGACACACTGGTTCCCTTGAAATCCCGATATGTTTCTTTTGCACGCTCCGCTCCTTGGTACAATGATGATCTACGTGCTATGAAGAATTTGTGTCGCAAAATGGAGCGTAGATGGCGCACATCACGTTTAACTGTTCATCACCAGGCCTGGAAAGACAGCTTACTCTGGATATTGGGCTGAAATTGTGTCAGCTAGATCTGTTTATTTTTCTGAGATAATTATCAGTAATCAGAGAAACCCTAAACAACTGTTTCACTCAATCAACGAGCTGCTTTAAAATCACAGCATATAATGTTCCTGCTTCAACTTACCATTGTAATACTTACCATTGCCTCCCCAAATATTTTTGCATTTTCTGGTCTCTCTTAACTTTACAATTCATGACTTCTAATCTCTATATAATATGGTTTCAAAACTGAAAGCCTCAACTTCAAGAGTTGATCCAATACCATCTTGTCTTTTTAAATCATGTTTTGATTCCCTCTCTCCTGTTGTTTTGAGAACTCTCTGTGCACTGGTGTTGAGCCAGCGGCACTTCAAATTGCTGTTGTCACCTCTGTACCAAAAACTAACAACATTGACTTTGAAAATCTGAATAATTTTCGTCCCATCTCTAATCTGCCATTCCTCGCCAAAATTTTAGAAACAGTGGCTTTCCCATCTTTCCTCTTATGATCTGTTTGAGCCTCTTCAGTCTGGATTTCATAAACTCCACAGCACTGAAACAGCGCTGAGTCAAAGTTACTAATGATTTGCTAATGGGTTCTGATTCTGGCTGTCTGTCTATACTGTTTTCTTCTTGATCTAAGTGCCGCCTTTGACACTATAAGATCACTCTATTTTAATCACCCACTTAGAGACTGTCTCTGGAGTTTCTGATTCTGCATTAAAATGGTTTAAGTCCTACCTCTCTGATTCACAAGGAGTTTGTTGTGATGGGTGATTGCAAGTCTGAGGTTGGTGTGGTACAATCTGGCTGTTCCCGAGGGATCAGTTTTGGGCCCTTTACTTTTTAGTATTTAAATTTTTTCCATTTGGGCAACTTTTAGTCTTAACTTTCACTTTTATGGAGATGACACTCAGATCTATATACATTAAAAACCTGATGTCAGGATGCCTGTGTCTTTTCTTTCTCAAAATTTTACTGAGATTAAGAAATGGTTGTCTGAAAATGTTCTTCTCTAAATAGTGACAAGACTGAAGTGATGCTTATTGGTTCACCTCATCGGTTGCGTAAAGCAGAGTCCATAACCTAAAGTGTGGATGGCTGTGCTTTGCAATTCCAAACTAAACTATAATATCTGGGTGATATTTGACGCCTATTTAACATGTCCATAACACAGTCAAAGCATAATTTTTTCATCTCAGAAACATTGCCAAAGTGCCAAACTATGTTGACTTTCTCTGTGGCTGAAAAGTTAATCAATACTTTTGTTTTTTCACATATTGATTATTGTAATGCTTTGCTGGCTGGAGTTTCTAAAGCTTCCCTATAAATTACAGTTTGTACAAAATTCAGCTGCTAGTTTCCGTATTGATTTTAAAATTCTCATGCTCACTTATAAGGTCTTGCATAATTTGGCCCCTCAATATTTGTGTGAAATTTTAATCCCATATACCCCTACACATACTCTACGCTCTTCTGAAGCTGAGTCTTTTAACTGTCCGAACAATACGGCTGAAAACTATGGATGATCGTCCTTTTTCTTCTTTGGCTCCTAAATTGTGGAATTCCCTGCCCTCTGAGATTAGGATTGCAGAATCCCCAACCCGTTCTCATCTCTGAGGCGTCATATAGTGATCTATATGACTACAGTCTACATCCAACACACATGGCACCCTTTAGCGTCAATATGAGACGCACATATATATGGGCCAAAGGCGCCTCCTGGTGGTCTAACCCTAAACCTCTATGGTCTCTATGGTCTATACCCATAACCGAAGCATGTCATTTTGACACTAAAGGGTGCCATGTGCATCGGATTTCGACGCATTGTCAAAAGCATCACTATACGTCACCCTAGGATGAGAATGCTTTGGAATACCTTGGTGCTTTTAAGTTGAAAAATTCAAACTTGAGGCAACCGACTTCAAGACTTGGAGAAAATAATTATTGTATCAACTTAAAGTTGTTCTGTGCTTTCATCAAACATAATATAAGAAATTCTAAAAGCTTGATTATAACGATATATTTTCTTCACTAATACAAATTCAATATGCTTGCATTTTAAGTTTAAGGTATTATCAGTACATAATAGTGATGTTAAACTTGTTTTTTCTTTTGTCTAACCTGTGTATAATAATAACAATTGAAGTATCGAATATTGATATTGTATCAAGGTATTGCATCGAAGTTCCAGTAGCGAGCAAACACTACAGCACAGTATGCTAGTATTCCCTTTCAAACATAGCCAGCTTCCAAAATCCAAACAGCATTGAAGAAACCAAATTGCAGTCTAATCAGCAAGCAAAAGAGTCTTTCCTGCAGAGAGCTTTAAAAGGTCAAAATTCTCTCTCAGTTATCAATACGCCTGCAATTGTAGAACCTATTTAACTTGATTCGGTTATTCACAGCTAACAAGCTGTTCCACATTTTGCCCTCTTTCATAAAGGGGGAACTTAAAAGTGCAGTTAAACTTTTTCTTCAAATGTCCCCTCTGAGAATGTCACAGTATTGTGAAGATATCACCCTCTCTCCCAGGAGATGCTTGTCTTTTTTTTTTTAGCAATTACCAACATTTGACATATAAAAGTCATTCTCCTGCTAGTAAAAGAGACAATTATGCAGATCCAAACCCTTTACGACCCCTCTGGGTGTGCATTTGCATTCTGCCATCACAGACGTCAAAAAGGAAAATTGTTGCATGACCTACATGTTCATTTCACTCCGAGGGTTTTTCCCATTTCCATGTTACCTGATGAGAGTATGAGTGAATATTGTGGGTGGGTGTGTAAACGCCATATCCACATACATGCAATAACCTCTGGGATCTGATTCAAATTGGTTTAAATGGAAAAAGTTACAAATTAGGTATGATTGCACATGCATTCTTTTTCCCAGACTCTTTTATTGTAAATGCTCTCTGTCATTCCCAGAGGAGAGTAAAAGTACTTTCTTACACATCTTTTCTTTTCTTTTTTTACATGTTCTACCTGTGTAATGTTGAATCAGTTGCGTTTAGATCCATTTGCAAAATTTAATTCACACATGCAATAAAGCAGAGATAAGCAGACATAAACAGTGCAGGTAGAAGGGTAATCCAGAATCCGTCACGAATACAAGGGTACAAAGGCAAGGGTCAGGGTAGGCAGCACAGGTTCACAGAAACTAGAGTCCAGGCGGAAATCAAAGCACCGGATAATAACAAGAAACAGGGAACAACACTTGGTAATGACAGCAGAGCAAATCAAGACTTCGCCAAGAACAGTGAAAGACAAATTCCAGATATAAGGGTAATAAAGAAGAACAGGTGATGAAGATGGGGATAATTAGATAAACCAGGCAGGGATGGAGATTAGTGATGTATGTCTCGAGACCGGTCTTGGTCTCGAGAACCACTTTTGCGTGGTCTCGGTCATGTCACGGTCTTGACGGTCTTTGGTCTTGGTCTTGTCTTGGTCTCGAACCTCTCGGTCTTGTCGAGGTCAATGCAAAAACAAAATCTTACAAGTTATTGCTTAGCTTCAACAACACTAGTCTGTTTTTTGGTCTCTGTCTTGGTCTTGACTTGGTACTTGTCTTGGTCTCGATACCCTCTGGTTTTGGTAGTGTCTTGGTCTCGGTTTAGGCGGTCTTGACTACAAGTCGTAATGGAGATAGATAATGATCAGAGGGAGAAATGGGAAATGCACTTTTAATATTCTGGAGAGAGGGAACGCGATGAGGCCAGAGGGCGCAGCTGAACGCTCTGATGAACAACATGTGTCATACTGTGTAATACCTTAAAAGAACCATGGAAGTAGTCTGTGTGACTTAAGCGTTATATCAAGTCTTCTGAAGTGAAACTTCAATCATATGGCTCCATTTTTTTAAGTTTTAGAGGGGAAGATTATAAATATTTCCCTTCAACATGCTATCATTTGACTTCAAAAGACTTGGAATATAGCACAAAGTAAATAAAGAGCAATAGCATGAAAGAGCCATATTTACCAATTTAATGGTGTCAAGTTTGTCCATTATGAACTCTCATTGTGTGGCAAAGAACTGCATGAAGATTCTTCAAAATATCTTTTGGATTCCATCAAAGACAGCAACATATGGCGCTTTTCCAATATCAGTACCAGCTCGAACTCGAACTAGCTCACTTTTCGCTCCGTTTTCCATTGCAGACCGTACCGCCACAAATAGTACTTGGTCGTCATAGAGACGCCTTTCGTTCCTCGTTGCCCTATCAAGCTCTCGCTGGATCCTCTCTTCGGCCACCAAACAAAGGAAAGTCTGCACCTCCTCGTTTGACCATGGCGTATTCTTCCGAGTTGCCATAATAATAGTAGTAAATTTAGTAACTATCTCTGGCCAAACTATTTAAAAATTGCGGGGTTATTCTGGATACTCCATCTGGTGCATGCAATGATGACGCAGTGAATGGTGACTATTCTCTCTGACCAATCAGCAGTCGGCATTGTTTTCACCTCACATTTTAGTATCGCCTTAGCTCACTCAGAACCTCGTCGGAAGATGATTAAAAAAAAAGTACCTGAAAGCAGGTACAGGTACAACTTCTACACAGTGGAAAACTAAACAAAGGCGAGCCGTGCCGAGTCGAGCTGGTACTGTGTGGTGGAAATCGCCAATAGTGTCAGCCTCAATCCAGACCACATCTGAATTCAACACCAGATGTGGTCCGATCTGGGCCGACACTATGTTGCTGTCTGGGCGTGGACAATCAAAGCATGCATGCAAGCACATTTTTATATTTTTCCTAAGGAATTGAAACGTCTGAAAACGTCAACAGATAAAATGACCAACAATTACATATATTAAAATTCTAAGACTCTTGAGGTTTGAAAGATAAACCTAAACCTTTTTTTGGTCTCTCTGTTGTTCAATTCACTTCATCCATCTGCCATATAATATGAAATGTGTTCAAACCTAGCCAAGTGTTGATGTTGACATTTTTATTTGTCATCATAAGAATTTATGTGGCCCATCAGTTAATTTGCTCCACCGCATGACTCATGATTCTATTGTACAGGCAGAGGAAGAGTGGCCATCAAGATTTATATGTGTGCACGTTTATGTCACAGTGTTTGGCTCGCTTCTCCTGGAGCTGCTGTCCTCTGTTCACAAGGGCTGATAAATCAAGGGCAAGTTTGCATACAAACACATGCACATGTTAACACACATGAGTGCAGACGTGTGTGGAAAGGGCAGTTAGGCTACAGAGGTGCAACCTAGAGTTGGCATTATGATAATGATTTCTATTTTGTATAGAAATGAGTACCTCTGATGGACAGGCTCATTTAGAGTCTCTGAGGAAGACTAATCAATGATAAGGTGAGCGCAATCCATTCTCCGTCTGGAAACCTCTATTGCAGGACTGATGAGGTGCAAATTAAAAAGCCATTAGTGAAGCATCTCCCACCACAGTGAACAGAGTCCCAGGCTAAGTCTCATCTCTGAGGTCTTAGTGATTAATAACAATCAAGATTAAAAAAAACACACAGTTGTTTAGCAGTAAAGACACATATCCTGACACACTCCAGTGGTGCTTATTTGAGCAATAAGTTTGAATTTGTCTCACAAGTTACAACATTTATACTCCTCCACGTCATGGATGGGTGGATGGATGGATAGTTGGAAGAAAAGACATATTGCGATAGATAGATAGATAGATAGATAGATAGATAGATAGATAGATAGATAGATAGATAGATAGATAGATAGACAGACAGACAGATACAGACAGACAGACAGACAGACAGACAGACATAGAGACAGACAGACAGACAGACAGACAGACAGACAGACAGACAGATAACAGATAGACAGATAGACAGATAGATAGACAGATAGACAGATAGATAGATAGATAGATAGAGATCAAGCGTGCCGCACAAGCCCTCAAATGTAAAGCCAAAACGTCTCTGTCGTCTGCCGTGTGTAGGGTTGGGTATCGAAGAATCGATTGGAACCGGACTAACTTTTCCTTTTCCCGGAATCGTTCAAAAGTTAAAATTTCGATTCCTGAGTTTCCGATATTCACAGTCCGTCAACCGGAAGAAGAAACCGCTGAACAACACCAACGAAGAAAGCGTCTACCGGAAGTGTTGGCATAACCGCGCGAGTCGAACATGAGTAGCTTACGTCGGCGGTCCAAAAGTGTGGCCTCATTTTTTTATAAATAACGAAATCTCGGCAAAATGCAACATTTGTGACAAAAGGAGTATTTGTGACAGAAGGAGTATTTCCTTCACAAAGATCATTGGTTAGCAAGGTTAGCTGAACTTTTTTGACCCTGCCTCTTAAAAGAATCGGAATCGAGAATCGTTAGGAACCGGAAATCGTAACAAGGAATCGGAATCAGAATCGTTCAAATTCAAACGATACCCAACCCTAGTCGTGTGCAGTGGAAATGCGGCTTTAGACTTTCCTAAGTTGTTTTGATCATGTCAACATGTTATGCATGTATGTTTCCTGCACATAACTGTTTTTTTAAATTTGCCTATTTCAATATAATAATCAATATAATAAAACTAGAAACAAAGTCATGCTCTTGCCATCACCATGTTCAGCTAAAGATAAACATGGATACTGAATCCCACTCGCTCAACTTTATGAAAAATGATTTATTCATAAGCTCAATAATTACAACTCTGTGGAGCCTTGTGATTGAGAGATTAGACCCCTACTGTTTTTGTGTCTTCCCACAGAATGAAGATCATATATTCAACGGCAAAATATAAACAGCATGTAAACTCCTCCATTTGGCACATGATTACACAGAAAGATTGCTGGCTGGATGAAAGAACATCGTCAGGAACAACCTGCACTTTTCCGAGCAGACGTGAAACCACTGTAATTGATCTGTATACATGCGGTAACACACACTTAGAGCAAAACGGCCAAGCATGGCTTCTTTACCAGAAGGGACTGTTTTAATGATTCATTATTATTTTAAACATGAAGAGCTGTTCGCCACGCCACATAGGTTACTCCCTATTTGAAGACGAGGGGATGTGAAACATGTTTATGCGAATTAAGTGAACCGTTCAGCTTGCGAACACGCCATTTAGAAGTTAATTGGAAAAAGGCATGCGTTTTAAAAATGTTTCTGGCCGCATGAAGAAAGATACCAAATATATAGTTGTGACAGTTAATTGATTCCTCAACGAGAGTCTAAGCTCGATTAAAAGCAAAGGATTGTTTGCACAAGAAACATCATCTTGGGAACGCTATCAAATTAAACACATTTGAAAGCTAATTTGTCAGGCTGCATTGAGTCTGGGTGTAAACAACGTGCTTCGTGCATTCCAATTGTGCTGGAAAAGTGCCCATTACAATGCTATATTTGTTGTGTAAACCTAATTCCTTCTTGGTTGTTTTCACAGAATGCATACACGTATCCCAGACCGCTGACCGGGGACCTGGATGGGAGACATCCCCACAATTCTCTGAAGGGGCCCTTGAGAAAACACACCACTGCCCATTATGATTTGCAGTAGCTCAGATAAAGCCTTTCCTGGATTTTGCTTCAACACAAAAGCAGAGGAACCTGAAAAGAACTAGGCTGGATGGGCGGCACACATCCTCAAAAGCTCATTTGGGGCCCTTTCAAAAGTGGAGCAAGTGGATACGGCTTCAATTTGACACCACGTCCTCAAGTCAAACCGGTTTGGTGGTCACTTCGACCAACAATAAACGTCCCCCACAATGGGGCTGGCAAGCATGCAAGGCAAATCTATCCATAATGAACCAGCAAAATGTTTCCCGATGCTGCCATTGTTGCTGTATGATAGCTACTGCCTGCTCTCCCCACAGAATCGACTCCTGACCGTCCCGTTCATCCCTTTGTGTTGTGTAGTGACGTATTCATGCCGATCCATTGGAAACATCTCTCATGATCAGTGGACAGTAATTGCTCAATTGAGCACAACCCACGAGGACAACAGAACAGAAGATGTTGTTGACTGCTGTGAAAACATAATGAAAAAAGCCAGCTTGTAAGGACTGTAACCTCACCGCGAGTTCCCACTGTGATTTGATTTCAACCCTGGCTGAACGTGGACTCACCACAGAGAGTTGAATTGTGGGTATGTGTGTGTGTTGTGGCTGTGCTTTGTTTTCTTTTCCTGTTTAAATCTGGAATTTCCATGCTTTCCCTGGATTTTTGTTTAGGAGTCGAAAAGTTAACGGACTATTTTTGTATGAGCACACTTTTTTTTTTTTTAAAACACTTGCATCTGGATGCCTTCTTGTCACTCAAAATCTAAGCCACTGATCAACCCATCAACAAACTGGACATTTTCTACAATTTTTACAATTATTTTGTGCTGCAAACATGGCATAGAACTGGTTCTGAACAGGGTCGTAGACAATAAATAATTAAATGCAGCAAACACTATAATCATGCATCAAGAGAGCAAAATTATTTTGCAAAATGTATTTTGGCACAAATGCATCTACCAGACAAAATGGAGAGGGTACATGAACAAAACTACTGAACAAAGAATACGTGACCTAGGCTTTATTAAATACGGGTTCACAGGGTTTGCATTGACCACGATGTGTTTTATATGATGAATTATTTGTCTGGTGACAGTATCATACTTCAGAAAACTACATTTTTAGCTTTTGTCATGGTGATAATTTAGCATACTGTCAGGCCTTAGGGTATATTACTACATTTTAAAGTTTGAGTTCAAGGACATTTTTTACTTTTTGTACGATAAACAATTTAGATATCACTTCGGGTCACCACTTGATTTCAATCCGGGTCCTGTTGAGAACCACTGATCCAAATACACACTACAACCATCTGCATTCGTCACATTAGTATTTCCCTTCTCTGCATCTATGAGGAGATGTATAGAATGATTTCTGAAGGATAATGAGACAAATTTTGCCGACCCCAAACTTGTAAATGCTAGTGTATTAGCTGGGAGACAAAAAACACAAGTAACGAGTGTGTTACAAAAAAAACATATTAATGTAGCCAAGTGTAACCAGTACATCAATGAATATGCACATGCACATCCATCTGTCCTCTTACATGCATCGTAATTGGTTAACATATGCTGGATGAGAATGAATCCTGCCAAAGCAAAACAAACGGTTATTGTTATCCGTCAAGGTTATTGGCTAAAGAGAGCTGGATTTGAGTTAGAGGAAATGTGATGCTTGCACAAGCAAAACTGCCCAGCAAGGGCATTGCTATGCAGTTGCTAAGGTGTACTAAATGGTTTAAGTGCATTGCTATTGTATTCTGGGTTATTGCACTGCCATAAAAGGCCATCATGTAAGTCTTTATGATTGTCTGATCTCTAGATTGAAGGCTTGGGTCCTTCTATTTCTGTGGTAATGTTTTGCCAGACAGAAACCATAAGTCAGATCACTTTGTAAAGTAATAAAACATCTGCATTATTTGTGGCATCACGTCCTAAGCACAAATGCTCCGGATGAACCGCAAATGGATGAGTCACGCACTAAAACGGCTCTCAATTCTGAGCAATAGTGATAGTTATGTTTGCCTATGCAAACTCCTCTGAGAAAATATGTAGAGCAAACCACAGAAAGGTGTGCCATCATGTGTCCTTTAGTGAGAAATGCCCACCCTAAAAGTCTGGTGTAATCAGATCCTCTTATAGGGAGAACTGTGTCTGCCAGAACACACAATCTATCAATGTCACTGGCAGGATGGTCTGACGGTGGGGTTTCTGTGCAATTTACTTAGTAATATTCCACATCCTCTTGAAGAACAAGCCAAATCATTTTAAGATCTCAGAAATGGAAAATAGCTCTCCCCTGATTTATAGATTCTTCTGAAATCTTCAAGTCAGTAATAAAAAAAACTAAAAACAGGTGCTTAATCATGCATCTCGATCTAGCATGATAAAGTGTCCTGACCTCCCACGAAAGAACTCGTTTTTGGTCGGATTAAATATCTTTCAGTTCTCTGAGGCTTTTCACATGTTGATCTCTCAGATACGAATGCATATTTCTGCTACCCAACCACGAAATTTCAGTTAATGCAATTTGGTTTTCTAAAGAGGTGTCTTAAAGATGAACATGTTCAAGGTTCTGTGCCATTATGATTTGAAGTAGACAGACAGTGGAGATGTGCGTTTAGAGCTCATGTGTTAACAGGGCCATGGACAAATTGCCAAGCTTTGCTCTCTAAGCAACCCTCACATTTTATTCATTTAACGACATATGTGTTTTGTGTGAAAATGAGGATCTTTCAAAGCATTGTTATTGTTTAGGTTCTTAAACATAGAACCGCTGTGATGTTATTCTATGGATTTGTCTTTATAAACTGTTATTTGACATTCGAAATCCAACACTATCAAAAAACTCCATTTGTTGATGTTTTGAATTTCAATGTAGCCTATGTAAGTGATTCTTAACCCAAAATGCTATTATGTTCGGAGGTCCAAAAGTTCACAATGAAAACCAGGGATTATTTTCCCCATTAAAACCTGGGGAAAAAAAGAGAAGCAATTCAGTACGTCCCATCCTGAATTTCTTGTTTTCGATAGGAATTAAGTCACAGGAAACAAAACATACTCGTCCATTACTCTCAACAGGTCACCTTTTTCCGAGTTTGACATTGACCTTAATCCATGTTAACGTGTCACCTTTTTATACTCAATACGTCATGCTGATAATGTCATTTGCAATGAAAAACATTCACCAAATTAAACAAAAAATGCAATAGATTAGATTTTGGATCCCAATAAAAAGTAAGCCAGTACCAGCCAGTATGGACATTATAACCAGGAGATATATGGTTTAGTTAGAGGTTAACTGCACTGACAATCTGAATCTGTGCTTGTGAGTGTTTGTGCAAAGGATAAACTGCTCCTCCTCTACTGTAATACCAGAAACATCATGCATGAGTTCAAGGAAAACAGTCACCCATATCATATGCAACACTCACAGGATCACGTTGACAGAAGAGACATTAGAGAGTGAGTTCAAGGAATGTTCCCGGGTTCAAGGCAAGTTAAAGTCTATTGATAGCTTCTGTGACATGATCTCAAAAACAGAAACACATTGATTTGTACAAATGGTTAACCAGATCAAAACTGTAAGATATGAAGCTTGATCGTTCAAATAGGAACTGCTGCTCCAAAATCTGATTTGTGCACTTTGTATTCGAGTTCTTTTGATGCTTTTGGATGATGCATTATTGTTGTGGCTTCAGAGAAGAGTTTTGAATGTTGGGGTATTGCACACATGCCAATCTATACCTCGTATGGATTGACCTGATTTTTGGAGCTTAATAGAACTAGTTCGCATTCACTCATTTCATTTTATGTTCCAAAGGAAGAATAAACAAAGGTTTATGACAAACTACTTCCGAGGTTCTTCTTTTGTAAGTCCCCTTAAGACTAGTTCATGATTTTAAAACGTCGGGCTGAACTACAGATGCGGTTCACACTACATGACTCTCAGTGAAATCAGAAGTGTTCAAGTTGTTGAGCTGTTCACACCAAACGACACAACGTGATTGATCCGGCAACAGGAGGTAACTCACCACAAGTGTTGACAACATCTTCTCAACAAACCATGTTTTGTCACGAAAAATCATGCGATAAAACAAACCGGAAATGGCGCGAAACAGCAACATAACAGAACATAACACGCGAATATGGACGTCAGACAAAAACTAGTGCTGCAAACTGTTTGCGTCATGATTTGCTCTGAGAAAAAAATGCAAAAAAAGAAAAAAAGATTTACCCAGTGACCTCAACCCATTGCTCTGATTGGCTGTAGCTCATGACATCACTTAGGTTAAATCGTGCGACAGCTCTGAATATCTAGCATGTAAGATATTTTCTTAGGCTCAGCGACGAGTCTGCGCGGCATCGGCGAGCGTCTTTGATGCATTGTTGGCTCTTTCATACTAACAGATTGGTGAGCATTCATCGCCCGCGATTTGCACGCAATGATTTTGCAAATCGAAGCTTAAATCGGGCTTAAAATCATGTAGTGTGAACTAGGCTTTAGTGACAAAATCTGAAGAAATCTTTCCATTTATGTCTAATGTTTTCTTTCATAACATAATATTGGAAAGCAAAATAGCTAAAACAGAATGAATTCCCCTTAGAAATGTGTAATTTGTGTCTAGGGAGCAGCAGTATTGATGTTGGTTAACAACATGAGACCAGTTTAAAGGTTTACATTGATGCACTTACAGTGGAAATCATTCTGGTTTGAGGAGTTTTATTTTGGATATGACTTTGTACAGAAAAGTTTTTAATCACAAATGCTCTCATTAACATATAACATACATACAATATGTAACACATTATGTTTAAGTCTGGTCATCATACTTTTAAAAAATGGTGTATCCTTGTTCAGTGTCCAGTGTAAGTGCATTAAGGTAAATGCACCTTGTGCTTGTTTTTACAAACTGAAGGATTGAAGTTGAAAAGATTTTCTCTGGTAATCAACAGCATGTCACAGATGTTATCCGTATAACTTTACTTATTGGACCTAGAACATTCCTTCATTAAGAACCCCTTATAAAGATACATCGATCACACTGTGACAAACAGCTTTTGTATGTTCACCATTCTCTGTGATAGTCCGCACCTGGCTGTGCCTTGCAGTGTGCATTTCATACAAATATCACAAAAAAAACACGATAATGCTTGCCATGTTCATGTGTACAGACTTAAATCCTGGACCAGAGGTAAAAGATATGTTGATATTTGTATTTTTATCTGTATCCTCGGTATGTATGTTGCTCTCTTTCTTTAGAAAAATAAAAGTAATACTTTTCCTGAAAGACTGTGATTTGTCAATGTTAAAATATGAGCTGCTGACGTAAATGTTACAGGTTTGAATCCTGCAGGCCAATAACATTTCACATAGTTAAAATTGTGCTTATATAAAATAAATAATAATATCAATTGTATCATTCCAAAATGCTATTTATTGTGAAATTTATCATGACCATACATGTAAAAAATATTGTTAGTTTAACTTCGGTTGCCTTAAAATGTAGTTAATACAATGAAGGAGATTGGTTTAATCCACGTGAATTCAAAATAGTATGTTATCTGAACTACATTAATTATCTAAGTTGATTTGACAAAAGAAAAAAATACTGTCTGGCGAAATGAAGTGGACTTACACAAAGAACTGGAATGAATATAATTTAATAAAAAAATTGAATTATTTAAATTTTATAAATTACATAGATTTGAAATGAGAATGAAAATTTTAGGAGGGAGAGAGGGAGGGAGGATGGACGGATGGATTTGAAAGAAGGAAGGATGGATAGATGGATGGATGGATGGATGGATGGATGGATGGATGGATGGATGGATGGATGGATGGATGGATGGATGGATGGATGAAAGGATGGATGGAAGGATGGATGGAAGGATGGATGGATGGAATGGGGGGGGGAGGAGGAAGGAAGGAAGGAAGGAAGGAAGGAAGGAAGGATGGATGGAATGGATGGATGGATGGATGGAATGGATGGATGGAAGGAAGGGAGGAAGAAAGGAATGAAGGGAGGGAGGGAGGGAGAGGAGGGAGGATGGGAAGGAAGGAAGGAAGGAAGGAAGGAAGGAAGGAAGGAAGGAAGGAAAGGAAGGAAGGAAGGAAGGAAGGAAGGAAGGAAGGAAGGAAGGAAGGAAGGAAGGAAGGAAGGAAGGAAGGAAGGGAGGAAGGGAGGGAGGGATGGGAAGGAGGGAGGGATAGGAAGGAAGGAATGGAAGGAAGGAAGGAAGGAAGGAAGGAAGGAAGGAAGGAAGGAAGGAAGGAAGGAAGGAAGGAAGGAAGGAAGGAAGGAAGGAAGGAAGGAAGGAAGGAAGGAAGGAAGGAAGGAAGGAAGGAAGGAAGGAAGGAAGGAAGGAAGGAAGGAAGGAAGGAAGGAAGGAAGGAATCGGAATTTTAAAAAGTCTGCTTAATGACTACAGCATAAAGTAATTGGGAATCAGTAATCAAGGCACTGTCCCTGAAATGCTGTATTTATATAAAAGTATACTAGTATAGTAGTGTATACTAATATCAAAGTTTATTCAGAATGACTGGCAGTGGCCAATCAGTCCCATTCTGTATTTCATAATAGCATAGGAAAGAAGAAATTGTTTCTCCATTCTCCCTCTGAAGGGGTGAGCTCTCTCTCTCTCTCTCTCTCTCTCTCGTCAGTTTCTTGTGTGACGAGTGAGGCTGGAGTTACGGGTGCAACGGTGTGTGAATAATGGATTGCCAAGCTGTCGTTGTCACTGGCTCGCATCCTTAAGAGAGGACACTAATGCGCTTTTAATTACGAGTGTCATTATGGAGACATATGAGTGACACAGTTGCAGTCATTCCAACATCTTCCTCTTAATCTGCAAGGCTTGTGGTTTCGTTTCTTAGTGGATTAAGCAGTAATGAAGTCGTGCACTGCTGCTTTCTGCTGCGTGTGAGTGAATGTTCTTCGCACCATGCACTTAAAGGAACCTAAAGGATGCATTGGTTTTGTGAGAGAGGACATGTTGACCTTTTTTAGATCACAAAAGATCACAATTGGTCAGGTGGATACCCTTGCAGATCAACTACACCACATCCCACCAATATAAAGTACCGATCAAAAGTTTGGAATAATTACTAATTTGTCATTTTTCTGAATCAAATTCATTTCAATAACAGTGATATTTTTACAATTTATTGAATATATTTTAAAATGTATTTTGTGATAGATAAACCTTCAGCATCATTACTCCAGTCTTCAGTGTCACATGATCCTTCAGAAATCTTTTTCATATGCTGATTTGCTGCTCAAGACACCATGATGAACTACCAATCAAAAGTTTGGGGTTAACAAGTTTCAGCAAGGATGCATAAAATTAAACAAAAGAGACAAATCTTTTGTAAGATTATGCACTTTACTATTTCAAATACATGCTGTATGAACTATTAGAAAGATTTCTGAAGGATCATGTTGAACATTCAGCTTTGAAGAAATGACATTTATTCAAATAAAAAAATATCTTAAATTGTTATAATATTTCACACAATCGCTGTTTTTAATGTATTTTTTTATCAAATAAATGCAGGCTTGGAGTGCATAAAGACTTCTTTCAAAAACAAACAAATCAAAATTATTTCAAACTTTTGGCTGGTAATGTTCAGTACGTTATATTAAAATGACATATTGTTTTTACTGCAACAACAACAAAAAAATGAACAGAACAGACAGGAATCACCTATCCTTGAATGTTACAGCAAGAATCTAATTATTCGGCTCATGCAAATGATTTGACTGTGTGATTTTGCTGTGCAGACAAATAGTTTGTACAGTGCACATCGGAAGTGAAGGGTGGAATTAAACCGTCGTGTATTAGTTAAATACCTCCCACGCTTCATCTAAGATGATGGGCCCTGCTCTGCTGAGTCATTTCATTTCGTTGCACAAAGATTTCATTTGTACAAGCACCTCACATGAAGTGTCACTCATTTAATCCTGCTCTTGCAGTTATCGTCAGTGAAAACCTGAGGCAGGGTACATTATGAACATTTGTATTATGTAAACGAACACTGTAAAAATGACTACGCCTTATCCGACCAAAAAAATGGTGGCAACAGATTACAAGCAATGTTATTAATTAAATTTAACAAATTAGAATTGAGTAATAATTATAATAAAAGTTAACCTTTTAAAATGAGTAAAACAACAACAAACAAACAAAAAAAAACTTACATTTAAGTCACCATTATGGTGATCAGTGTTTGTTTAGGTTTGTTTTAAAATTACAGTTTTCTCCTTCAGTTATTCTGCTTGTTAACATCAGGTGTCTTCAATGTTGGCAATATAATAAAACGTCTGTCTGTTATTCATATATTTTTGTAAAATTTTGGGGTGTAAACTTTACTCATTTTAAATGATTAACTTTTAAGGAATTAATTTTATTGATTATTACTCAATTCTTTTTTTTACAGTTTTATTTTTTACAAACATTTTTACAGTGAAGTTAAATGCGGCTCTTTTTGGGGTACAGCGACAATGAAAGTGGTCTTTGTTTGCAAGTAAAATGCAAACAAATGCAAATAAAAATGTGTTTTACTAGTGGTTATGTAAATGTTTTTGTTTTTTTTTTTCGTTTGCATGTGCATTTCAGAAGTTCCTCTACGGCCTTGTTCACACTTACATGTTTTTGATGCATTTTTTGGCCTTCAGTCCACACTGAAACAGCATTTTTGTCCTGTAAAACCGGAGGCATGTTTCAGTCAGGTGCCGCATATTGAACCGATAGATACACGTTTATGCCGCTCCTGTGCCTGCTATGTGCTACTCACTTTGCACTGTTGCTAAAGATGTTACATTGTACACTCTTTAGAAAATTTACTCACAATAGTTATATCCTGCGGCAACATGAGAGCAGTTGCATTTTAGACCGTCAGCAAACACATAGTGAGTGAGTGTGACCTGGACGCACTAAATAAAATGATAAAATACTGACTATTGCTGTATTTGAAATAGAGATGGTGTGGTGCATCGACCAAGGGCCTTAAGTTATATGTTCATTAGAAGAAGAAAAAATTAAATTTTGTGTAAAAATGTCTGATCAAATAAGCTGACAATTATTATTCATGGCTGAATTGACTTCCTATGCATTTGTCACACTGAAAACGTTGCATTGAACAGGTTTGATTTTAGAAAACCCTTTATGCCAAAAAGGTTCTGTTTCAGAAGAAATGTCTTTACTGCTTATTCATGAAAGTATTATGCAAAAAATTATTTAAATTCCTGATTACGAGCTGATTGATTCCTAAAATGTAATCAAATAAAAAAATGAATGAAATGAAAATGGATTAATCAAAGCTAAACCCATAAAATGATCCCTTGATTGGACCCCCTGAAGGTTCTCTATACAGTATGAAGTGCCCAACGGGACACAATAAGGTTCCATATGAAGAGTTCAGATGCAAAAGCCTCTAAGTGCCATTTGAAATTTCTTCTAAAATGATCATTTTTATCAAGCTTGTATATTTAAGTTCAGTAATTTCACTTAAATGGCAATGAAGATTACCTATTAATTGTCATTTAAGTGAAATTACTGAACTTAAATATACAAGCTTGATAAAAATTGATCATTTTAGAAGAAAATTTCAAATGGCATTTAGAGGCTTTTGCATCTGAACTCTTCATATAGAACCATTTATTCTGTAAGTGTATTGTGGGATATGGCATGCTGTGCAGCGTTCTTCAGTTTTACACATTTTGGAAAAGTAATACATACTGTAGAAATAGTATGAGTAGCGTGGTAAGCTTTCGAACATAACCAAATTTTCCCAATCCGTTCGAGTTTCAGGCGTTTGACAAAAATAAGATAAATAGCAGCTTTGAAAAAAAAGAATTATCAGCATGCAAACGCTGTGCATCAACACTTCATGCACCCAAGCATGCCGTTTCCAATTACGCTTATCAAATTCATTGTGCTTATGAAGTACAGTCTTATATAACTAGAAGGGTATGGCTGTACGATAGTTTTGTGGCCAAATCAAATGTAGCATTTCTGCCGGAACACATTGTGGCTAAATAAAATCAGTGCTCATTTATCATACCGTTATCTGATATCCGGTTTAATAGAGGCTGGAACTTGCTGAATCCACATCACAATGCAATTATCCGCCTCCTAACTCTCGTCTGACAGCTTTCCCTCCTTCAATTGAAAAGGAGAGAAAATCTGGGCAGAAAACAGTTTCGGTGTCCTGAAGGGAAACTCGGGTTATTGCAACGCAGCTTTTAAAATGATGTGTCCTCTCGTGGATTTTTCTCCCCTGCACAGGAAGATTTGGGGAAATATCTCAATCTGTAAGGAATTTATGTCATAAGTACTGTTTTGCAAATATAGGTTAAAGGGATACTTAGGATTTAGCATTATGCTTTTTTAATAGTAGAAAACCTGTAGTATTTTCGAATTACCATGCTTTCCACCCTCGTATCCCCCTGAGACGATAGATTTATGTATTTTTTGTCTGGAAAAAATCCTCAGATGACGCAAAAATCGTAATTTTTTGTCCAGAGGCTAAAGACTACAGTCAGTAGGGTCTGTCCTGCATGTTCTCAACCCGCCCATAGAGGGCGATCTCACTCACAGAATGAACACATAGTGTCGGCCATCTTTTTTTGAAGCTAAGCTAGCAGGCTCTTGTCCTGTGGAGAAAGCGGAGTAGTCGGGGTTACCGTCCTCTTTTTCCCGGACATGTTTGGCCGTCGATGTCCGGGATTCAGCTTTTGCTTTCTGCAGTCGCCGCTCATTGTTTACATGCACAGCTTTTGTTTCAATCTAACTGAATTCATTCCGATTAGTGAATCTGAATGTCGTGTTTACATGAACGCTAAACAAGTGATCGGTTGATGTGCGTTTTAACATTGCTAAGAAAATTCCCGCTCCTCCTTGGGAGATACGGAGTCGCGTGTTTGGCGATCTCAAAACACATTTTCGGGCAGACTCATCATGGAGACTCACTAGTAGCCTAGACTTGTTGTTTAACTACTGCGCTCTTTTACCGGTAGGCGTGGCCTCCTCAGGGTAGTGAAGCAAGTGCATTCTGGGAGTTGTTGTCTTTCATCCACATAAGCCAAAAAAACTTTTTCTGGCTTTTCTCAGTCTAGAAGACTCCAAATTGAAAAATAATTTCACATATCTTCTACATAAATGACCCATTTTAAATACACATACATCTTTCCAGCGGTGAAGCATCCCTTTAAAGAGTTTAAAATCACTTCGGTCAATGTACAACACTATTTACAATGCCTCTTACAACTCACTGTCTCACTGTTTGCACTCTTAAAAATAATCTTAATTGCCATTGATCCATGAACAATCTTTCAAATCCATTGGACCTTTCCATTGCACAAAAGGTTCTTTATAATGGAAAAAGATTATGTTTCTGTCAAGAACTGTTTACTGAAAGGTTCTGAAAAGTGGTTTTTTTCCATGGCATTGCTGTGAAAACCTCCTTTTGGAAACTTTATTTTCTATATCTTCAATATTTTGCACACTTAAATCGCAACATCCTCACTGCTGTTTCTCTCTGGTGCTCCTGTCATTGGTGGCGTCGCCTATAGTGCCCTTTTCCAAAAGCTTTTTACGTGTCAAAGATTGTGCTGCGACACACTGCCGTTTACCAAACATTACAACTGACATCAGCCCTGACATTTGAGTAACTTTAGCAGGTTTATCCTACAGCGCTTGTCATGTGCTTTCGGTCCTGAGCTTTATAAATGTCTTGTACAATTATTTCAGGCCAACCACAAACCTAGAGGATCCTATGGAAGCGTATTGCATTCACTTAAGGAATCAAAATCTACTCTGTTTTTCTGAATTAACGAGTTAATTATCTCAAAAATGATGAGTAACTCATTAATTCATAAAAACAGTGAAATATTTTTTTAAGAAAAAATATATCTGAGATAATTAACTCGTTAATTCAGAAAAACAGAGTAGATTTTTTTTCTTAAAGTGAATGCAGTAACATCCGTAGATTAGTGTATTCGTAAACTCATTTCCCTTTTTCCTCTTATTATTCTACAAATGGGTGGCTAATATGTTACCATGTTAAGTGGGTAATAACACATATTTTAGATTCTTCTCCAAAAAAAGTTTACAAAGGTGAAATTATGTACTCAATATTACACTTAAAACATAAGTTTGTTCTGCAAGTGAATTCAGTCAATGCAAGCAACATACAGTACATACTCCATGTTCCATGTCCAAAATCTGCTATTAAAACTGTTTTCAATATGTAAATGTTTAAGTTTAGATTTAAGTTTTTAAAATTTAAGTTTAGCATTGGTAATATTTTTAAAAATGTTTTTGAAAGACGTTTATTATGCTCATCAAGGTTGCATTTATTTGATCAAAAATACGGTGGTGAAATGTTAATTTTGATATTTGAATACATTGTAAAATGTTTATGAATGCATTGATCACAGGTAAAAAAATACATTTTATAAAGCTGAATTTCCAGCATTATCACTCCAGTCTTCAGTGTCACATGATCCTTCAGAAATCACTCATTTTTGTGAAAACCGTGATGCATCTTTTCAGGAATCTTCAATGAGTATATATATTTTTTTCATAAATGCCATTACTGTCACTTTTGATCCATTTAATGCTTCCTTGCTTAATAAAAGTTTGACATAGCAGATTAATTATCTGCTGTTTATTAACTTAAGAAACCACTTAGCTTTATGGGTTAACATTATTAAACTGTCAGGTGGTTGGCTTTGACATTGGCTGTCATGAACCCATTATAACTTTGACATGAATATTTTTCTTGACCTCAACTATAGTGGTACTAATTTAATTAGTCATTAAAATGTTACAATGGCCTCATGACAGCCAATGTCAAAACCAATCACATGACCCTTTAATAATGTTAATAAACCCATAGAGCTAAGTGGTTTCTTAAGTTTGATGATTAATCTGCATGTCATATTTATGACAGATTGTGTTTTCTTAGTAATATCAAGTTGTCATGACAAAAACACTGACAGGTTTGTATTGTTTATGTCAAGGTCTCATAAAGACATCTCAAACAATGTCATATTTGCATTAATAATGTCATAGTTGAGTGATGCATGAAACATGTGATGTGTTATGTCAGTCTTATGCACACCCCTTCATGTAAAGTATTAGCAGATAAATGGTCAGTAGCATCCCAAACCTTCCATAGTCTTGTTTAGGTAAAGTGCTGGATTGTTTCCCTGGCTATCCTTACAGTTTGTGACAATTACAGGAGATCTCTCTGTGGGAAACTGTGCTGACGACAATCTGCCCACAGCCGAACGAGAGAAAAAAAACTCAAATTAGTCTGACTCTAGAATTAGCTGAATTTGACCTTTTTTCTGGCGAAGCAGACAGGTTTCACCGCTGCCCAGCCAATGAGCTCCCTAGTGACAAGCAAAAGATCGTTGTGTGTCAGTACGGGCAAACAGTTTTCCTGCGGTTTTCAGCCAAAACCTGTCAATTTGTGAAGGTGTGCATGTCTGCTTTAGAGGAAGAAGAAAAAAAGGTGACAAGAGAACATTGAATTCTGCTCTATTGTTGCAATCTGCCTCGGCTGGCAGCGCTTTCACATGTGAATCATCATGTATTGTAAAGCAGTCGTGATATGTATAATCTGATGAAACACTAACTCAAACAAACATTCATTTATCAAGCTGACTGACATGTTATCAACAACTCTAATGACACAGCATGAGTAGAGAGTGATGTTCGACATCTCATGATGTTCGGCATCCATGAGACTACTTTAGACAACAATATCATGGACATTTAAATGAACGAATATACTGTACACTTCCATGCAAATGTTTGGGGACAATACCTTTTGTTTGAATTTTTTTTTTTTTTTTTTTTGTTGAAAGAAATCAATACTTTTATTCAGCAAGGATGCATTCATTTGATCAAAACATTACATTTATTGTTTTTTTATATGTTTTTTATGTTTTTTTAATTGTTTTCAATGTTTGATAATAATAAGAAAAGTTTCTTGAGCATCAAGAAACATATTAGGATCATGTGACACTGAAGACTGGAGTAATGATGCTGAAAATTCTGCTTTGCAACACAGGAATAAATTACATGTTAAAATGTATTCAAATAGAAAACTATGGAAGCTTGTTTTCCGCCACTGAATAAAAAAAGAATGTAAAAAAATAATCGCAACTTTTTATCTCACAATTGCGAGATATGAAGTCAGAATTGCGAGAAATTAAGTCAGAATTGCGTGATATAAAGTCACAATTATGTTATAAAGTCAGAATTGTGAGATATAAAGTCAGAATTGCATGAAATAAAGTCAGAATTGCGCGAAATAAATACTAGAATTGCTTATATAAAGTCGCAATTCTGAGATTAATAAGACAGCAAGTGTGACTTTATCTCTCGCAATTGCGACTTTATTTGCTGAAATTCTGACATCTTTTTTCAGAATTGTGACTACAGAAACTTGTAATTGCGAGTTATCAGGCCAATTCAAGGGAAAAACTTTTCCCCTAAAAATACACTCAAAAAATGCTGGGTTGTTTTAACCCAATTTTGGGTCAAATATGGACAAACCCAGCCAATGGGTTACATTTTTAAATTACATTTTTAACCCAATGTTTGATTTTGTCCATATCTGACCCAAAATTGGGTTAAAACAACCCAGCATTTTTTAGTAGTGTAATTATTCAATAATTCTGACTTTATATCATGCAATTCTGACTTTATAATCACGCAATTGCTGACTTATATCACACAATTCTGACTTTATATCACGCAAATTCTGACTTTATTTCATTGCACTTCTGACTTTTATATCACGCAATTGCGACTTTTTATCTTCGCAATTCTGACTTTATATCTCGCAATTTTGACTTTATATCTTGCAATTCTGACTTTTTATCTCACAATTCTGACTTTATATCTCGCAATTCTGACTTTATATTTCGCAATTCTGACTTTATATATTGCAATTCTGACTTTATATCTCGCAATTCTGACTTTATATCATCACAATTGTCGACTTTATATCTCAGCAATTCTGACTTTATATCTCGCAATTCTGACTTTATATCTTCGCAATTCTGACTTTATACTCGCAATTCTGACTTTATATATCGCAATTCTGACTTTATATCTTCGCAATTCTGACTTTATATCTCGCAATTCTGACTTTATATCTCGCAATTCTGACTTTATATCTCGCAATTCAGACTTTATATCACGCAATTGCTGACTTTATATCTCGCAATTCTGACTTTATATCTCGCAATTCTGACTTTATATCTTGCAATTCTGACTTTATATCTTGCAATTCTGACTTTATATCTCGCAATTCTGACTTTATATCTTCGCAATTCTTGACTTTATATCTCTCGCAATTTTGACTTTATATCTCGGCAATTCTGACTTTATATCTTGCAATTCTGACTTTATATCTCGCAATTCTGACTTTATATCAGGCAATTGCGACTTTATATCTAGCACTTCTGACTTTATATCTCGCAATTCTGAGAAAAAAAAGTCAGAATTGTGATGAAAAGTCGCAATTACCTTTTTTATTTTGCATTCTGTGGCGGAAACAAGCTTCCATAGAAAACAGTTATTTCATATTGTAAAAAATATTTCACAATATTACAAATAAATGCAGCCTTGGTGAGCATAAGAGACTCTTTCAAAATGATTTAGTACAGACCCCAATCTGTGGAACAGTAGTACTTTTTAATACAATGTTCAGTCCATGAAAGCATTAGACAAACTTGAAATGGTTCTCTGATTGCAGTTTGATTAAGACGTTTCTTTAAAGAGATTGTATGAATGAAATATTTGTATCTGCAGGCAAAACCACATTGAAAGAATATTTATGGATTAACTGTTGCATGTTTCCCTCGCAGATGAAAGATGATTGTAATTGCAGTGTTGTGAATTACAGGTTTCCTGAGTCTACAAGCAAATGTTTTATTTCATTCATATTTTGACAGATTTCTTTTCATCTCTCTCTCTCTCTCACATCCCATTTTAAAAGTGTGTAATTTCTGTGCTACTTTACAACACAAAACTGTACTGCGTTAAAAAAAGAATTGTTTTGAGCAATGTAAAATCACCACCACTATGCTCAGAAATGTGCCGAGGTATTCTGAGTGTAATTTATCATGTTGCTATGGAGTTGCTAGGGTGTCAAGCCTTTATAATATTCTGATCTCTAGTTATGGCTTGGGTCTCTCCATCAATGCAAATCATGTGCAAACTTGTTATCCATGAGCAATAATAGTCCAATAATGATGCCTGGCTTTGCAGCACTAATGACCCGTCTAACAAACAAGAGCAATGTGTCGGGCCATTCAAACAAACAGAGAGAGTCACAGAGCAACAGTGTTTAACTCTTCATAAAGTCAAAATACCTCTGGATACTAAATAATAATAAAATGGAAGATAATCAATTATTTAAACACCAAAACAAAACCACACAGCACCTTGCTAACTTGCATTCATCATACTGATAATTATCATTGATAGATTCAAATAGCCTAAGACTGCATATGAATATCAATATAATACTCATTAGCAGAATTCAAATGGTTTTTTGACTCATTAGCAGTCTCGCAACTCATTCTGCTTCATGCTCTCCAGGGTTTTGGTCCTCTAGCCTGTGGACTGTATGGATTACAATAATATTACAGTGAGCGATGCAGGATCTCTTCAGCTTTTCATCTCATAGTGAATCCTCAAATGCAGAGTTGATGACTCACTTGCATTGTCTGGGTCTCTAGACATCAGCCTTTTAGCCAACTTTGTGGGACAGTCAGGAGTGATGACTGCAATTTTAAAAGAAATTATTCTCTGATTTCGCTCTCTTCCCTGCAATCTAAAACACAAAGGCTTGCACTGCCAACTGCTTTTGATTTTCCACAGACATCTGGCACAGACTGACTCTTGCTGTATAAACAAGAAGAACAATGTGAGTTAAATGAGGTCAGATTTTTTACCATCTGAGTGGACTGACAATAACAATCATGATATTTTCCAGTTATATATATATATATATATATATATATTAAGCTTATATTATTTTATATTAGTATATCATAATAGCTATAATAGCCCTTATTCATAATATATATAATACAATATACATCCTTATTTTATCCTCAAATTATATAAATACATAGAAAAATATACACTGCCATCAAACGTTTTCTCATTATCAATGCTAAAAATGTTTATATTTTTGGTGACTAATATGTTTTTGGGAAATGTTTAAGTAATATATTAATTAAATTGAAGGATCATGTGACACTGAAGACTGGAGTAATGATGCTGAAAATTCAGCTTTGATCACATGAATAAATTACATTTTAAAAAATATTAAAGTAGCTATTTAAAATTGTAAAAATATTTCACAATATCACTGTATTTTTCTGTATTTTTTATCAAATAAAATTGACTATCCACCGGTTTCACAGACAAGGCTTCCCAGACTAAAATGTGTGTTTGAACTGTTTTAACTGAATGCAACATGCACTGACATTTCTTTAAATATGTTTTGTCTCAAGATGCACACAGTAATGATTTTTTTCCAAGGCATGTTTATAAAAGCTACCTAAATTAATTGAAATAAATTAAAAACCTAATTGAACTAAGGCTTATCCTGACTTAATCTAAACCCTGTCTGTGATAGTTAATAGAATGTCTAAACTGAATATTTTGCCTATATTTGACTAGAAAGTTCAAAGAACAGCATTTATTTAATTCGAATCTTTTCTAACATTATAAATGTCTTTACTGTAACTTTTGATCAATGTAACTCATCCTTGATGAATACAAGTATTGATTTCTTATTTATTTCACCCAAAAATAAAATACAAATTCTTACTGACCCCAAACTTTTTAAAGGGTAGTGTTTAATGTAACAAAAGCTTTCCATTTCAGATAAATGCTGTTCTTTTGAACTTTCTATTCATCAAAGAATCCTGAAATAAAAATGTTAAAAACTGTTTTCAACATGGATAATAATCATACATGTTTTTGGAGCATAAAATCATCATATTAGAGTGATTTGTGAAGGATCATGTGACACTGAAGACTGGAGTAATGATGCTGAAAATTCAGCTTTTTTTCAGAGAAATAAATTACATTTTAATATATATTAACATAAAAAAGTCATTTTAAATCGTCATAATATTTCACAATATTACTGTGTTTTTTGTGTATTTTATATACACTATTATATATATATATATATAGCACATTCTCATGTATGTGCAATGCTTCTCCACTAATGCATTTGTCGACTGAAGTATTCTCTATAAGTAATAAGGATTATGTAGCATGTCATCTATTTTGAACATCCGTTTTAAAAATGAACAACATGTTTCTGTACTTTGCAAGCATAATGTAAATTCCTTTGGTCAGCATAAACGCCTACTCCATAGCTGAGCATAAACACACTCTGTGAGGTTAATTGTTTTTCTCTTCTATGTCTTGACATAAAAATAAATGAGCTATCTCTTGGCAAAATACAGTCAAACCTAATTTATTTGGACACCTTCAACATTTCTCACATCATCACAGTTTATTCGTTATAGTGTAGAAAATGGTAATAAAATATGACACGAGTCATCAAATCAGTTGATATTTCACTGGTTTCGGCCATCTTCTGTTAGACTGTTTCACAAATGAATCAGGTTGAATACCCGTCAGCTTTTACATTTAAGTACACCATTAGATAATACCAATTTAGCTCAACCAATTACCAAGCAATACTTCATTTTGTTCAGTCTGTGGTGTAAAAAATGTGTAAAATTCGCATTAGCAATTAAAGAAAAAACACTTTAAAACATGGTCAGGTCAAAGTGTCTGAATAATTTTTGGTGCCAAATCTTTATACGTTTTACCTCTAGTCCTGTATTAAGAATCTTTGGGTATAAAATGTCACAGTTTATTTTGCTATCCTCACTTACATAACTGAACTATAGTGTTCTGCACCCACTAGTTCATTTATTCATTTAGCTGATGCTTTTATCCAAAGTGACTTACAATTGCTATATACTGTATGTCAGAGGTCGCACGCGTCTATGCATTCATCTATGATCTATGCATTCATCCTTGCACTGTAAAAGCAGCCCAAAAGAAGCCAAGACACTCATTTGGAAACAACCTGATGCCGTATATTCGATGTGAATGTTTCAAAGTGAGCCTTATTCTCTAGCTGAGCGTAAAACAGGCGTTCGTCCTGGGTTTGGATTCTCCTGGTGTGGCAGGACGAGTACTGTGGCCGTGTGTGATGAGCTCTGACACAGGAGTGAGCAGCGTGAAGATATTTAACAATTACAGGACAAGCACTGCAAATCCACAAGAGCGGAAAGACTTTGAAGACGGACAGCTGTTCACCGTCAAATAGGAAAGAAAAACGGACGGACTGCGTTTTCATCTCTTCTCATATCCCTCTCAGAGTGAGTGATGGAAGAGAGTGGGTGAATGTAGCAAGAGCCCAACCTGAGACTGAGAGACTTTAGCCATTAAACATTAGGGGCTCTATCTTGCACCCAGCGCAAGTGACTTTATACACTGATGCATTTATCATTCATATTTTGCACTCGCGCAAAGCGGGCTTTTTTCCTCCACAGACGCACGTCGGTAAACTAGTAAATGAACTTGCGCTCCCTGGGCGGGTCGGCGCAAAAAGGAGGCGTGTGTCGGCGCAAACAATCCCTGGTGCTATTTTGCAGTTCCAGAAAACAATTGCGCCAATGACCAGAAAAAAACTGGTCTAAAGTCAGTAGCGTGTTGCATGTACATTCAGATGCTATTTTAAGCGTGCATGCTTGGCCATAATACAGAGTGTGAACAACGTGCATACACTGTAGATGATTCTCATATCAACACAGATGCATTTTACTTTGTGCTAATGATACATTATTATAAGGAAAAATATATAAACATGAGGGAAATCATTGTTGTGTCCATGACGATGGGAAAAATAGGCATAAAGCCCATCCCCAATGTCACTTCTCTTTCTTTTATGGCCCTGACGAGAACATCGATCTCCTCGGCTGTGAACCGATGCTGAAGCGCGCCTGGTAAATGCGCCGTTAAAATAGAATTGCGCCATGGAACAAGCGCACCTTGTTCAACATGCTCTTAAAGGGAATGCGATATGACGCTCTTATTGGTTTATTTCCGTTACGCCCAAA
This sequence comes from Hybognathus amarus, assembly GCA_030378365.1. Classification (NCBI taxonomy): domain Eukaryota; kingdom Metazoa; phylum Chordata; class Actinopteri; order Cypriniformes; family Leuciscidae; genus Hybognathus; species Hybognathus amarus. The sequence goes on from JAQIUQ010002830.1 coordinate 422,608, forward strand.
CCACACCTATGAATAATGAAGCCACTCCAGACCAACCCCTTTTAGATTTGCGCCAGGCGCAAGAGGCATTTATCCCGCCAGGAAAATAGCAACAGCGCCGGGATCCGCCCACAAAGTTACTTGCGCTTGCGCTTTTACACTTGCGTTTCAGATCGTTAAAATAGGGCCCTTGGAGTCTCATGATGCACTTCTTCCACACAGTGGAGACTCTGCAGTGCCTGATCTGATGAGAGAAATACAGCCACTGAGAGAGAGATACTAGTGTGAGAATGGTAGACGGTGTGAGAATCTAGACATCTTCACTAAAAATATACAATGGTCAAGTCAAGGAAGCTATTTGCAATCACATGGCCTTAGGCATGTCTTCAACTAAAATGTTGTTAAACCCACAATGACTGAAAAAAAAATAGCATGAATTATTCCTGCAATATTTTCATGTTTATCAAACACAATCTGAAGAACCAATAAAGTTGAAAAAGTTTGAATTAGAAAAACATGAAGCCAATATTTGATAGACGTTGGGGCTTCTTTTTCCTCGCTAGACTTGTCAGCCGTGTCTCGTTTCCCTATTTAAGCCCTGCGCGTTACCTTCGTTTGTTCGATCTACGTCTTACTAAGTGTGTGTGAACCTTCTGCCTGTCTTTGACGTACCAGTTTGATTTATATTTTGAGTAAAAATTTGCATTGGTACTTTTGACTATCTTATTCTGTCTGCACACCACCGTGACACACATCATCTGGTGTCTACAAAATGTATATAAATCTTAAGATTCCCATTCTGTATGCACATTTAACATTATTTCCATAATGATGCTAATGCAGGAAACCCAATTCTTTCTGTTGAACGCTTTCTGGCAACAAAAACACCTCCTGAGTGATCAGAAATCACTATGCGTCTCAAATGTGTCTTAGAGGGCAATTTCACTTGGTCTTTTCAAGACCTGATAGCTATCCGACCAGTAAAAAAAAAAACGAACGAACGACCAAGTGTAAAGACCCCCTTATTCCCCAACTGTTTACTGACAAGCTCATTTTCACAGATCAGTTGTGTTCAGGTTGCAGCTGAAAGTTGTTCTAGACTAAACTTTGGAGGTTGAGTACGCTGTATTCTGCGGTTTGGACTAAACAGAAATGGTGTTTTTTGGTTGTTCTTTATTTTGATAGTCTACTTTAGACACTCTTACTATAAGTAATTGTTAACAACATGTCAACTAACTCTTATATTAGTAGACCGTTAGGTTAGGGTTAGTAGAATAAGTTGACATACTTCCAGTACTTGCAAAATTGAATGACATATATTCCATACTTGCAAAATTTTAGTCAGTGGAATGACAGTTTGTGGAGCATCAAAATAAAGTGTTAGCAGATATTAAGCACACAGTCTATTAATACTCTGATGACTGCTATTGCAGAACTATTGTCATTATTTGTTATAATTTTTTTTTGGTCAAATCAACTTGATTCTTAATGTGGTTCAGATAACATTGATGAACTTCTGTTGATTAAACCAATCTCCTTCATTGTATTAACAAAAAATTTTAATTTCGATGAACTAAATTAAGGCAACCAGGTAACTTTTTTTCTTTTCTTTGTTATAACAAGGTCCACAAATGACATCATGACTTTTGCGTGAACATACATGCCACTTTCAGGTCAAGTGGCGTGTTATCTATACGCATTTTGAGCTATCCGCGTGTATGCGTGTATGTCTACACCATTAACGTCCGAGTGATGCCCAAGGTCTGTCGTGGCACAAAGTTCTTGGAGAACTAGAACTAGATGACGGTATCCTAGTGGTCTAACCCTAACCTTACCCCATACCTAAACCTACCCGCGTCATCTAACGGATGCTAAAGGTAAAGCGTCAGTTACAGTGGCAGCTAGTGAAAAATATCTTAGGTGGGGCTGTGTCATATTTGGCATTTTCAAAAGTGTGGTAACCATGGAACTCAAGTCTTTTAGCATCGTGGCATGCTCTTTCTCAAGACGTCTGTCAAGCATCCACCTTTCTCTCCATCAAAAACCTCTTAAAAACACTTTTAAAAAATCTGAATATTACTCTTCAGCTCACAATCTTTAAAGGTTCTTTATAATTCATTTTAATAACCACCCAAATACAATTTAAGGATACCAGTGCTCTGTGAAAAAGTAATTATTTAATGCCAATATTAAAAGGTTGAGGCATTCTTGCACAAAAACAAACGTACTGCATAAACTTTCCATTTGAAATTGAACTCAAACAATATACTGTACTTAGTGATTGTTTAATTAGCTGATTAAATAAAAAAAGTATTACTCACAACAATTTTGAGTGATATTTCCAGCCGCCCGGTCAGTTAGATGACACCCTAGGATACCGTCATCTAACTGACGCAAAAGGGTGCCTAAAGCGTCGGATGTTGACGTATGGTCAAAAACGTCAGTTAGATGACATCTTGGGATGAGAATGTGTTGTGCAATAAACATTTTTGGCGCATAAATGGCACGAGAAATGACATTCGTGGTATAGATACGCATTTTATGAGACTGTGTTGGTACTTCTGATTAACTAGACATTGGAAAACATTGATGTAAATGATGCATTCTTTTAGATAAATATCAGTGTAGCTTTATATCAAAAGATGCAAAGAGTAAGGAAGTTTAATTCTCAGTACTGCTATATTTATATATATATATATATATATATGTGTGTGTGTGTGTGTGTGTGTGTGTTCAGCAGAAAGAAACAGATTCCATGTCAAAATCTAATTTATGAATTAGCTAATTGGATTTTGTTTACTTAATGGCAATAATTAAAACGCCCACCACATCTAACAGTACAGTGTTATGAGCGTGAACAGTTCTTTAGCTTTGTGCACATGGAGTAAATTACTTTTTATATTTACACTCACCTGTACTTTTCATCAAATAAATCTTAGTTAGTGAGTCACACAAATACTTGAACCAAATCAGCATAGCAGAAGCGACCATAAATATGCAGCAAAATAATCATCATAAATCCCCTACACTGAAGCTTTCCGGATTTTAATATTACTTGTCTTTTGGCCTGAAACTAAACCAGGCCATTGAAGTGAAGCGTAATCCATTTGGAAGAAAATCTTGCGTTGTGGGTCTCTAAATTGGTTTACCAACAAATTGTCCTTTCCAGCACATCTAAGCGAGTTGCCCTTTTCGCCCTTATAAATAATGTTTTCAGTTGGCTTACTTAAAAACAGGATTAAGACTGACACACATTCTTCTGGGTTAAGCTTGCTGTAATCTCTGCTGATTAGATAGAAAAGACTGCGATGTCCAAACTTCTTGAATATCTCGTGAGGAAAACCAATTCACTGGCGTTCTGCTCGTGCCACTGCACAGCTTCGAATTAGACTTATTACACAGCCCATTTCTTCTGTACGCTTCAACCTACCCAATATGGACCCAATAGGTATTCTGAATGTCCTATTTAATAATTAAAGGATGTGGTGATACAAAATACGAAGTGAAAATAAATACAGTAATAGACAACTAGAATGGATATCTATTTAGTCTCGAAAAATTAATAAAAGCGTAATACAAGAATAAATTATTATTTAAATAAATAATACAGCATAAAAAAACAATAACATTAGAAAAAAAATATAACAAATTAGTAAATGCAGGACTAAATGTTTTAAACCTTACAAAGATAATGATCATAAATAAATAAATAAATAAATAAATAAATATGAACATTAAATTTTAAAATAAGATGAAAAAAATATGGAATAAACTAAATAAGCTTATAAATAAAACTGTGATACAAGAATAAATTATTGCAATGAACAATTTAGCATTTTTTTTTAATCTAAAAAGTAAATTCAGGAGCAAATTTTCCTAAACTTAAAAAGATAATGATTGGACCATAACATGTCCTATTTAATAATTAAAGGATGTGGTGATACAAAATATGAAGTGAAATAAATACAGTAATAGATGACTGGAATGGATATCTAATTAGTCTAATCTTGTTAAAAAAAACTAATAAAAGCGTAATACAATAAATTACTATTGAAATAATTCAGCATAAAAAACAATATTAAGTAAATGCAGGACTAAATGTGTTAAACCTTAAAAAGATAATAATCATAAATATATATGAAAATTAAATACAACATTAGATGAAATAATATGGAATAAACTAAATAAGCTTATAAATAAAACCGTAATGCAATAATAGATTATTGCAATGAACAATTTAGCATTTTTTTATATTAAAAAAGTAAATTCAGGAGCAGATTTTCCTAAACTTAAAAAGATAATGATTTTTAAATAAATACAGAAACAAATAAGTATGAAATGATTAAATGTAAAATAAATGAATACAGAATAAATTAATATGGAATAAAAAAAATATGCTCATTTTTCCAGGTTTGGACTCAATGGTTCAATACTGTTGGCTGATACTAGATTCTGCTGTGTCCCAAATCAAAGTCGATCCCTTCAAAGTCAGCAAATGCCAGAACAAGCGTTGTTAAATGGGACAGTATAACCTACAGAGTTATCCTGCTCTTGTTGCCTAGCAACTGACAGCTGCCATTGACGAGCCGGTAACGTTTTTTATTCAACCTAAAAACAAGACAGGATTCTCAACTTGTCTAAAAATGTTCACCTTGGTCCCTTTATGTACATAATAAATAGTATAACTTTAAAACCGCATCTTCGTAAGATATGTCAACATTTACTGTAAATCGCTTTAAAATGTCATTTTAGTTGTTTTTTGTATCATTAGATATTCAAGTAAGTTGAAAACCAGTACTTGCATTTAAAAATATAATCAAAGTTGACTGCTGTTTGCTAAAACTTTTGGGTAGAAACATTTTTGTCATCTGCTAATATTCTTTTATTTGCCATGTTTCGAATCTGTTTTCCTGTTGTATTGTTCTCCTGGCATTTAGTTAAGAAAGAAATGGTATTTACACACCTTGGTTTTCATGACAGTAGAATTCTGTAACATTATTGTGGAAGTGAATGATTTGGGCGGGTTTTTGAGAGCTTTTGGGCTAGAAATCGTCAGCCTGATCCTTCATTGCTCGGGAAACTAAGGACACATTTCGAGGCCACAGGGATAGCCTTCATTGCGCCGCTTTGACACAAATGGCCTTCAATTGCGGGCTTGAAAGGACTTTTCTCAGCATTGCTGGACATCGCCTATTTAACTCAGTTCAACGTGGTTTGCATTAGCTTTCTTTGTCAAGTCATACTATACCAATCACTAAATCACAACCTTAAATCTTCAGAATCCTCAGATGCAATGCAGAATCCCCAAGGAGCCTTGAGGCTTTTCATTAGTTGCTTTCAAACAACACAAAAGCACTCAATACTTGCTATGAGACATGTGATATTTAGGGAGCTAATGTTGTCACGAGTTTCCTCTTTGCTACTGTATATGTCGAAAAGCAATCTGCTTTATATGAGCTGAAATGTTCTCCAGAAAACAATGGCTGTGCAAGTTGGAATTATATTTGGGAAAGCATTAATCATTCTCAAGAAAGAACCCTTGATTATGTGGCTGTTTCAAAAACTCTAAAACCAAAGGATTTTCTCAAAAGATTTCCCAAAACAACAGTTGTGCTGCTGAAGTGCATTTCTGAGACGCTAACTCGTTTTAGATAAGCAAACCTAATCTTAAAATAATCGCTTTCAGAAGGAAACCAGTCACTAGGAAAAGAAAGTTGTGGCTGAAGTGCTTTTAGGCGTTGTATTAAATGATGTGCAGCGCTGTTTCTGTTCCCCCATCAGTCCTCCATCACTATAGAGGAGTCAGCATCAACAATGACAGAAGCTCTTCAACTTAATCAATAGCTCCATTTGGACTGAGAATGCTGGGTAAAAATGTGTTTCACAAACGTACGCATTGCGATGCAATGTGCAAAAAAAACATGCCTGTGTTCATCCTCACACAACTTTAGTAAACTTAAGTCTTTTTCAGCAAATTTGGGCATGTTCTAGGAAATGTGACCTCATTCAGATAGGATTGTCTGTTGGATATGATTGTAGTATTTTTATTGTTTCACAGCGCTTCTCATTTTGACCATTAATAACTAAGTTCAACTAAAGGTACATTTGAACCTCCATTATGGATTAAAAATTGTAGAACTATCAGAGTAAAACATAAAATCAGTTTCATGTGTTATACATATATACACTCACCTAAAGGAATTTTAGAACATCTGTTCAATTTCTCATTATCGCAATTATCTAAGCAACCAATCACATGGCAGTGGCTTCATTTAGGGGTGTGGTCCTGGTCAAGACAATCTCCTGAACTCCAAACTGAGCATGGCATGGTTTTGAGCGTGGCATGGTTGTTGGTGCCAGACGGGCCGGTACTGAGTATTTCACAATCTGCTCAGTTACTGGGATTTTCACGCACAACCATTTCTAGGGTTTACAAAGAATGGTGTGATAAGGGAAAAACATCCAGTATGTAGCAGTCCTGTGGGCGAAAATGCCTTGTTGATGCTAGAGGTCAGAGGAGAATGGGCCGACTGATTCAAGCTGATAGAAGAGCAACTTTGACTGAAATAACCACTCGTTACAACCAGAGGTATGCAGCAAAGCATTTGTGAAGCCACAACACACACAACCTTGAGGCGGATGGGCTACAACAGCAGAAGACCCCACCGGGTACCACTCATCTCTGCTATGAATAGAAAAAAGAGGCTACAATTTGCAATTTCCAGTTGAAGACTGGAAAAATGTTGCCTGGTCTGATGAGTCTCGATTTCTGTTGAGACATTCAGATGGTAGAGTCAGAATTTGGCATAAACAGAATGAGAACATGGATCCATCATGCCTTGTTACCACTGTGCAGGCTGGTGGTGGTGGTGTAATGGTGTGGGGGATGTTTTTTGGCACACTTTAGGCCCCTTTTTGCCAATTGGGCATCGGCCACGGCCTACCTGAGCATTGTTTCTGACCATGTCTATCCCTTTATGGCCACCATATCCCCATCCTCTGATGGCTACTTCCAGCAGGATAATGCACCATGTCACAAAGCTCGAATCATTTCAAATTGGTTTCTTGAACATGACAATGAGTTCACTGTACTAAAATGGCCCCCACAGTCACCAGATCTCAACCCAATAGAGCATCTTTGAGATGTGGTGGAACGGGAAGCTTCGTGCCCTGGATGTGCATCCCACAAATCGCCATCAACTGCTAGACGCTATCCTATCAATATGGGCCAACATTTCTAAAGAATGCTTTCAGCACCTCGTTGAATTAATGCCATGCAGAATTAGGATCACATGACACTGAAGACTGGAGTAATGATGATGAAAATGTAGCTTTGCACCACAGGAATAAATTACATTTTAAAATATATTCAAATTGAAAATACCTGTTTTAATTGAATATTTCACAATATTTCATTTTTTTCTATATTTTGTAATAAATAAATGCAGCCATGGTGTATGTATACACACACACACATATGTATATATATATACATATATGATATGATATACATACATATATATGATACATATGTATCATGAACTGTGTGTAAATGCCAAGAGAACTTGTCTGGGAATGACAGTCACAGTGAATCAACAAAGAGATGTAATCCGCGGTCTACACTGTTGGTCTGATTATGCAGATGAGAAGCACGAATCTTCTCAGTATTCTAAAACCTCATCGGCAGGTCACCAGTGAGCTGTCACCACTTCCATACTGGGCCGTCAGTAGAGCATTCCCTTGACATGTTTTCAAACAGACTGTCAAACAATACAGCTATTCTCATCAATCTAGACAGCCACGCACAACAGCGGAAATGCTCTCACCGAGAGGTTGGTGATATAAAGCAGTTATAAAGCAGGCTGTAGAATGTGATGCATACATGTGTTAAGGTCTCCAAACAATCAACATGATCCAAACCTAACCAAACTACTATGACTTTTGTCATCTGACATATAGTATGTACATTTCCAATCAAATGCATTTCAGTATAACTGAAAACACATTCAACTTCAGATTCAGCATGCACTTTTTAGTAACCAAGGATTTTAGTAACCATAAGTAAACATAAAAATGACTTAATTATATTGTTAGTAATATATCATTATATATCTTACTGGATGCAAGCAACTCAGGTTCACTTCATTATCCATACTTTTTATTTTTCAAATCATGTTAAAATGTGAGTATCAAATATGAGCCATGGCTTTTGAGCAAGGTTTATTTGTTCAACGTAGCGCAGGACGTGAAAATGATAATTGTGTCAGGCTGAAACTAGCTCAGGCTGTATGATAGGGCCGTAAGACCGTGCTCTCCACTAAAAACATTTTTCTCCATTACAGTACCTCCATTTTTCCTCCTCATAATTATTCACGTTCAAAGAAGACTCTTGATAAATTGATATCACCAATTATAATCATCAATATCAAAAGGCCAAACAGAGGCCAAAAGCAATAATTCAAAACAGCTGCAGGCTGTTAGAGCTACTTTTCTGCAAAGCTCAATTGCTCGGAGCTGGTCCAGAATTAGTAAACCAGCTTTATGAAACAGGCACCTGTGCTGGACAAATATGATAAGTGTGGCGCTGGCCGTGGACATTGGCTGAACAGCACTGTGAGGATTAAAACTGTTCACAGGAGAACCTTCAGGGGAGCCAAAACAAGTGGCTGTTTTTTTGACAATGAACCCTCTTCAAAAACAGGAGAAGACTAATGATTCTCTTCTGGAGAGTCTTTAAAAATATGCCTGCTTATGTTCTAGTGCTATTCCAATTCTGTGAATTACGTCCTTGAGAAAATGGCATTTGCAATTTCAAATTATAATGTCATCACCAGCCAAGACGTGTTGAACGATCTCTACAAAACGAGAGCTGAATTGAGCTTATATAAAACCTCAAAAGTCAAGATCTTTTAAAGTTTTTGAATTGTGCAAGTGATTATCTCTTCATTTTCTGCACATCTTTTTGTCTTATGCACATCTCTCAATAACTATTCAGCCTGTAGAAGTAATCTGATCTTTTGATAAAAGTATTTTTCTTTCATAACACTACACATTTAAAACTAATTTGAAGAGAAAAAATGTCTGGGATGATTTATTCAGTACTTCAGATATCCAAGTTACCGAGATTCTGTGCCATTTAATATATTAAATATTACTTTTTATATTATATTATATTAAATATTACTTTTTATATATATATTATATTAAATATTACTTTTTTTATATATATTATATTATATTATATTATATTATATTATATTATATTATATTATATTATATTATATTATATTATATTAGGCTATATTATATTATATTATATTATATTATATTATATTATATTATATTATATTATATTATATTATATTATATTATATTATATTAATTATATTATATTATATTAGGCTATATTATATTAGGCTATATTATATCATATTAGGCTTATCTTATATCAATATAATTGTGCAATACAATATTGAATGTAATATAGCTAATATAATGTAATATAATATAAAATGAGAAGATTTGAAGTAATTTGAACTAGTGAACTAATTTGAAGAGAAAAATGTCTCGGGTGATTTATTCAGTACTTCAAATATCCAAGTTACTGAGATTCTGTCCCATTTAATATATTAAATATTACTTTTTATATTATATTATATTATATTAAATATTACTTTTTATATTATATTATATTAAATATTAATTTTTATATTATATTATATTATATTATATTAGGCTATATCATATTATGCTTATCTTATATCAATATAATTGTACAATACAATAATGAATGTAATATGGCAAATATAATGTTTTTATAAACTTGCCTTAGAAAAACAACATTACTGGTGTGCATCATGAGACAAATCAATGACATATTTTAAGATATGCAAGTTGCAAGTATGAACAAAATATGAACCTGTATTCATCGTTTCGGCACCAATCAAACATCAACATCCTTTCCTGGCGAGTCTTGAGACGCTTTTAACCTCCCTGCAGAGAGCAGACTGGAACCGGTCATTTATTTCTTTTCACCCTGTTCTGTTGTTTACCAGTAATTTGGACATCTGTCAAGGTAGTGGGTTTGCCACCGCTCTGGTGTCATTTGTGAGCCCTTTGTTGCCAAATCAATTAAGATAGATGGGGTTATCAGTCAAGCCTTGGATGCAGATCAAAATCAAGTCCTGTTTGGCTGCTGTCCCTCCTTTTGCAAGCGAGGGCAATTACTATACGACGAAGGACACTGGCACTGGCTTTCACAGAGGAAAGCATCTTCAAGCAGATCTAGAATAGGACAACGTTAATCTGAAGTCATTGAAGAAGTGTGTATGTGCAAAGAGATAAAAGTACAACATTTCCCTAAAATCTCTCATAATGTTTCCATGTGAAAAAGAAAGTCATACAGATGCCATCAACACTTATTAGGACCCTAACCAGTGTTCAATTACTCAGAAAACAGGTGCATCAGTTCCCATTGCGAGATTTTAGACCGTAGGTTATCGACAGCTGCCTTCAAGAAAGCATCCTTCGAAAAGCAATTTGTGACTGACTTTCTTATTTTTTTACTTTTTTTGACTCACTATGTAATTTTAATACAAGCTTGTTGCAGTGCATTCTGGGATTGCACACTGTAGGAATGATAAAAAGGCTACCTTAGAGGGTGGCAAGGCATCTTAGAAAGCATTATTAAATTTAAAATCATCTTTTGGAGCAAGCTTCGTGGCAGGAGCGTCTCTGAGGTCTTAAAATGCTGCCTGTGGAGGAAACTCAAGTGTTGGAACAGAATGCTAGTCAAAAGTCAGTTTTTTTTACGTACTAATGATTTCTGTGCTCGGCTTGTGTCCTCATTATAAGAAGTCATGCATGGATTAGATAAATATATATTTTAAAAAATGCAACTTTCATCATTTGTTTTAAAATTTTAAAGATTTACATATTTGCCGTATACAGTATTTGCCAATAAATTACGAGAAAACAGGTTTTAAATGGTAATAATATTTCACAATATTATTTTTTACTAAATTTTTGATCAAATAAATGCAGACTTGGTGAACTTAAGAGACTTATTTCTTGGTTTTCTTTCCGTAAAAACAAGTTGATAAACCAGTAAGATGTGCACTGCACAAATTTGTTCAAATTTCTCACTTGTTGCAAAGCAAGACTACAAAAACATTAAAATCACAATGATAAAACCTGAGAGTTATACAATAAAGAGAAAGAAAGTGTAGCATCAGCGAAGCCACATGGAATAAAAAGCCAATGGCCCAGAACAGACAGAACAATATCAATGAAAACTTGAGTCATTAACCCAGTTGCCCAGGAAGTAAGGCTCAAAAGGGAGATGAATTAAAGGGCAAAACTGCTTTTTATGACTGTGTGACTAAACTAAAATAGAGACAATCCAGCTGACCAATCAGCAAACTACAGATGCTCCCACAGAACTAAAATTGCAAGCATAAACACCTTGATGATTGGCTTTAAAAGCCAATTCACACTGCACCGACAGATGCCTTCTAATACGGACAATCACCAGATTAGTCTCACGACTCAACAAACATGTTTAGTCTGTGAAAACAAGCACCAACCAGTGACAGTAGGAAGTTCTGGAAGGTCAAATTTCCATATTATATAACTTGGGAAGTCCCATTGATCGGCTATAACTTGGAACCAAGCTGCACCTGGGCTCCAGACTCCTAGAAACCAAGATGGCTTGGTACTGGAGTTACAGCTGGTCAAAATTTCCATTTTTGGAGGACTATGGAGAGACCCAAGCCAAAACGGGGCTCGAGAAGCCCTGGAGGAGCCTTAGGAACCTCTTGAGGAGACTCGGTTCTGGAGTTTCAGCCAGTAAAGCTCCGCAGGAATTGGCCATTTGGGGCACACTGATCTGACAAAACCTGACGTGCAGTGTGAATTGGCCTTAAGGTGATAGTTCACCCAAAAATGTATATTTTGTCATCATTTACTCACCCTTAAGTTGTTTCAAACCTATATGAGTTTCTTTCTTCTGTTAAACACAAAGGAAGATATTTAAAAGAATGGAAGTCAATGGCTACGTCAACTTGATTACCAACATAGTAAGAGAATCCTATGGAAGTCAAGGGCTAGAACCGTCAGGTTACTAACATTATTTAAAATATCTTCTTTTTGTGTACGACAGAAAAAGAAACTCACAAATGTTTGGAACGATTTTTGAGTGAGCTATCCCTTTAACTCTGCAAGCTCTGGATATGACCAGCCTTGCTAATTTCAGATCTTCAGATCAACAACACTTGTTTGCAAGAGACTCTGTGTGACATAAGGTCCTTAACAAACAACTAGAAAGTAAAAGGACCATGAATCCAAATGAACATAACATTTTAAACAATAATCAGTGCTTAATTAAAAGCCTAGTCTAAATTCAAGGTCTTGTGAACTGAGGCGGATTTAATTAAAAAGCATAAGTTAATTGCAAAGCCTTTTCAACAACTGAAGTGTTTAAATAGTAGAGCAAAAAAGATGACACGTTTGAACAAAGACATGCATTTCCATACTGTAAAGAAAATATCGACATGCACATACACTACCAGTCAAAAGTTTAAGATCGGTAAGATTTTTTATGTTTTTAAAAGAAGTCTCTTCTGCTCGCCAAGGCTGCAATTTTTTGATAAAAAATACACAAAAAACACAGTAATATTGTGAAATATTATGACAATTTAAAATTACTTTTTTATGTTAAAATATATTAAAATGTAATTTATTCCTCTGAAAAAAAGCTGAATTTTCAGCATCATTACTCAGTCTTTAGTGTCACATGATCCTTCACAAATCACTCTAATATGATGATTTTATGCTCCAAAAACATGTATGATTATTATCCATGTTGAAAACAGTTTTTTAAATTTTTATTTCAGGATTCTTTTGATGAATAGAAAGTTCAAAGAACAGCATTTATTTAATTAGAATCTTTTCTAACATTATAAATGTCTTTACTGTAACTTTTGATCAATGTAGCTCATCCTTGATGAATAGAAGTATTGATTTCTTATTTATTTCCCCCAAAAATAAAATACAAATTCTTACTGACCCCAAACTTTTTAAAGGGTAGTGTTTAATGTAACAAAAGCTTTCCATTTCAGATAAAAGCTGTTCTTTTGAACTTTCTATTCCTCAAAGAATCCTGAAATAAAAATGTAAAAAACTGTTTTCAACATGGATAATAATCATACATGTTTTTGGAGCATAAAATCATCATATTAGAGTGATTTGTGAAGGATCATGTGACACTGAAGACTGATGATGAAAATTCAGCTTTTTTCAGAGGAATAAATTACATTTTAATATATATTAACAAAAAAAAGTCATTTTAAATTGTCATAATATTTCACAATATTACTGTGTTTTTGTGTATTTTTTATTAAAAAAATTGCAGCCTTGGTGAGCAGAAGAGACTTCTTTTAAAAACATAAAAAATCTTACCGATCTTGAAACTTTTGACCGGTAGTGTATAACCACATATGTGCATTGAACATTCAGTCGAGCACTGCATGCAGCTCTGCACAAGCTCACACTGCAACATTCACACAAATCCAGGTGTGTTCTGTGAGGCGTCACTTCTTCATTAGCTGCCTTCACTTTAATGAACGCCTACGGTTTTTTGACTATTCTGACTCAGACTTTCAGAGACCCCAAAGGCCAAATTACCATCGTACAGTCACAGCATGATCAAGCGTATTTCCGCCGATTCGATGCAGCATAATTACGTGTCATTTCTCATTCTACAAAATTAGCTCTGTCGGCTGATGTCCCCTCTTCCTGTCTGTCTCTTTCTCAACACACATTGTTCTGCAGAAGAAGAACACCAAGGTTTGATCAGGTCTGATGCGGGTGCAACAGCACCACAGCAAACCTTCTAATAGGCATCCTGGCGAGCTGTCATTGCATCCATCTACAATGGCAGAGATAAATTACTCTGCTTATTAAGAAACTCACACTGCAGACAAAAAATGGAGCAGCTAGGCTTCTTCCTGCACAAAAGGCACATCAAACGCAGCATAGATTCAATTCTAATAGTCAAATCATGTGGACTGTACTGTCAAAGCACACCTAAGGTGACTTTGCCATTGCCAACGTCTTTGTTTCCACCTGTCGTTTTAAAAGTCCAATTCAAGATTTCATCACTCAGAAAAGTGGCCTTACGACCAGCTGGGGAAATTCAGAAGGAAACCACCAAGCAACCGTCTCCGCTTCAGAACCGAAGGTGCAAATAAACAAAAGCACAGCCACTCCGTGAAATCAATCAGGGGAGCCAACAAGTGGCGGCGATCCAATCCAAAATTTGCATTCAATGGCACAATGAGGAACATAACCTCGGCTTCGCTTTCTAAAGACTCCATTAGCATTTGAGTGAAAGCAGTCATGGGACGACAAGCGCAGCATTTCCCTGTGTGACCTCAATAACTCAAGTTTAAACACTTTCATGCTGACGGAAACGCACTCAAATGGGAGGCGGTAGCAAATTTTTATTTCTTATACCAATGTTTTACATTTAAAAACGGATTTAAAAAAAGAAACGTTCCATGAACAAATGTTTTGAACAGGCCATTGAATTATTATAATGCACACCTGCTTATTGTATTGGCCAATTTACAAAGCTGTTCAGCCAATAAGAATCAAGAACATTCTATTATTTACTGCAAGAATATTAGCCAAATGTAACAGAAAGTACAAGCACATAAACAAAAGTCGAATACATTATTTATTTTAATATACTACAGATTACTAGCCTGGGGTGTGTTTCCCATACAACTATGTGGTTCGCTGCTTCACTACCATAGTACGATGCATCGTTGGAGAAATCAACTAGCTAGTCACGAATTTTCCCGAAACCCATTGTCGCAAAGTATCGTTCAACCACGTTGGTTTCGCAGGTGGTGGAGTTCTAACTACTTTTAATGAAACTGTTTGAGATCCAATTAACGCTAGATTCATCTGAGGACTTTTTCTAATTGTTCTCAGTTATTTTGCTTTATTATCAAACTCAACATTTGGCTCAGTCTTTGATAGTAGAGCACGAATCGGTACTTTAAATTCAAACCACACAACTTTGCAATACAGTTTGAGATTGTTCGTTGGAACGATTGTTTTGGGAAACACAGACTTGAACTATGCTGATAACAACGGAACTTGCGACCATAGTATGCTAACGAGGCTGATGAAACCCGCCTCTGGCTAACGCCAGACCATGTATCAGTGAGAATGAAACGTACTGTAGTCTAGAAACCACGTTCATTTTCTGTATTTGAGGCGTAGTTTATGAATGCCCAGAGACGTATTATTGGGTGCTACGAATGTCTATCAAATGCGCCAGTACGAAGCTCATAGCCAATCGGGTCAATGATACCAGATGACGTATGTAGAGCGACAGAAATTAGATGAGGAAAAAGACGACGGGTCAGAGATAGCTGAGTCCCAAATAAGTCTCGACGAGCTGGTCGGTGTATGAATGAGTGAGTGAACAGGTGAATGTGATGCGAAATGTAAAGCACTTTGGTGGCCATTGGGTCTGTGAGAGCGCTATTGAGAATGGGAATGTAACGTCACACGCGTTAAATTGTGGGAAGGTGTCGCCATCTAGTTAGGATACGCTATCCGTTGTCATGGTTACTTCTGCAGTGAGACCAAGAGAAATAGCGACAGAGAGAGAGAGCAGCTTGATATTATAGAGAGCTTCCATTTTTGCGATAAGGCACAGTTTCTTGGGAATAAATGAGGAAGGGGGAAGCGAAAGGAAAGGGGCTCTTCGGGAAACACCAAAAAGTGTTATTTAGAGAAACTACTTGACACATCAACAACATATGGACCCGTACGAACCTGCTTCAAGAATGGACGAAAGACCCAAAGTAAAACCACCTTTCACATACCCTGACAGTCAATTAACTGGTTTATGGTATCAGTGCTTAACGTTATTGCCTACACAATGCAAGCGTTCAGAAACTTTAAGTCATTAGAAGCTTATGAACAATTCTGCTGCGGCTGGGAGCAATACTTTGAAATCCCCAAACCTGTAACTTTAAACTGCGAGAGTTCAGTCACACTTGACGTTTCAGGCCTCATTCATATGTGGAAATACATCTGATATGAATCAGATACGTTTATTTGCATCTGCCGTGCAACATCAAGTGGACAGATTGGACATTCCCGTCAATGCGAGTCATACGTCATAAAAAAGTGTCTTTTTAAAACACTCGGTACAGATATAACTATAACAAATTACACAACTCTAGTTGAATAACAGAGTTAATTTTGTTCATTTGTGTTAAATAAAAGGCGAACTGTGCTGAAATGTGTTGCTTTTGAAATCATTCATTGCTCGCTGTTGCAAGTTTATGACAAGCAGTTTCTCTAAATAAAGCATTGTTATTTAGTCTCTCCTGACAGAACCCCTTTAATGTACCTTTCTTCTCCATATCTTTCAAAGAAACTACAGCGTATCACTAAAACGTAAACAAATACTGCGCTGTCTCTCTGTCGCGATTTCTGGAATGTTCAGTCGCGCCTTTGTGAAGTTCTGAAGGCGTTGCTTCTGGCAACCGATAGCGTCTCTTACGATCATGGCCAAACGGCTCAGACCCGCCAAAATTGGCACGTGATTCCTCACTCTCAATACAAATGCAGTCCATTTACCATTTTACCATATGCCTGTGAATGCACTGATAATGCACTGATAATGATGAACCATAGATATTTTTACGTGACACTGCATCTACATCAGTAGTTGTCAGCAGGGTCCAAAATGAACACTTATCAAAGCACCAAATGCAAGTAAAAATTGCCTTTGACCAGAAAAAAAATCTATTAGTTGGTAACTGCAACACATTGCATTATTAATCAAATATAAATGCTTGCCTGACCCTCGCTAAATGTTAAACCAAGCAAGAACAAGAACTGTCATGACCCATCCGTCTTCCCCATCATATATTTATCAAGGATATAATTTCTTTCCTCCAGAACTCCATCTGGTGGCACATTGAGTATTTCTCACATTAAGCCACTAAAACAGAAATGCACTAAACAAACTGTCATTATGTTGTTTATGGCAGGTGCAGCTTTATCAAAAGATGGAGACCGTCTCATTTCATATATGATGCTGCAAAATACATTATCCTACGCTCCATGCCACAAACACACTACAAACGGCTTGAAATAACCATATTGTCACAAGGAAAAATATTTTCTGCTAACATAATGATTCAAAATACAGTCTCAAGGCCAGTAAGCATTATTTATTGTATATTTTCTCTACTCACTCGCCTTGTCGCCATTGCTTGGTTTAAAATAAATTAAGAGTGTTTGTATGAATCCCCCACTGTTAAAGAAAATGTACTCTTGCACCATAGAGCTCTATAAAATATTCCACCAAAATGTTTTCAGATAATAAAAATAAATACTGACATCAAAGATAGGGGTAACTTTTAACATTCTAGAAAGCGTGATGTTCTTCGACCAAATAAAAATGAACGTATAAAAAAATATGAAATATCTATAAATTTAACAGGTGGTACCTAGTGCTTCTAGAAATATTTTGTTGGTTACATGAAAATATATTTTACAGTCAAACTGGGTCAAGTGTGTCTCCAGATGAACTGAACACTTATCACTCATGAACTGAACATTTTAGTCACCGCTGTGCCAATCAGAAATGACTGAAAATACTTAACTGCTTTTAAAGTGACGACTTTACGTACGGTTGCTTTTTAAAGTCAGATGTTAGATCAAGTCATTCATTATTTGTGCGCAGAGCAAAACAAAACCACAGAGTATTATTCAAAGCATCACACTATATAGAAAACAGCAAAGTACGGTCATGTCCTCTCATCTGGTGTCAATGTCTTCTCACTACTTAAGGACTGAGTTCACTGGATGAACAGCTTCATTGAAAACCACAACAAGATGCTTTCTTTGTTCTTGATAAGAGATAAGGATTTTTAAAGCTCATATCTCAAGGTCTTCAGGGAAAAACTACATTGAATGGTCTTAATTTCCTAATCGGCACCAATTATCAGCGGCCGCTACTCAATCGATTAGCTGTAGCGGCTGTCGGCCTTGAAGCTAAGCCTACAAGAAAGAGATCAAGACGAGGAGAATGTTGCTTTGTGTTAGCAAAGAATCAGACTGAACCTCAAACACAGAACGTTGGTCATGTACACCATTGAATTCGTCAGGCTAAATCCTTTAAAATTACTGTTTTATTAGTTTCATAGCATTTAAAGGGGCCATGTGTGGAATTGTTATTAGCGATGGCCGTTAAGTGAACTGCAGTCAGCAACATAAGAGACTGAAGATGAATTAAGGCCCCGAATACACTCACAGTGAAGTTCTTTTTAGTTTTATCGCTTAGAAGTAAACAGAAGTTGGAAACACCTGTGTAGTGATATACTGCTAATAAACACCCAGACGCCATCCACACACTGCTGAGAGCGACGTGTAGATGAACATGTAAATACACTCACCTAAAGGATTATTAGGAACACCTGTTCAATTTCTCATTAATGCAATTATCCAATCAACCAATCACATGGCAGTTGCTTCAATGCATTTAGGGGTGTGGTCCTGGTCAAGACAATCTCCTGAACTCCAAACTGAATGTCAGAATGGCAAGAAAGGTGATTTAAGCAATTTTGAGCGTGGCATGGTTGGTCTGGGCCGGTCTGAGTATTTCACAATCTGCTCAGTTACTGGGATTTTCACACACGACCATTTCTAGGGTTTACAAAGAATGGTGTGAAAAAGGAAAAAACATCCAGTACGCGGCAGTCCTGTGGGCGAAAATGCCTTGTTGATGCTAGAGGTCAGATGAGAATGGGCCGACTGATTCAAGCTGATAGAAGAGCAACTTTGACTGAAATAACCACTCGTTACAACCGAGGTATGCAGCAAAGCATTTGTGAAGCCACAACACACACAAACTTGAGGCGGATGGGCTACAACAGTAGAAGACCCCACCGGGTACCACTCATCTCCACTACAAATAGGAAAAAGAGGCTATAATTTGCAAGAGATCACCAAAATTGGACAGTTGAAGACTGGAAAAATGTTGCCTGATCTGATGAGTCTCCAATTTCTTTTGAGACATTCAGATGGTAGAGTCAGAATTTGGCGTAAACAGAATGAGAACATGGATCCATCATGCCTTGTTACCACTGTGCAGGCTGCTGGTGGTGGTGTAATGGTGTGGGGGATGTTTTCTTGGCACACTTTAGGCCCCTTAGTGCCAATTGGGCATTGTTTAAATGCCATGGCCTACCTGAGCATTGATTCTGACCATGTCCATCCCTTTATGGCCACCATGTCCCCATCCTTTGATGGCTACTTCCAGCAGGATAATGCACCATGTCACAAAGCTCAAATTATTTTAAATTGGTTTCTTGAACATGACAATGAGTTCACCGTACTAAAATAGCCCCACAGTCACCAGATCTCAACCCAATAGAGCATCTTTGGGATGTGGTGGAACTGGAGCTTCGAATCAATGCCCCATAGAATTAAGGAAGTTCTGAAGGTGAAAGGGGGTCAAACACAGTATTATTATGGTGTTCCTAATAATCCTTTAGGTGAGTGTATGTGCTGCATGCTTTCCTCACAATGTCAACATAAACATGTCAAGTAATTGCTTTTTAGGCAAGAAAAATCTTGTTAAACAGAGACAAAGTCCTGTAAGAAGGACAATTCGATTCAAATTCATAGTCATGAACGAGACCCGCTTCCTCAATTCCTGAATTGTACACACACTCACACTCACCTTGTGTTTTTGTCCTCAGAGGCTCAGGGATGTTGCCAGGGTGATCATATCAGCATTTCCACGGTTCTGTGTGTAGCTGTGGGAGTTTGAGGTGGCACTGATGATCAAAAGAGCTCTTGACTGACAGAAGACTTCATCTGAGACCGTGTACGCACATCCATCGCCTACAGTGACAGCAAAGATTGATTCTCCTTGTATTGTACATGTTATGTAGTGATAATTAGTCTGAGTAACAGAGCAAACAAGCCGATTCCCCAGTACAACAGGATTTAGGGTTTTACATCAGCCTAAAGTTGCATTTCCACAATAAACACTACTTTAACCAACACATTGGCCTTTAGAGCTTAGTACAAAATAAATGATTGAAAAAATATCTTGACACAACAAAAGATCACATTTGTCATGCAATATGCAACATAAGACACACTTCAGTGAAGTGGTTCTCATTCAGTATTGCATTTCGTATTAGGATAGTGCCAACACAGTCAAAAAAAATGTATCGAATGTAAAGAAAATTATCATTAAACCAAACAACAAATGCATTAATATTACCCTGAATTGCACAGGCCAAACAAAGTGCAAAATGACTCACATCCCCGCAGGCTGAGTAAGAAGACCCACAGTTTTTTAAGCCTATAAACAACAAGTGTGATGTATCAACCTAACACACAGAACAAGCACTAATAATGAATTAGTATTAGTCATATTCCACAAAAAAACAGGTGTATTTTCACCAAATTCAATGAAAAGGAGTGCTTCTGCTTTTCACCTTCAACACAAACAAATATGAGAATCTGCCCTTTTAAATGTATATTTTGTTATTCTAACGACAGATGACTAAATGACCAACATGACATCATGACTTTTGCGTAAACATACATACACAGAGTGTTATCAATGCGCATTTTGAGCTATCCGCGTGTATGTCTACGCCGTTGACTGTTTGAGTGATACCGCGTACACGCTGTACACGCTGTTAATTCTCGGAGCGAAACAAGTAAAATGTAGATCTACATCTGGGGAGCGATATTTTTTTCCTAGGATGGTAGGGGAAGACTCATAAATGGTATTAACCCCAGTGACGGGTAGGTTTAGGCAGTGGTGTAGTGCAGGGTATACGGAGTATACCCACTTCTTTTTCAGTCGGCATTGCGTATACCCACTTCTTAAATCCCCTCTGATGCGCATCATTTAGTTGCCATCCAATCTCGTGAATAAAAAACACCCAGTCGTCGTACCCCTAATATATACTCGAATTTTTTGCTGCAATATTCTCCCATCGTGACGATAACTGACCTTCTCATCTAATCTGCTTCAGCACTCAAACACCCGCTCGTCAATGTCCAAGTGTTTGAGACCAATCAAAGAACGCAGGATTTTTGTTCACAGAAGCGCTAGCCGAGCGCTAACCCTAACACGACGCTTCAATTCGGTTAACGATCATACAGTACAAGATAAGAAGTAGCTAAAATATACGGCTGTTTTTTCCAATTTTCAATAGAAGTTTTAAATGGCCGACAGAAATAATCAGTTTCATCAAAGATAGTTGAAATTATAAGCTCAATTTAACATCACAAGCACCCTGTTAAATATATTGCCATTATTATTGTATAAATATATTTTTATTCCTCGAATGTGTTCGAATTTTCAATGTTTGTATTACTCCGCTTGTCTGTGTTAGTGTAACTTGCATAATTAAGCGACAAGTGACTGTCTTTATGAGTGAGCAATTGAACCATTAATTAAATGAACAGATTAGTCCAAAAACATTGATTAATTTAGGAAAGAAAAATTAGTATCTGATCAAATACTTCATGCTTTTAAAGCTACTGTTGTCCATTTTTTTGGCCATCAAAACTCCTTAAAATGAAAGCAATAAAATTCTATAATATATACCTGGTAATATATATATGACCCTGATATGCAAAAATATTAGTGATTCTATATGTTATATTGTATTCATTATATTTTATATTCTAAAGTAGTGCGTTTTCAATACTAATGCAAGACTGTTAATCTTGTATGTCACTGTTTATAACATAGAGCGTTCATCCTTTGCTAGGACACTTAAAAAAAATATATTGGGGACATAAATTAAGAGTATACCCACTTCTCCAGGCACCACTACATCACTGGGTTTAGGGACGGGGTTTGGGGTAGGTCATATATTTATATATACAGTGATGTAACGCTGAAAAGCGATTATGCTTGTTGATAGCACGCCAAAAATGCAAATACGAATTTGGCAAGTCATACATACGCCATTTCATGAGATCAGTCTGAAATGGCTATGGTTATATTGTATAATTAATTTTTAGCATTGTTTTCAAGATCCAAATGAGAAGCACTGCTTTTCTGTGAACACTGTGTTTGGATCATGAAATCCTCTCTTTGAATCAAAAGAGCTGATTTAATCCACTTACTTGCTGTGATTCTTTGAACACCTTTTCCATTAGATAACCCCAAGGGAATATTTCACTGGAATGAAGCTCGACTGCCTACACAGGCCATGACTCACAAATCAAACATGTCAGGTGTAAATGGGTGGGTCAGCAGTAAGTTGCACTGAGTTTATGATCCTCTGTGATTGGTGGACTTCTGCGAGGGGGCGGAGTTTGAGCTGAAACACCTGTTTACCTGCTTCAGGTGAGGGTGAGAGTTGAGGAAACCACAAACAAAACAGCTGATAGAACTGAAGTTTGTTGGATTATTCAAAAATTGGTTGCTCCGTTTAGAGGTGACGTATATTTTTTTCACAGGATTATCTTATTGAGTTTCCATAAGATTTATAAGAAGAAGAAACAGAGCTAGTTTGTTGTGATAGGAAGAACTGTAGTTTGGACTTTGCTCTTTATAAGATTCCTGCCTACTCTGACCTCCATTAATTTGTTTTTCTGGCTTATTTAATTTCTTATGAGACTGGGATAATTATCGCAGACCGTCAGTAAGCAAGTATTCTGTATAAGCATACTCTATATCTTTAAGCTGTATTGAGTTGTGGCAGAACTCTCTTCCTCAAAGTTGTGTTTCATTGGCAGCTACACTGACACATGATTTGTTCCTTAAATGATTTATAGACACACTGATAACAATTACAGTTTCAGTGCTTTGAGGTTTTAACAACCCAAGTCCCTTTTTATTGTGCCGTTTTCTTTTCTCTTCATTTACACAGATACGAAAATAACGTTAGGCGAAAATATCGGTCAAGCAAGAACCGATATTTTCGCCTATCGTTATTTCCATATCCTGTGTAAATCCATATTTCATATTCTGTGTATATCCATATTTCATACGACAAAAATATCTAAACACACTTTTAAATTTGTTAGTACACAATATCTGTTTTTAAATGTTTGTTTTAAATTAAGTAAATATTGTGTGTAACAAAAAAAAATAATTGATGAAATTATTAATTTGTTAATTATTAATATTATTATTATTAATATTATTTGTGTTGTGTGTGTGCTGTGGATAATTATTTTGTATATATAATTACATATGCATGCATGTAAATATATAAGAATTATTTACACGTAAATACTATATATAATAATATAGTACATATATATATATTTATATATATATATATATATATATATATATATATATATATATATATAGGGCCCTATAAAATCTGTTTTATTTTTGCCCAAATTCAGTTTTTTCCGTTTTAATTTTTGCAAATTCCGTTTTTTCCGTTTTAATTTTTGGGAATTCATTTTTTTACCCTTTACTGTTATTTTAGTTGTAAAAAGAGTGTGCTTTTTATTCCGTGATCGCAGAAATTATAGGCCCCTACATATATATATATATATATATATATATATATATATATATATATATATATATTCACATATATACACTGTACATAAATAATCTATATTATATAAAAAATATAAATATTTTATACATAACACATTTTCTTTAATATATACATGCATGTATGTGTATTTATATATTCAAAATACTTATACAAAGCACACACAAATAAATGAAGTAAACACAAACTTTTATTTCGGATAACCAACACTCTTAAACAGGAAGAACTAATTAAAGAGACAATAAAATACATGATTTATTTAATTGAATTAAGTTATTAATTAATTTATTATTTCTTATAAATAATTGTATTTGTTTGTATATACACTATCATTATAAATTGGGTTCAGTGTTGGCTTTTAAAACTAGGCTATATCTGTCAGTTACATATTCCTGGTTTCATTTTTCTGTGCCATTATTTGTTTTGCTGTCATTCCTCCTGTACTACTTCAGAGTGATGAATGTTGTTGTTTTTACACCTTTGAATGGAAACTCGAGACTTTCTCATTCCAGTTGCGTTAAAATGAATTTGAATTTTCCATAACTGAGACCCTTATCAGAATCAAATGACTCACACTTGCAAATGAGGTGTCCAGTCAGCGAGCGACAATGACGGTCTGTTCTTTTTTCCCCCAGGTTTTCAGTAAGAACTTGACATTTGGCTATGAGCAAGTTTTGGATCAACTTCCCTTACCGCTGCCTGCATTATACATCATTGCAGCGTGTCTAAATTATGCAGGTATGCAAGTATATATATATATATTAACAGTATCTTTGAGGCTTTTCTGTGTTAAAGGTCACTTTTCTCATCACTTTGTGTGGGCTGTATTGAGTTTCCACGGCAGTGTGACCATGTTATGCATAAATTAACCCTGCATATTAAGAAGTTGCACTGGCCTCCCACTCTCCTTTATGCAAATTCTAGCTTTGAATATTGCTGCTTATTCTGAGATTCAGTACAACGCACTTGCATGTGCATTTCAGACTTTCAAAAGCAGCAGATGTAGCGTGAACAATATACAGTAGTTCATTATGTGTGAGCGTATTGAGTGCACTGAAATTATAGAGCATGAAAATGCATAATTTTTGATCATACATCAACGGTCTTAAACGGGTTTAGCCCAGCGGTGTTGCTCTACACATTCATGCTTGGACTGTTTTTATTCCAGCTGAGAGAGGCGATCCGTAAATCACAGGCACTCCCTGCATTTCATGTGAAAGTGCAATGCTAACAGGAATGACATGTTGAGTTGGTGGTGCAAAAAAAAAAAAAACTACGAGCCTGAAAATCTGTAGCAACCAAACAAAAATCATATGCCCCTAGCAAAGATTGCTCATCTGTAATCAAAGCAGCTGTTTGAGTTACAAGAGCATCTTAAGACAGTAAAGTATATCAGCTCGCATTGCATTGATTCCAGTCTTCCCAGTTTCTGATGACAGCAAACTGTTGTCGTTTGGGAACATCGAAGCTTTAATAAGCCCTAAATGTTATAAATTAGCATTGTGCCATGATGAGTATTAATTTTGTTTCCAGCATAAACATGCCTCTTTTCACTCTTACAAATAGGTTTTATTGACATAGGGTAACCTTAAATATATTTATAAACCCTTTCCATTACACAAAAGATTACTTAAAAAAAAAGGTTCTTTTAAGAAGGAACCAAAAATTGTTCTTCTGTTGTGCCGAACACCCCCTTTTGGAAGATATTCTGCTTGGTGCAGTTAACGTTATGCTATTCCATCCGTAAAAAACGTTTTCTAGTGATCATGGCTTAGGTAATTCATCAAATATGGGAGGATAAAGTTATTACCGTCTAAATATCCAGAAGCACCATGCTGCACTTTCAGCATTTTAAAGAGATGGTGTCTGGATATATTCGTACAGTCTGAATCGTCCTCCACACACAACCAACACTCAGAACCAACCAGCAAGATTGAAGCATGGAAATTGCACCTAGCAGATTTTCTAGCACAGACAGAATGTGCAAATAAATGGCATTATTAGCAACCGTGATTCATTATAGCAAAGCCCCTTCTTGATCCATTTTTAAAAGTGGATATCATAGAAAAGAGGATCATTTGTGCTCTTACGAAATAAATGGTGTCATCATGTCACATCTTCCTCAGACCAATCATTAAAATGAAGCTGCAAAAATGGTTTCATCAGAAATAGCCACAGTTATGAAGTCACAACTATGAGTACATATCAAAGAGCTAATTAAGTATTAAGCAACTTGGACATGTCATTGATATACAAAGATGTTGGACAATCATAATAGAGTTTATCTTCTCCAAAAATACACTGTTATTACTTTGCTAGTGATAAATGCCATGTAGCTTTTAACTATTTTACTGACAAAATCATCAGAGCAGCACTGACGGAATGTACAGTGTGCACACGTGTGTGTGTGTTTGAGTGTGAGTGTGTGAGAAAGAGACTAAGAGAGTGTGTGCTTTCCATACATAATAACATGTAATTTTGAGGACATAATTTGACATTTTTATCCTATTGTTCACTATATTTATTTGCTTGGTCAGTGTCGTTGTGGGTTTTGGTTCTTTTGTTGTTGTAGGATGTACATATCTTTGAAATAACTGTCATTTGGCGAAGTGATATGGAACTGTAATGCGGTCAAGACCTGCCTGAAACTACTTTAGCTGTGCCGTTTCCTGAAAATAATTCACACAACGTTTGTCAACCAATCAGATTCAAGCATTCAACTGCCCCATAGTATACGCAAATAATAAAGACACTTGGTCAGGTGGAACCGGGATCGAACCACCAACCTTCCAGTTTGTAGACAAGCTACATGAACCACTAAGCCACTGCCGCCCCCTAAAATTGGGTGAGCAAAAACTCACTGTTTTTGTGTTTGTCCCTTTAAATAAATGCAAATGAGCTGCTGCTACCGGCACAGAGGGCGGGAGCTTGTGTTCTTTTACCTCACACGGACATACACTGACGATTTCTAAAATGTTTAAACTTTTATGTTCAAACAGGAGTCAGACAATGATGGAAAGACTCAAAAAGAAATGACATGTAGACTGCAACAGGACATTTCTGAATGATTAGTTGATGAATTTAGGTAGCTTATGAGTAGTAGTGCTGAGCGGTATGACCAAAAATCACATTATTTTTCAAAATGATACCAGTTTTCACGGTATATGGCGTTTTTTCTTAAGCATGACTGGGTTAACCACATTTTCTACTGAGTAAGAGAGAAAATACTGCAGTAGATTGACTTAGAATGCCATATTTTACTGTCATGAGTGAATATTGTAGAAAAAAATTCACACTAGTATTAATACAGGTTTGCAAAGCTGTTTAACTACGTAGCTGCAAAGCTACGCAACTACCACTTTGATCGTAAAACTAACCAATATGAATGAGCGGTTTACACCAAATTTTCTGAAGCGACTTCGATTGCTTTATAAGATGAACAGTTTGAATTTAGTCTTTTAGTGATCTTAGTTTTAAGATCTCTTTATGAACTTTTTGAAGCGTCAAAGTGCTAGTTGTGTAGCTGTAAATGAAGGAACAGTAAGCTCTCAGATTTCATCAAAAAGATCTTCATTTGTGTTCTGAAGATTTGGATTCGGGTTTGGAATGACATGAGGGCGAGTTATGACAGATCTTAAACAAAGTCAAAACGAAAATAGGACAAGACGTGATCGTAAAATGAATGGTCATTAATTCATTATCCTCCTGTATGTCTCTCTGTAAACCTTTAGCTCTTACGTGGGCTATGCAGGTGACTTCCACAGGACCACAGACCATCAAGAAAGCTCAGGGGGAGAGTCTTACCTTGGGCTGCACGTACACGCCGGGCGCCGCAGATGTCGGAGACCTGGACATTGAGTGGACACTCGTCAGTCAAGACATGACCCAGAAAGATGAGCTGGTGAGGGGGCACTGAAATTACAAAATGGAGATTAAAGTGGTTGTGACATGGATATTTTTATTGAATACGTTCCTTGAGTTTCACTTATAGTGTTCATAAAGTATTTAGCACTTAAAAAAATAATTCTTCCCCTCTGTCTGAAATTATCCCATTATCCCATTATCCCATTAAAATGTCAGGGTAACACTTTACAATAAGGTTCATTAGTTAACATTAGTTAACTACATTAGGTAATATGAACTAATAATGAATAGCACATATACAGCATTTGTTAATCTTTGTTAATGTTATTTTCAACATTTACTAATACTTGTTTGAAATCTTGTTAACATTAGTTAATGCACCGTGAACTAACATGAACAAACAATGAACAGTTGTATTTTCATGAACTAACATTAACAAATATGAACAAATGCAGTAACACATGTATTGCTCATGGTTAGTTCATGTTAGTAAATACATTAATTAATGTTAACTAATGAACCTTATTGTAAAGTGTTACCAATGTCAGTAACGTTAAACAGCCATTGTTATGATAGGCGGAAGTTATCATAAGAGAAGTAACTTTATCAACATACACTTGCTATACTGTAGCACACGAGTAGGGCATGTTTACACAACAATGATGTTCTAAAAGCGGAAAAGTTTTAACTTAATGTCTTTTGTGTACAGGTAAGCCATTGTCAAAACGATTCCTGTTCACACAGATACCGTGAAAATGACTAATAAAGACATTAGTAGCATTTTTACAGTCTTTTACCGTTAAAATCACGTTAATCAAAAAAAGAATAGTAAAACTTCACGTGGATGTGAATTTGAGAACTTGTACAATAAATATTCGTACTTCTACGCTAAAATGTACACTCACAGCTCCAATGTGAAAACCTGTAACGTTAAGTTAAAGAAAAAATCTGAAGTTGAATGTTGAAATAGTCACAAACCTGTACGTTATTCAGTGACGTTAGCGGTCTTGAGCACGGGCAAAATGGCGCAGAGGATTATTTCTCGTGGACTGACTGACTCACACGAGTCTCGCCCGTGAAGTATACATTGCAAGACAATTTATATTTTGCGCGCCAAGTTCGTTCAAATGTAGGCGCGCTCATTATTCAAGCGACGCGGTCATTTTTTACAGGCGCAGTAAAATGAAAAAGACAACATGAAGGATGGGCGTGTACTAAACACTACTGGCGTTTTTCTCTTCTCCGTAAATTAATCTTTTAGCCAGAGCGACTGCAGAATTTCGGTGGTGGAAACCCATTAACGTTACCAAAACATCTTTGTTGTAAAGTGTGCGTGGTTGCATAGCAACGACAGACGCCACAGAAAAATCAGACCGTAGTTTACGAAAAGATTTGCTAATCTGCATTATAAATGTCAGTAATTAATCTTTTTTTTTGCCTCATTCTTTTATAAAAAAAAATGGTACATACATGTTAGTAGATAACGTGGTGCAAGACACTCTTTTGAAATCTGGCCATCATTTTTAATGTTATTATTTTAATGTTTACGTAAACAAAAGTGCATATCGATGCTAATTTTATTTGTTAATTGCTAGTTTTCTACATGATAATTTTGGTCACTATATTCATGAAATTAAATGTTCATGCCATTTCATCTCTAGTTATGATCAACTAAAATCAACTACAGTTATGTATTTTTACAGTATAATATGCAAAGTACAATTTAAAAAAAAAATGAATGTCTGATTCTGTTATTTAAGGGTGACATACAGGCCTACAAAACTCGATTAGGTCTAAAACAGTTTGGAGAGTTGTTAATATTATAGTTATGAGGCATTATTTAAGAGTTTTAAATCTTGCATTACATATAGCTCTGCCACTTTCAAATGTAAAAAGTCACTCTTAAATAAAGTAAAATAAAATTAGAGGGCTAAAGTCAGTTCCACCACCTCGACATCCACAAATGCACTTATGTGAGCACTTATGTTGTTATAATGAAATATAACTACAATATAAATTCAATGTAGAACCACCACTGCCTCTATTCTGAATTTAAAGCTGCAGACAAGTAGTCACAAATGTGTAAAATGCATTCAAATACAATCCCAGACACATACATCATAACACATATTTGCACTTATTCTTACATTCACACTCACAGTCCAACCTCAAGTAGGCACTTGCAACTTCTCAAATCTGTCACCGCAATATAAAATTTCACACCTTGACTTTTGCTACTCTTTTCACGATATATATGCAAAACTAACTTGTGCACTTGCAACTCAGTGAGAGAGGAAGGCGGGCAGCGGTGTTCAAAGAAGGTGTTTTAAACATGTTAATGTTATGTTTACCTTGCTGTTTCTTTGTGAAATATATTACAATTTCTGAATGAAAACTGTTTTGTGCATCAATGAGTCTACAGAAGGAATAAAGGTGATTTAAAAACTGCAAAGAGATGCATGCCGTGCAGCTTTCTCAACGTAACATCTGGTGTTTCTGATAAGACAAGAAAGTAAGAATGTTTTCTCAGCTCCAAGGAGATCACAGTCTCCACCTGATCAATCGTATATCATCTTGATGGATTTTGTAATAATTTCCTCCCATTTCTCCCTCGTCCATACTACTTAACCTCATGCTTTCCAGGGATGTGTGTGGACATTTGGAGAAATCAGTGTGTACGGTGCATTAGTGGCTGTGTCTTGATGACGGCAGGTGGTTAGACCTGTTATATTAGATAAGGCTCACTGGGTTTCTCTTCTGACAGATCTTATCCTATACGGAGGGATCCAATATGAGCTAGGAAACGCAGACCTGATGAGTCGCTTGAAGTTTGTTGGTGACCCAGCCGAGGCGACGCCAGTGTCATCTTCTCCACCCTCAAGGTCTCGGACACGGCCACGTACCAGTGCAAAGTGAAGAAGACACCCGGCTTCGACTCTAGGAAAGTCACTATAGTGGTGCTGGGTGAGGATGTGCACATTCCCTGTCTCTGCTGACTCTTATCAAGCTGCTGGGTTTCTGTTGTACCGGTTCTCTCCACCCCAGCATGCTCCTTTCATGCAGTTGTCCGGGATGGCATGACTGGAATGGCTGGTGGGGTGAATGCTCTTTGTTGACGTCTGCCTTCTGTTTTCCTCTGTTAATCTCAGCTCAACCCCGCCACCTCGTCTGTCGGGAGCCTCAATGATTTCCGCTTTCTTGGAAAACTTTCTTGAAGAGTCCAGTCTTAATATAGTTTAGGATTTTTAAGTCTTGAGGCTGATTCTATTTTATTTCAAAAGTTCCTTTCAATTTTGTGTTATTTTTTTACTATTTTCAGTATTTACAATTTTTTTAATTATAGTTTTTGTACTAATACCATTGGGGCTTCTTTAGTGTTCAATTAGGAAATTAAAAATAATTAATTAATAATAAATCATTATTTTTTGGAGCCATGTAAATGTATTTACTCAAGTTTCTGTTCAATATAGAATTTTTTTTTTTAAATTGTTTTCGTTTATAATAATAACAACCCTACGCCTATGTTATTTCAGGATCATTGAGATACTTCATATTGATATTTTTGGAATAGTTTTTACTTTTGTATTATTCATTTTAATTCTAGTTAAAGTTTTAATCATTTTGTTGTGTGCTCATATTTTATTTTAAACCCTTAAATTAATGAATGTTTTGCCAATCATTCATTATTACATATTTGGGTCTTTACTATACCTAACACAGATTGATCTCTAACTGCACTCTAAAAAATGCTGGGTTGTTTAACCCAATTTTGGGTCAAATATGGACAAACCCAGCCATTGGGTTACATTTTTAAATGACCTTTTTAACCCAATGTTTGAGTTTGTCCATATTGTACCCAAATTTGGGTTAAAACAACCCAGCATTGTTTAGAGTGTATTTAAAAACAAATGTGTATATACAGTATACATATATTTAAATAGTTGAAAAGAAAGAAATTTGTCTTGGATAACTGGTAATCCTCCACACATATCTTAAAGCTCACTTTCAGGTGTCCAACACCAGCTTTTCACAATCTAAGTCATTCCTCATAGATAAAATCAAGTCGTATAAATGTTTTTCTCATTGGATGTCCTGTTTCACACAGAAAGGCATCACATTTAAGGAAATCAAATGAACTGGGAGCGCAATTTCATGTTGACACAATCCTACTTGTGAAATTAGTCTCACTCTGTTCAGATAATTGAATGGACAGATAAAAGTTAATTAAAACTATTGCAATATTCACAATGAAGCCACATTTTATGACAGCAGTAAAATAACAAATATATTGGGAATATTTGATATATATGGTCCAGCCCTTGACAAATATGTCGTCATGTTATTATAGTTACTTAAACGTTACTTAAAAATAAATTAAGCGTTAACTGAAAGCAAATAAAATTAACTTTGCCAAGGCAACATTTCTAATTTTCATGTTTATTTTAACATTATGTGCTACATGTAAAATTTACATAAATGAACTATATTACACATTAAGTTTGAGATCGCAAATATGTGCCAGATGTTGAATGAACTGTGTGAAATGAGCTCTGATGATGGTAAAAAACATCTGCTCAAATTTGAAGTTCCAAAAAGTAACGAAACAAATATTTTATTTTATTCTTTTGCAATTGTTATTAAAACATCAGGAGAGTTTTATATTATTATGGCACACTCTAAAACAAATGCTGGGTTGTTTCAACCCAAATTTGGGTCAAATATGGACAAACCCAAATGTCAAATTTTAACCCAACTTCCACTTTCACTTTCAACTGTAAATTTTTTTAATTGCATTTTTAACCCAACATTTGGTTTTGTCCATATTTGACCCAAATTTGGGTTGAAATAACCCAGCATTTTTTAGAGTGTGCCGCAATAATATAAAACTCTCCTGATGCTTTAATAACAATTGCAAAAGAATAAAATAAAATATATATTTCAAATTTGAGCAGATGTTTTTTTTTACCATCGTCAGAGCTCATTTCACACAGTATATTCAACATCTGGCACATATTTGCAACTTAATGTGTAATATAGTTAATTTTAAGTAAACTTTACATGTAGCACATACTGTTAAAATAAACATGAAAATTAGAAATGTTGCCTTGGCAAAGTTAATTTTATTTGCTTTCAGTTAACGCTTAATTTATTTTTAAGTAACGTTTAAGTAACTACTGTATAATAACATGACTACATATTTGTCAAGGGCTGGACAATATATATCCAGTGTTGGGTAAGTTACTCTAAAAAAGTAATTAATTACTAGTTACTAATTACCTCTTCAACAGTGTAATTAGATTACTGTACTAATTACTCTCTAAAAAAGTATTTAATTACTAATTACTTTCAAAATCCCATATCAATCTCAACCAGCTGAATAATACAAGGATAGACTCAAATAAATAGTATTTCAAATAAATACTATAAAATTGCATGAATTATCCTTAAACTGACCAAGGTGGAGAAGGTTACATTATAAAAACATACTTTTTAACATCAGACAAAACATTTTTATGTTAAACCTGAGTCTGATCTCATGACATTTCACACTTTTGTCATACATATTTTACAATAATTCATATGAATTTGTACGAGTGTGGTCATACAATTGCATACGAATCGCTTTGAGATCGGATTGATCTATACACAGTATTTACCTCAATTACATCAGAAGTAACTGTAATTAAATTACAGATAAATGAAGAGTAATCCCTTACTTTACATTTTCAAGGAAAAGTAATTAAATTACAGTAACTAATTACTTAGTAATTAGTTACACCCAACACTGTATATATCAAATATTCCCAATATATTTGTCATTTTGCTGCTGTCGTAATGTCGTAAAATTTTACTTGCACTATACACTCTAAACAATGCTGGTTTGTTTTAACACAATTTTGGGTCAAATATGGACTTTTTTGATGGCATTTTTAACCCAATGTTTGAGTTTATCCATATTTGACCCAAAATTGTGTTAAAACAAACCAGCATTTTTTAGAGTGCAATCATTCCTGACGTTGCAGGCTCATAACAGATCAGTTTGATGTTTGTTCCATGCATCAGCCATGTGATTTTGACCGCTGACTCTTTTCTTTTGGTCTCTGTCAGTACGACCTTCGCCCCCTAAATGCTCGCTGGAAGGTAGCGAGGAGAAGGGCGGAACCGTTACACTCCGCTGCAAATCCTCCCAGGGTTCATCACCTCTGAAATATACATGGACCAAAGAAAGTGGAAACATGCCACCAACCGCAACACAGAGTGAGTGAGTCCTCAGCGGTGAACACTAGCGGATAGTTGAAGCGAAAGCTCGATAGTGCTTGAATGACCCGTAGCTCCCGGCCTGTGTGTCGTTGTCGTAGAGCCAGCTGCTGTAGATGAAAACAAAAGCATATTTTGAGCCTCAAAGCAACCAAACAAGTTTTACTGTGTGCACTCTGCCGTAAACGCCGCTGCCGGGCCTTTCACAATGGCTGCTCATTCTGAATGACTCTTTTGTTTAAAGATCCCCTGACCGGAGAGCTGCTCATCTCCAACCACAGCGAGAGCTACACGGGGAAGTACTTCTGTGAGGTCAGCAATGAAGTAGGAGCGGAGCGGTGCACGTACTCCCTTCAAGCATATAACCGTAAGTATGGGTGGATCCACAATGTATTTGCACAAGACGCACTTGTTGTCTGAATGTCAACAACATGTCAGTGTTGACTACTGAGTGCCATTGTATCTGACAAGAACAGACATTTCAGAAAAAGATTCATTATCATTGAGAATTACACCTGCAGTTGCTCTGCAAGGACACCTGTGTGAAGCTGAGAACTTTTTTTGGGAACTTTTGGGAATCAAAATTTCAGTAATAATATTAAATACTATTGCGAGTTCTTTTCATAACATTAGGCCTATTCCTGTGCTCATCAAAGCTAAATTACACCAGTCTTCATTGTCACATGATCCTTCAGAAATCACTCTAATAGTTCACTTTCAAAAAAACTTTTGCGGACAATTTACTCACCCTCATGTCATCCAAGATATCCATGTCTTTCTTTCTTCAGTCGTAAAGAAATTAAGGTTTTTGATGAAGACATTCCAGGATTTTTCTCCTTATAATGGACTTCAATGGGGACCAAACAGGTCCAAAAGACAGTTTCAGTGCAAACTGTTCAAAGGGCTTTAAACGATTAGACGATGAATAAGGGTCTTATCAAGCGAAAACGATTGCTCATTGAAGAAAAAAATAACAAAGTTTAAGTTTTATAAGCTCAAATGATCGCTTGCTCTGTTCTGTAATGCACATCGTGACTCTCCTGTTCGAACTCGTTCCATCAAAATGAACAAATCTTTTTTCATCTCATTTGGTTGATTCAACGAACGAAATGAACGAATTGACTTTGGAAAAGATTCGTTCATTCTGATGAATGAGTTCGAACAGGAGAGTCATGAAACGCGCATCACAGAACAGAGCAAGGCGAGCATTTGAGCTTATAAAACAAACTTTTAAAAAAGAATTTTAAATGAGCGATCGTTTCACTTGATAAGACCCTTATTCATCGTCTGGAATCGTTTAAAGCCCTTTGAAAAGTTTGCAGTTTGCACTGAAACTGTCTTTTGGACCTTGAACCATTTGGTTCCCATTGAAGTCTATTGTATGGAGAAAATCCTGGAATGTTTTCATCAAAAAACTTAATTCTTTTCGACTGAAGAAAGAAAGACATGGACATCTTGGATGACATGGGGGTGAGTAAATTATCAGCAAAAGTTTTTTTGAAAGTGAACTACTCCTTTAAGAAACATTTCTTATTTTTATCAATGTTTAAAACAGTTGTGCGGAGTACTATTCAAAAGTTTTGGGCAGGTGAGACCTTTTTAATAAAGCATTTCTACCTTTCAGATAAATGAGTGAATATAGCACATTTTTAAAACATAATGATTTAAAATTTAAAACTTTACATTTGACATTATTACAAAGTATACGTACTTGTGCTGAGTCATACAGTAGTTATGAAAGTAAACTCTTTAATCTTTAAGTAGCTTGAGTGTCCATATACTTAAATGACTTAAATGAAAAAACTTATTTGCACCAAAAAAATGGTCTTTGTTTATTGAACTAATGAAGAAATGCAGTCATTCTCCTGTGTATTCAGCACATTTCTGTTCAAGGTTCATATATTATACTCAGGTTAACTGCATTAGCCTGTCTGTCTATGATTATACAGCATGTCCTTGAACAAAATGTGTTCAAGACTCACTCAACAACAGCATATTATTTTTATTAATCCATTTATTCTCCAGATGATTTTGTAAGGCAATCGAAGCCATCGTTTCCACAAATAATCTATTGGTTTTTATCGGAATCTTTTATCTTTAGCAACCAATAAAGTGGGAGTGATTGTGGGAGCTGTGATTGGTGCTTTGCTGTTACTGCTCCTCCTCCTTTTGCTGATCTGGCTCCTGATTTGCTGTTGCAACAAGCGGCGCTATGAAAAAGAGGTAGCCAATGAGATCAGGTAAGATATTGATTGTTTATATATTTTTAAAGCAACATATCTTTTCCTACGTATTATGACCTACATCTGAATGAAACGGATTATCAAAAAGGAATTTTGGGTGGGAACTTGGTTTCTATACACTCTCAGAAAAAAGGTACAAAAGCTGTCACTGGGGCTGTACCTTTTCAATAGGTACACTGTTGTACCCAAAGGCTGCATATTGGTACCTTAGTGGTACACATTAGCACCTTAAATGTACATATTAGCACCTAAAATGTACATATTAGTACCTAAAATGTACATATTACCACCTAAAATGTACATATTAGCACCTGAAATGTACATATTACCACCTAAAATGTACATATTAGCACCTGAAATGTACATATTACCACCTAAAATGTACATATTAGCACCTAAAATGTACATATTAGCACCTAAAATGTACATATTAGCACCTAAAATGTACATATTAGTACCTAAAATGTACATATTACCACCTAAAATGTACATATTAGCACCTGAAATGTACATATTACCACCTAAAATGTACATATTAGCACCTGAAATGTACAAATTACCACCTAAAATGTACATATTAGCACCTGAAATGTACATATTACCACCTAAAATGTACATATTAGGACCTAAAATAGACATATTAGCTCTTGAAATGGACATGTTAGCACCTAAAATGTAGCCTAACTTCGTCATACTCATATTCTTTTGAGAATATGAGTCTGAGACCGCTCCATTTCCATTAAGCTTTGATTATGAGGCGTGTCGTAACCGAACCAGGAAAAAACAACAACTCTGCACTCAATTGGATAGTCGGTAGACTTACAACCAATCAGAGCAACGCAGTAAGTCAACTCCTTTGCATAGCGCAGTTTTCAACTACAGAGTACAGAACTTACTTATTTTAGAAGTTAAATAACGAGTGTTGCTTCTTTTACTTACTTCTCCATGAGTGCGACCAAAGGAGAAACCACAACGACCACAGGCTTTTCATTACACATCTTCTTAGTGACCATCGGAGCCAGCTGATAAGTTACACTTTTCCCGAATCATGTGGGTGTGAAGGATGGCAAAATATATTTCCGATCGACAAATGCCTTGATTGCAGTTCTCTGTTTGTCTATTAAAATTAATGCGCTGTCGATTTATTTTACAACAGACGCGAAAGCGGAACGTTGATAACGTGATGATTACTTGCAGATCAATCTGTCCATCATCGTATAAAGCCCGCCCTGGCAATTTGATTGGCGCGATCATTGTTTGCCTGATCATAATTACTCCTCAATGGATCGAGTCCAGACCGAACTTCCCGTCCAAAAAAAATGTGTTCGGGCTGGCATCCAGGCTACCTAAAATGTACATTTTAACACTTAAAATGTACATATTATCACCTGAAATGTACATATTAGAACCTAAAATGGACAAAAGTTTACCTTTTGAAAAGGTACAGCCCCAGTGACAGCTTTTGTACCTTTTTTGCTGAGAGTGTAGTCAGTTGTTTATTGAATCTGAAACCGGAGGTAGATAAACCCGAGTTTAAGTGGATTAAATTATTTTAATCCAAGAAGTCAATAAAAAATAGAAGTTCAATAAGATATAGCCTATTACATGCATTTGGAAAGTAGATGTGGGAATTTTCAATTCACACCGACTTTAAAGTTAAAATCCCACAGACGTCCATTAAAGGAGGCACAGTCACAGATACAAGAATGTCAGTGAAACTTGTAGTTGGACCTCTTTTGACATGAGCCGGTATGCAAGCACTAATAAACACATTACACAACTACATTAGCAACCACCCACAACACCCTAACAACAACACCGTGGGAAGGCTTGCATGGGTGTAGTCATATACTAGAGGATATTTTGTTAGCATTTTAGTGGATTTTCAAAATTTTTAGGAAAATATTGCCCAAAACTATTGTTTTTTTCCTTCTAATAATGTCTATCGATATTATCAATTGTGAAAATCCATTTTTGCTAAAAAAAACAATGGTTTGAGTAGTGCCTCTGGTGGTATAGAGGTGTGTTCACGCTATTTCAGAATTACTGTTTCCAACTTGTAAAAAGCGTTCATGTCCTCGTAGAACTTGTAACTACAACATGTACTTGACCGCTGTACCACCTGACCTGCCGTTGATAACGTTGCCATAGAAATGCATGCAAGAACGGCTCATTATGAGAACAGCTCCAAGTAGAACATCACACGCTGTGTGTCATCTCATTATTGCGCTAATAACGAGAGGGTGTGAATGCAGCATGTCTCAACATTGGCGTACAGTCTCGCAGTCTCACAATACACCAGCGGAAGTAGCCAACATACTTTAGTTAATCGTTAAAGAATGTCTCATGGGTAAAAACCTGTCTGACAAGTCACCAGTACTGGTACATTGTTATTCATCGACTGCAACCACACCCAATAATACCTAAATGGACTGGCCCCAAATTTATATAAGTATATTATAAATCAAACAATAAATGTGGCTAACACCATGTGACTTTCTCAGGGAGGACACCAGAGCTCCGGAGAGTCGTCCGGGAAGCCGTACCTCCAGCTTCCGATCTGTAATGAATTACAACACCCACCCTGGGATCCATTACAGCTCCGTAAACAAAGCCGAGGTCACACGGAACGGATCGGGTCACAGCAGTGCCCACACCGAACGCAGCAGAGCCCAAAGAGAAGCCAGCATGCTCGCGTCTGATCACAGGCCTCCGCTCACGTATGACAGCAAATACGGATACCCCGTATAACATCAAACGATCTGAGGACATTAATACTGCACAGGGAAATATTCACTTTTGTGCATTCTCCTAATGTTCAGGATAGAGATCTGCTAATATATGTATAGTTGTGTTGATGTATTTTTGTATGATTGTTTTTTACATAGTCATTTTGGTGAAATGTGCTCAAAATGATAATGGTAATTTGAATGCATTAAACTAACAAACTTTTCTGTTTTAATAATACATTCAGTCTTATCAGATTGAAAGGTAAAACAAAGTTTAATTTGAGTGGTTACATGGCTGTTTTTTAATTATTTTAGATTAATGAACTGACCTATATAAATATAGTTATCTGTTTAATTTAAATTAAATTTATGAAATGTAAAATATAAAAAAATTAATAAATCATGCCCCCTGACCCATATGCAAATTACTTAATAATGCATTTTCCTATCATCAGAGTGGTTTCGGATTGCACCGGATTTTGTTTGTTTTTTGAGTTCAGAAAGAGCTAAAGTGGTCAGAGCTGTGATATAAGTCCAGCCTCTCAGGTCAGTTTAATTTGCAACACTTTTCACAATGGACTATACTTCAAACAAATCATTTTATAGATAATTAATAATGCCTCAAAATCTGTGAGGTCCTCATTTGCAAGTTCGATTACATGAAAATGATGACTTCTGTAAGCAAGCCAGCGAGAGGTGCTCACTGCAGAGCCATGGGTGGAGTGATCTAGTCCAGCTCCTCCTCTCTGGATGTGATTTAGGCATAATAGCTGGAGAACGTCCAACCCCACCTAACCCTGTCCATAACTCTATCCTTCCACCCATCAGATCCACAGAGGAGGAAATGTACTACATCAAGATCAAACTATTATGTCCAGAAGGAACCCAGCTTCTAGGTTTTAGGAGTGGAGGAAAAAAAACCTGGAAGAAATACTACTTTCCTGTCAGTTCTCCACAAAAACAATGCAGTTCTTATGGTATAAGCTGAATGCTGAAAAGTATCAATGCTGAAAAGCAGAGAGATGTGGTACAACAGACATTTTGCACATTAGTTTACAAACAATTAAAAAACAAAATTTTGTTAATTCCGTGGCATTTAAACGATGCCCAATTGGCACTAAGGGGCCTTAAGTGTGCCAAGAAAACATCCCCCATACCATTACACCACCACCACCAGCCTGCACAGTGGTAACAAGGCATGATTGACCCATGTTCTCATTCTGTTTACGCCAAATTCTGACTCGACCATCTGAATGTCTCAACAGAAATCGAGACTCATCAGACCAGGCAACATTTTGGTACACTGCACTCATGGTACAACTGTGAAGTTTCCTGATTATTACGCAGGAATGAGAGTATAGTCATATCAGCCTAGAAAATCGCAACTTTACATTTTCCGTCTGTCTTAGTGCACGATGTAACGACAGAAGAGTCAAGTTTTAATTAGGAAAAATATCGAAACACTTTGGTAATTTTTTTGGGAGAAATGCTAATGGTCTTGTGCACTTCAAATGATGAATGCTAATCTATGCTAAAAGGGGTACCGCCAGAACCGGAGATCGGCTGAATGGATTCAAAAAAGGTAAAACTCAACAGGTTAACTTGTAAAATGACCGTATTTCCAAAAAAAAAGTGGAGTATCCCTTTAAACAAAATTTTGTCTTCTAATTTATATTCAAAGCTCTTTTTTCTGCAATACTTTTGCTTTGTTAAATATTTATATATGATTTTATTCTGCAGTTTGCATGGTGGTGGTTAAATCGTTAAAGTCCTCCATTTCTAAAATGTTGGGGGTTTCTATGTTGCTGTCTAACTGTTTTTCCCTTGTGATGCACCTGCACTGACAGGCGTTCAGTTCAAATCTGCGGTCTGATTGGGAGATGATGGGAAGGAAATTGTTTGCTCTGTTTGATTTGCATCTTCAGGTCAATCACTGTATGACAGCGAGAGTGTTGTGCAAGAGCGCCCCCTGGAGGCAGTGCACCATTCTCCATCACCTCAACCTCTCGATGCCCTTTTCGCCTCCAATCATTTCTTCTTTTGCACTTTTCTCACAGGATTGTTAGACCAATAACCCCTGATTATGGGATAATGGGTCTAGACAATGGGATGGATAATAAGAAGCGAAGGGCAGAAAGACATGGAAAGATATTTGAAATTAAATTAGTGCATTACACGCCATGTTTCAGGGACAAGTAGCTTCACATGTGTTCGTCTTTGTGACAGACTGCATGGAGATGAATTCACATTTAATTGCACAAAGTGAACAAGATTTTCCTTTCCTTGCCAAGGTTCATCAGGCATGAAAAATCAATATTCCTGATTCAAAGAAACCAATAGGCCTATCCTTGAATACGAGAGGAGAAAGAGTTTTCTTGCAAACCATTTTTTGATTTTTTTTTTAGCTAGATTTTCTGAAGAAAATGTGAGTGCAAAATCATGGCTATTCTGGATGGTTGCCAGGATGGTTCTTCAGTTGCTAAGGTGTTTGTGAGTCTGTTAGCATATTGCTAGGTTGCTATTTTAAAGCATCCACCTTTAAGCCTCATATTCTGGTCTTTGGAATGGACTCAGGTTTCTTCAATGTACATATATTGTATTATTATTTTTTTGTCTGTTTCATTAGCCACTAAAATATAATGTTTTTTTAACTTTATGGTATGATTTGTGTCGACGGTCATATTTCAATCCAGTAGGATGACTCAAACGTCTTTCATAAAGCGCGACTGTATCCAGTAAAGCCCAAAGTAATAGTTTCCTAACAGAAATTACATTGTTGATCATACTGTACAGTATGAGTTTATTAATGCTCTGATGGTCAGGTTTCATCTCATCATCTGTTGTTTTGTGGCTCATTTCTGTTCTTGCATTTCAATGCTATTATGGCGCCATCCGAAATCACATACATATTACACACTATATTAACACACAAAAAAATATTATAGCTAGAACATGATGAAAATAAATGATGAGTTATTGTGAGGGCTGACACTGGCTATCAATTTTGACATTATCATAGTGATTTCTGAGACTGAATGTGTTTTAAAGTGAAAAAAACCCAACTGATTCAACAAAACATGACAAAATACATTCAATCTTTTGATAATACTTACTGATGTTTGTGCTGTTGCTTTTGTCCCTCTGAAATGATG
Source organism: Hybognathus amarus (assembly GCA_030378365.1). Taxonomy (NCBI): domain Eukaryota; kingdom Metazoa; phylum Chordata; class Actinopteri; order Cypriniformes; family Leuciscidae; genus Hybognathus; species Hybognathus amarus. Next base: position 464,433 of record JAQIUQ010002830.1, read on the forward strand.
TCACTTCCTGGAGGTTGATGTCAGCGTGACTGTTTTTAGTAAAGAGATGCTTTACCACGACTAACAGGAAATACACAAGAAAAATCGATAAGTTAAATTACAAGTGAAATATGTTTGAGCATACAGTAGATAGAAAGTAATGAAAAAAAATGGAATATATCCTAATAAATAGTTTGTTTTTATAAGTAAACACCCACACAAATGAAGACAGTGAAATTACTTCAAATTAACCCTGTGCTTAGTTTAAAGTTTAAAAAGTTAATTAAATTAAAGAAAACTAAGTGACTAATATATATGATTTATATAATTATGTTTATTGTGTATTTTTACCAAAAGGCAGTATCCTCACAACTGTGTTCCTGGTATCTTAAGGATTTCCAGAAAAGAAATGGTCTCTTTAAGGATTTCCAGTAAGAACGCTCGCGGGTGAAAACGTAAAATATTTTATCGGATGTGCCTTTCGTGTACACGGCGACGGCGTTTCTGAGGCTTAAAAACGCAAAAAAGTGAAACCACCCTCCAGAGTGGAAATCTTAAAACGCTCCACCGTCGCGTTCTCGTGTAAATGGTAAAACGCAAAAATCTGCTTGACAGTGAAGGTTGTACGCAGGCGCGCGGGCTTGGTGTTGTTCGAGTATGCACTCCTAGCCGCCTGGAATGTTCACATTGACTTTTACGACTTGCGTCACCATTTGCACGCGAATTTCCCACACAAAACGCTCGTCTAAACGCAGAATAAAAAGTGATGACGCAACTGCTACTTTTGCGTTTTCTCTTCAGAATCGTTTCCGTGTAAACATAGCCTGAGACAGCTTTCATTAGAGTCACAAGTGATTTGTTCTTATCCGATTACGTTCCGATGGTGGTTGTATCTCTCTATTAGTGTTACTCGATTTTAGTGGCGCATTTGATACCATCGACCACAAAATTCTTTTAAATAGACTTGAAAATGATGTTGGCATTATTGGAATTGCATTAGCATGGTTCAAGTCATACTTACCTGACCATTATCAGTTTGTAGAGGCAAACGAAGAGATGTCTTATCGATCACAAGTTCAGTATGGCGTACCACAAGGCTCAGTACTAGGACCGTTGCTGTTCACTCTGTACGTGCTATGCTTGGGAGATATCATTAGGAAACATGGAGTTAGCTTTCACTGTTATGCTGATGAGACTCAGCTGTTTCTATTTCTATTTCTCAGCTGTTTCTTCTATTTCTCAGCTGTACGAAACTTACCAATTCACAAAATTCACGGAATGCATAGCCGATATAAAAATTTGGATGACTAGTAATGTCCTACTACATAACTCTGAAAAAACTCAGAAGATTCTAATTATTGGCCAAAAAAACGTCCTCACTTAAAAACCTAGAATACTGTCTAACAAGTGATGGCTGCTCTGTCAAGTCTTCGTCATGGGTTAGGAACCTGGGCGTGCTCTTTGATACCAATTTTTCATTTGAAAGTCCCATTTCTCGCATCTGTAATACTGCATTCCTCCATCTTAAAACTATATCTAAATTATGACATATGCTTTCAATGAAAATAGGCTGTTTGAAAAATGTGGGACAGTTAGATCATGCATTCATGACATCAAGACTAGATTATTGTAATGCTCTACTGGGTGGTTGCCCTGCACGCTTAATAAACAAACTTCAGCTAGTCCAAAACGCAGCCGCTTCGAGCTCTTACCAGAACCAGGACAGTATGACCATATTAGCCCGGTTCTGTCAACACTGCATTGGCTCCTGCATTGGTTTTCTTCTAGAAACAAACTTGTTGTGTTACTTTCATGTTATCACTGTAAAGCTGCTTTAAAACAATCTGTATTTTAAGCACTACACTGTAAAAATAATCGTGATTTTAACGGTAAGACTGTAAAAATTCTACAGTGCAAAACTGTTAATTGATTAACAGAAAGTTTCCATACTATATACGGTAAATAACTGTGATATAATTTTACTGTAAAATACTGTTAAATTTACAGTTTTTGAAAGTGAAAAAGAACAACTCATTGTATAATTTACAGTGAAAAAACATAAATTGACATTCCCATAATTCCCTGCGTGACACTTCACATTTTATGTATTTTTGTTGAAATAACTATGGTTCCTCATAGTTTTCTTGTTTTTTTTCTCTAATCAGTTATGTACATTAGGGTTTTATGTTACATTTAATGTTGTTAAATTAATGTTTATTGCATTTTTTTTAATTTCATGTGTGTTACCATGATGGTGTTTAATGTTTGTGTGAATGAAACTGTGCAGCTTCTTCATATAAGTATTACCCTTCTGAGAAGATTACTTGTGATGAGCTTTGATTGCTCATGTACTGTAATTCTCTTCTCTGCTGTGATGATTGTTGGTTGTCACAGTATTACAATGGTACAAAACAGATATCAATTTTTCAAAAGGTTGGTAAATCAACATTTTATCAGAAAATGAATTACGGTTTATTACTGTAAATTTTAAGTTAAGTCTGTAAAACTGAAATGTAAAAATTAACGTTCCTGCCGTATTACCGGTAAAGTTCTGGCAACCACAGCTGACGCTTTTAAATTACGGTTTTATATTTTACAGTAAGGTGACAGATTATACCGTTTTCTTTAATCGAATTCTGTTTGCATTACTGAATTGTTTCTTTCCTGTTTATCACTGTAAAACTGCTTTGACATGATCTGTTTTTTAATAAACACTATGAGGTGACTCGACTTCATTCCATCTAAAGTACATTTAATATTTTATAAAGACATGGCGGGGGCGTGAAAATGTACCATTTATCTCATTCAATGTTTGTCCAATTAAATCACTTTTGTATGGATCTACATGAATGCATTATGATTTATTATTTAATACCCAGCTTTCATGGTTTATGAGATGCACAAACAGAATATCGTAGGTTCTCCTGGTAATATGATGCTTTTATCTGCTGGATCGGCGGGTAAAATGTCAGTGTAATGTAAGATGCTCAGTATCAGACGACAAGCAAAGAAAAGTGACTGCTGGGTTAATAAGGAAATGAGAAGACGTTTGGCTCAAGGCAAGGACTGCTGGACGTGTTGGAATAAAATTAACAAGAAAGCACCAAAGTTGCAACACATTTACCATTTTATCACCTGCATGTTATACAGCAATATTACAATTAATGTGTGTCGTGCATATGAATGTCAGGAGAGCTATATTTGTCTAGTGAATGAGGACTGCATCTTCTCATTATGAGTCTCGGTGGGATGTGTGCTAGTCAAATAAAACCTCTGGGTGCATTAGCACAGGAAGGACGGGTGCAGGCAAAGCAGTTTGTCCACCATAGGATTTGGCTTCGATTTACACTGAGCACATCTGAAACAATTATACAATATGATTTCATAATGAAAACAGCAGGTTTGTGCAGGTGCCTTTTAACATATGGCACTGAAACGATGAATAATATCAGCTGTTTTAAGCCTTGTTAGAAATAAATGTAAAAGTCAACGTCTAATGTTATGATTTTGCTTCATTTCATCGTTAGAAAGTTCATTAAATATTTGTCTAAATGTTACTTTGTCAAATTAAATCACTTTTGTGTGAATCTACATGAGTGCATAATAATTTATTATGCTCATATTTCGATGGTTTAGCCCTAACCCTAACTTATTGTGGTCATTAAAAAAAATCCCATCACTTATGGATTATATACTGCATCTACTTCCTCTTAGTGTGAATTATTTAACACAATATCTTGTTTTTAGTGTAAAAAGACAGATTTCTTTTTTTCCATCTAAGAAAATAACTTGTGACCCTTAAAATAATGCTCATTAACTGGATTATATAAATGCTGTAATCATCACAGTAAACACAGATCGTCAATGAAATTGTGTCTGACAACATAACGATTTTGCATAAGAAAGGAAATGAATGAATCCTGAAGCAGAAAAGCCCCAGACCCCAATGCCATTTGAATTATACCACAATGTGTGGTCAGCTATAGTGGATAGACTGACTAGTCATGCTTTTGTGCCATTAAATACACTACTTTAAATATGGTTACTGTCAGCATATGAAAATTCTTGTGTATAAAAGTCACTTGTCTGTTATCAAGAGCTTGCAGCACCAACCTTAGCAATTCACTTTCAGTCTTCACCCTATCATTTACTATTTATTTTAAAAGAAAATGCATTTTGCCATGACAACAGAACATCATTGTCAGGTATTTTTATCCCCTAAATGCACGAGAAGCTCAAGCACAGTGAACATGAAGGAACATATCTGAAACCTCCAAACAAGGTAATAAAATATTATTTTTGAAAGAATCCTAACTCTTGCTGTATGTGTGTGCATGTTCCCAGGGAAAACGTATGTGTTATTTATCCGTGTTGTCAGATGTTTCTCCTTTGTTTGTTTTTTAAAGAAAAGAAGCCTCAATAGTTGTCGTACAGTAAGAGGACATTGCCAAATATGAAAGCATCAAAAAGCTGATATTGATTTTTGACGTTTTAGATATTTACTGTTTAAGACCAATGTTATTTTAATATTATTTGTAGTATTTATTGGATTCGCTTTTATTTTTAGATTTTGGGTTATCATTTTAAATTTAAATTTTTACTAATTTTTGTTTTGACTTTGTCTTTTTTTTAAAAAAAAATCTTTTATTTTTTAGTCATTTTGATACTTTTAGTATTTCAGCTTAAAACTTTTATTTTAGTGATTTGCCAAGTTGCCAGTGTTTATAATTTTCGTTTTTCAAGTTTAAGTTTATATTTTAGTTAGCAATCACATCGAATTCACAAAGAAAACATACGTGTTCATTCATTTATGCATCAATGTTGTCTGTAGAAATAAAATAAAAAATGAGTCAGAGAATGCAGCTGTGATAAGTTGACTTAACTTAAAACAATTGATATTGAAAATATTGAAAAAAAAAATGTTAAAAAAATTATTAAGTAAATAAATTTCATGCTTAATCAAAAAAAAATGAAGTAATATATATATATACACATATGAAATATTATTTATTAATATTATATCTTTTTATATTTTAAGTTTTCATTTTTCATTTCAGTTTGTCATTTTATTTTTTTCCCTTTAAAAAATATATATTTAGCTTTATTCAGTATTTTTAGTTCAGTTTTAATTTTACATTTGCTATTTAAATGTGGCGCAGGACGTAAAAAAAAAATGATAACTGCGTCGGGCTGAAACTCAGCAAAAAAACACTTGCGTCTGGCGTCGCATTGCGCTGGGTGTATGAATAGGGCCTATAATCTCATATATTATATAAATATATTTTAATATATTTATATTTTAAATATATTTTAATATATTTTAAAGAGATCTTGTCTTCTTTTTCTTTCCTTTGTGTATCAGCAGACATGCTGTCAGCCGAGAGGCAAACTCGCGGCCTGGGTGCTGACCGGCTTCTTGGCAATTCTCACCATCTTCTTCAACATGTACCTGCTTCTGGTCACCAACAGAAGCTACCGGAAGAAGCAGCAAGCTCAACCCCGCCGACTTCATCATCACGGCCATCGCCCTGGCCAGCATCTCCCAGCAGGTTCTCACTTACTTATGGCAGACGATAGCGTGAATCGACACCGTGTGCCGAATCAGCTTGATGGCGGCCATCCTGCTGGGTGCTCATCTTCAGCTTGAAGCTCATCATAATCTGGAGCACGCGTTCCTGACCTTCTACTACGGCACCAAGCTGGTGATGGAGCCCGTCCACTGCTACACACGCATCCAGGAGGCCATCGTCCAGCACGTCCACACCGCCCTGGCGCTCATCTTCGTAAGCGGCTTCGCCAATTGCGTTCCCTTGCTGAGCGTTCTGACTTATTACAACGGCACACACGTTGAATTTGAGGATTGCGGGTCCATCATGCCGACCGATACGGCCGGGCTCGCCTGGACGTCTTCTACTACGTCATCATCTCCGACATCATTCCGGGCATCGTGATGGTCAAATGCAGCATTTCCATCTCATACCACCTGGCAAAACATCTTCTGGAGATGAAGGCCAGCAGCAACGGAGCCCACGGGCCCAAGTTAGGCACGCAGATGCGTGGTCACCAAGATGACCCTGACCCTGGTGGTCGGTGCATTTGCTCGTGTCCGTGGACATCTACACACAAATAGACAGTCGTGATGAGAGAACACGCTCGCACTGTCCATTCTCTCTGCCAGCATCTACACCATGGTCAGCGCGTTCGTGCTGGTTTACGGTAAAAGAGCTACTGGAAGGAACTGATCGCCACCTATAACCTCTTTTTAGAAGAGTACCCCATGTTTTAGCAGCATGAAGGTCGAAGAGGTCAAAACAGAACCGCATGAAGCACAGCCACGGGCACTAACCTGGAATTAAAGGAGTAGTTCACTTTAAAAAAAAAAACAACAACTTTAGCTGATAACTTACTCACCTCCATGTCTTTCAAGGTGTCCATGTTCTTTCTTTCTTCAGTCGAAAAGAAATTACGTTTTTGATTGAAAACATTCCAGGATTTTTCTCCATATAATGGATTTCAATGGGAACCAAACGGTTCAAGGTCCAAAGAGAGTTTCAGTGCAAACTGTTCAAGAGGGCTTTAGTGACACCAGACGACGAATAAGGGTCTTATAAGCGAAACGATCGCTCATTTCAAAAATAAATAAAAAAGTTTAAGTTTTATAAGCTCAAATGTTCGCTTTGCTTTGCTATCATGATGCGTTCGCGATTCCTGTTTGAACTCGTTCGTCAAAATAATCAAATCCTTTTTCAGAGTGAATGAACCAAATGACTGAAAAGGATCGTAATGTTGATGAACCAGTTTAAAAAGGAGAGCCACGGCGCGCATACAGAGACAAGGCGAGGCATTTGAGCTTATGAAACTTGAATTTTATTTTTTTTAAATGAGCGAATCGGTTTTGACTTGATAAACTCTTATTCATTGTCTTGAATCGTTTAAAGCCCTTTGATAGTTTGCAGTTTGCACTGAAACCTTGAACCGTTTGGTTCCCAATGAAGTCCATTATATGAAAGAAAATTCTGGTTATATTTATAGTTATCTATGAAAATAAATGTAAAGTTTTAAATGTAAAGAATAGCAGAGTCCACATCACAACTATCACAGCACAGACAAACAATTTCGGTGGAATCGATTTCAGAACGATTTGTTCCAGCTGATGAACGATAAAAACCAGTCAGCCAATCAGAATCCATCCTGCTTTAAGACCTTGAGCATTTAAAGCGTGAGGCGCCGCAAAGCTGCAGCGTGTCTCTTATATGCCGCTTATACTGCAGTGCTCGCTAATATAGATAACATCTGTTATATTTATATTAACACAAAGATATAGTTATAAAAATCGTTCTAAATATAGAAGAACAGCAAGTGCCACATACGGCACCAAACATTGACACCAATCAAAATCAATCCTGCTTTACCAAGCTTACAGCATTTAAAGCGACAGACAACAAAACCGCGTAACAATATCATCTGCTGGTGTGCACGCTAATATTTCCTACGTATTTGCTCATATATATATTTTATCTTTATAGTTAACTATAACAGTAACGTTACAGATAATCATTCTAAATATAAAACAATAGTCCATACCACCACAATTATAATGACGACAACAGAGAGAAACAATATCATTGGAATCACTTTCAGAGCTGATGCGTGAAAACATTGACAGCCAATCAGAATCCATCCTGCCTTTGAAGAGCTCAACATTTTATCGCGGCAGACGACAAAGAATGAACAGAACAACATCGTCCATTGGTGTGACGCTAGCTATCATTCTGGTGTGAACGAGCCTTTAGAAATGATACAGTAGCTTGTGTAGCTTCTTGCTGTTTTTCTTGGAAGACATTTTTAGATTTCTTTTCACCTGACATAATCCAATGCAATTTCATTACTCATTCTTAAAGGTCTGAGGATTAGATATTATTGTACATTGTGTTGCCTTGAGAGTTTGCACACTCGCTCTGCTCTAAGTCCTTGAAGGTTCATGTTAACGCAACTTCTCAATAGTTGACATGAATAGTATAAAAGATTTGTTTGCCTTTTGTGTAAAGAAACTCCTTTGTGAGATGAAATATGCTGCAGCTTCTTCAGTGCAAGTTTACAGCAGTTTCATCAAACATTTCTTTTCTTTCTTTTTCTCTTAAAGTTACAAAAAACAAAATGTTGACATAAAAAGCACCACAGTAGTTCTTCCAATAGTTTGACAGACTCATTCATGAGGGGTCAACTAAAGGAGTAGTTCACTTTTGAAAAAAACTTTTGCTGATAATTTACTCACCCCCATGTCATCCAAGATGTCCATGTCTTTCTTTCTTCAGTCAAGAAGCAATTAAAGTTTTTGATGAAAACATTCCAGGATTTTCTCCATATAATGGACTTCAATGGGAACTGAAACGGTTCAAGGTCCAAAAGAGAGTTTCAGTGCAAACTGTTCAAAGGGCTTTAAATGATTCTAGAAGATGAATAAGGGTCTTATCAAGCGAAACGATCCCTCATTTAAGAAAAAATAACAAAGTTTAAGTTTTATAAGCACAAATGGTCGCCTTGCTCTGTTCTATTCATCAAAATGAACAAATCTTTTTCGAGTCATTTGCTTCATTTAACGGAACGAAATAAATGAGTTGACTTGGGAAAAGATTTATTCATTTTGATTCCTGGGGTGCACTTACAATGTTAGTGTGATTTTACAACTAAAATTGTCATAATTTAGAAATCAAACACAGAACGTTCCCCTAACGTTCCCGAATGGTCCCATGAGGTTATTTTTATGGGAACCACACAAGAACGTTATAGGAACGTTCCATGTAGGTTATTTTTAGGTTCCATTTTTATAACGTAAGGAGAATGTTCTGGGAACGTTCCCTTAACCTTAAGGGAAAGTTCTAGGAACTTTCTGGGAACCAAAAACTAACATTCCCAGAACGTTCCCAGAACCTAAATTTGTTTGCTGGGTTTCCCCTGAGCTAGATTTTATCCCTCTGTTCGAAGGGGCGTGTCTGCTAAGAGACAGTGTAAACGCCCACTTCTGTGATTGGCTGACATCTTGCATATGAAATAAGTGTTACAAGTGATGTAACTTAACAAACTATATAACTATATGACAACTTAAGTGTCTTTCACTCAAAAATGACATTTTGAATGCAAATATGACATTGTTTAAAATGTCTTTGTTATGACAACTTGACATAAATCATAACATCATAACCTGTCAGTGTTTGACTTTCGGATCTGACTTTCTGGACACAACACAACTAAAATGTCTGAATGTCATTGCATTATATAATGAAATTTCAAACAAGCGACAACTAAACGTTTCGGCTCAAAATGTTTTTTTTAAAGTAGGGCTGTGCAAAAGTTAATTGCGATTAATCGCATCCAAAATAAAAGTCTGGGCTTACATAATATATTTATGTGTGCTGTATATCATTATTTTGTATATATAAATACCTATGCATGCATGTATATGATGTTAAGAATTATTTGTGCTTAAATTCTGTATATATCTTTAAATACATAATCTATATTATATAAATATAAATATTTTATATATGAAAAACACATTTTCTTAAATATATACATGCAGGTGTGTGTATTTAAATATACAAAATAATAATATACAGCACACACAAATATATTATGTAAACATATACTTTTATTTTGGATGCGTATTAATCGAATTAATTTTTGCACAGCCCTACTTTAAAGTAAATGCCTTTTTGCTTTGATATTTTTCCCCAACTAATTCATTGACATTCAGACATTTAAACCTAGGTGCAAGTGTTTAAATACTTTTTAAAAAGTTAAATAAAACTGTATACATTCTATCAATGATAAAAACATTATTACAATTAAAAAAAATTAAATGTCATGTGATTAAATAAATCATGAATGATCCATCATTCATAACAAATTGTGCAGCTTCATATTGTATGGAAACTATGATATATTTTTATTAAGGATTACTTGATGAATAGAAAGTTCAAAAGAACAATATTTATCATCCATTTTGTAATATTATAAATGTCTTTACTGTTGCTTTTGATCAGTTTAAGGCATCCTATCTGAATATTTTTTTTCATCTGGAGCCAATAAGCATTTACATTTTCGAAAGCAAGGGAAATGAGAGAAAAGATCAAAAGAAACTCAAGTGCAGGGAACCATATTTGCCATATTCTCATGATTGAGCAGATACAAAACTACCTGGTGGAAAAGATTCTATATTTCAGGAAAGACCAACGTGAATATGCTTCTAAACATCCACTGTCTGTTAAACAGTTTGGGTCTTAGAAGAAAGACATTATTAGGCCAAAGATATAAAAATATAGCGTTTAATATCTATGCTTCTCCTGAATGAAAAACTGAGGATCTCCTGTTCTGAAGGCAGGTTTAAAGTGGTGTTACCATGGAGACATCCATCAGTGGAATGTAAGATTAAAGGCTATTTTGCAGTCAATCATTTTACTAGCGTATACAGAGACGATGACGTTCAAGCATCAAGCATTTAATCAGAAGGAGAACTGTGGAGAAGTGAGCAGCACATATTTTACCATCTATTCTGGTTTGGGATCAAACAATCGACAGAAAAATAATATCTTGAACATTCAAAACAAATCCAAAAATAAAAGAGACTTAAATGATTTGCAGGTTTAGAGGATACTTGACTTTGAGTGGCTCATACTATCATGAAGCACAACAGAGAGAAGTTTCCATTTAAAAAAATGAAAGAGGGACATCTTGACAGGCGAGATGATTCCCTCTGTAATCTCTAGGCCTGAGGGACGGAGAGGTGCTTCGATCCAGTTCTGGGCCGTCTGAGAGAGAACACGTCTCGCCGTATGTCAGGCGGAAACTGAGCGGTCATCACGTTACGGACAGAGTCTTGATGACTTCAGGAAGAATGGGACAAGTTACTGTACGTGACGTCATTGTGACAAGTTGACATGGGCCCTACTTTAACGAGTTGAAACGCAATATAATGCGCAAAGCGCAAGTAATGGTGCGTTCTATTATGCCTTTGGTTTCTGAAGAGAAACCAAATGGAGATTAATTTAGACGGAAAGGTCTATTAAGATCCATTAGTGGAAAAACTAGTAAACAGTTTGATTCAAGATTTTTTTGGCACTTTTATTCAAACTAGAGTGCAAAAATACTCAATAACAGTTCTCTGATTGGTTGTTGTCCATTGGCTTTAAGGTTTCTACCAGCAAAAACTCTGACAAAAATACTTAAATAATTACTTTAAAAACATTCATTTACTAAACTGAAAAAGTGATTGAATGTTGAAATGATCCAGGCCAGAATCCCAGTGGATTGTATTTTTGTTCAGAATGAACAAATTAAAATAAAAAACACAAATTCATTCATTCAAATCTAATTTAAATTACAGTTTCAAGTTTAAATAATTCTGTAAAGAAAAAATTCTATATTTACACCTACAATCCCTTTTTAAAAGCATTGTTCTGGATTTCCTGGAATTCTGTGTCATTTCTATCACATTTGTTCTGAAAATGTCATGGTTTAATACAAGAATCAGTATAAAACGTTTCATTCAGAAATAGAATCTCCCATGTGCACATCAATTAAATATGATCATATTTGCAAAAAAGAAAAACACACTCTTAAAGTACAAAACTATGCCATCTTTATGCAAATTACCTTAATATGAGAACCCATTACAAACAACGTTAATGCCATGTAGTTTTTACCCGTTTGAACCTTAAATGTGAACTCCTGCTGTTCGGATGTTTATACGTAGAAACAAATTCATAACTGAGCGCTGTATTCAAAATCATTACAATGAATAATTTACACATCCAAAGTTGCAGCTGCATTCTATCACAACGGAAGAAAAAATACAAATACAGCTTTTCCGTACAGTGCACATACTACTGAAGTGATATTCTGACTTGAGGTACATGGAGGAGTATGTCGATCCAAACCAGGGCCGTCCCAAGCATGGAGCGGACCGACTCGCTCCAGCTACAAAATACATGTACCGTTCCCCGAAGAGCTACGCTTCATCTAGGTGAATTCTGTTATTCAATTTGATAAAACGTGCATTAAATCACAGCCTTTCTTAAATGCCTAGATTTTTTTCATCCAGATTTAGCTCTCTACAGTGAAAACACAATCAGTCTTTTCTTAGTCCTTGGTTCAACAAGTTCAACTAGAAAAGGTTTAACGGCATGAATGCACAACTCAACAATTATGAGCAACGTGCAAAGTGAGTATGTGCACCGAGGAAGTAAAAACTTCAATAACTTTAAATATCTCTTTTCATTAGGCACAGCTACAGGTCTAGATAAACCAATGAATCCAGTGGATGTGAGGCCGATTTAAACATTCAAACCAACCTTTGGTCACGTTCCTGCACAGCAGTGTTGAATAAATATATTTTTCAGTTCATTTCCAAACAAAAACGTTTTGCTGTTTTGCTACCAAAAAGTAATGATAATCTTCAATCAAATTTTCATCACAAATCACAGCTGAGAATAGTACCGTTCAGATGTTTTTCCTCTATAAGTGGGACCCTCAGGAGAACCGGAGTGTCTTTATTGTGGATTGCTCTCGTAAGTGGAAAACATGGACTTGCGTGTTTTGGGTGGTGGCGGCGGAGGCTTGATTTCAGCTTTCGTCGGTAAAGGAGGCGTGAACTATGGGTGACAGAGGAATCTTTAAATGTTGTTTCAGCTTTCTATACCGTTTTTGTCTTCAAGAGTTCAGGTCAAAATACAGATGAATGCACAAAGTGTAAATTTAATGCTAAAAATGTAACTTTGTTCTCACCTCAGAGGTAGAGTTATAGATGCTCTCGCTCTCGTGAGGGTGTTTCTTGGGTGGCATTGGTGGAGGGATGTTCGTGATGTCGGGTGTGCTGAAGTCACTCTCGCTCGGGAGACATGTATAACCTACGGGAAGGTGATCAATATCAATGGATTAGCTTATTAGATTACACAATAGGGAGGATGTATATGAGAAAGAGGAGTGGCCCCAGTACAGAGCCCTGGGGGACACCACAGGTAACAGGGGACTTGGAAGACTGTATAGTTAGTAACTCTATAGTAAGTGCATGTTGGTAATTAATATTACTCAGTACTTATTTGAGTAAGTTCATTAGTCAATTAGTTCTGCAGATGAAAAGTGTGTTCCACCAAACTAGACCAGCACCAAACCACTAGTTCTCGCTGGTCTTTTCAGCAGGTTAAGTGCATGATGAATGTTTTCGAAAACTAAAGATGTGTATGAGGTTTATTAGTGTCAGTACGATCATGATGATCTGTGTATTTATTACATCATCCCTACATGCCTCTAGGAATTGTAGTTTGTCTAAAACTTCTGATCGCTGCATAATTCTCATATTTAGCAATATTCATATTCCCTCTTGGAATTGCTCCGTTTATTTTTATTATTCTTCTCCAAATGAATCGAATTTTTGAGGGCCTAAACATGCCAGAAAACTCACAAAAATTTGCACATGCTTCAGAATTGGTGAAAATTTACATCTGATATGCTGTTTCAGAATTGGGTGGGGTAAAATGGCTTGACAGCTGCCACCTATAAAGGTTCAATGGAGTGCGCCTCCCGCTGACGATTTATGTATGTGTACAAAATTTGGTATATACATGAAATGGCCCAATACCTACAAAAAAGTGTCTTGGAGTGTATCCCTAAACACAACAGGAAGTCAGCCATTTTGAACTTCCTTTCAAATTTTTGTACAGATTTTGCCTTTTCAGGCCTTGTACTTTAACAAACTCCTCCTACAGTTTTAATTACATTTCTATTTCGGTAGAAAACACATTAATTCGTCAAAAGTCACCATTAAGATATTTACATTCTAACAAATGATTTGAATAAATGCTAAATCTTGGTAGTTTTATTCTTCAAAAAATTATCAAATTTATCAAGAATTCCACACAAACTATTTTCAACATTAATAATAATCAGAAATGTTTCTTGAGCAGTAAATCAGCATATTACAATAATTTTTGAAGGATCATGTGACACTGAAGACTGGAGTAATGATGCTGAAAATTATATCTGCCATCAAAGGAATACGTGATATTTTAAAATATCTTTAAATAGAAAGTTATTTTAATTTGTAATTATATTTCACAACATTTACTGTATTTCTGATCAAATAAATACAGCTTTGGTAAACATAAGAAACTTCTTTCAAAAACAGTTAAAAATCTTTTGAATGGTTTTGTATTTTGAGAACCGTATTATTACTGAAGTGGCACCACGGTGTAGAGATATTAGCATACAGTAATACCATAAAGCTTTGACATGTAGTTATAATCATATTTAAGACAGTGGTAGAAGCATAGATCAGATTAAAAAAAGCCCACCATCTCAATAAGTGTCAGTGTTGTGTGTGTGTGTGCACACTCACTCGAGCTGCGTGGTGTGTGTGGTGTGGCAGGCAGAGGGCTGAGTGGGTTGTGTAAAGTCAAACTGGATGATTCTCCATGAAACAGCGACAGCGTGAGTCTCCGGTCCCTTGTCGTCAGACTTTTCGGCCTTGGCTGCTTCTCTGGAGGAATCTGTCACCACACAAACACATAGACAGCGCAACAAATTAATCATATCTACAAATCTTAGTTTAGTCCACTTTATAAATGTCTCTACAATTTACTCCACTCAATCATTTGATTCACAATGAAATGATACAAATCAACGTCAAACTGATCTTGATCATGTTAACATTGCAAAGTCCTCGCATATAGGGCCAGGTTTTTTTAAACAGGGCAAATTAGCGTAATTCCAAAAAGCGCATATGGGAGTGAAAAGCTCTGCTCGTGATCTACTGATGACGTGCATATTAAAGGGATACTTCACTTTTTTTGAAAATGGGCTCATTTTGCAATCTCCCAGAGTCAAACAGTTGAGTTTTACCGTTTTCAAATCCATTCAGCCGATTTTCTGATATTTAGAAGAATATCAGTAACTATAACAGTTTCTGGTCTCATTGACTTCCATAGTAGGAAAAAAATATACTATGGAAGTCAATGAGACCAGAAACTGTCTGTTTTCTGATATTCTTCTAAATATCAGAAAATCAGGCTGAAAGCAATCGAAAACGGTAAAACCCAACTGTTTAACTCTGGGGAGTGGTAAAATAAGCCAATTTCCAAAAAAGTGGAGTATCCCTTTAAAGGCAGCAGGACCATTTCTATAGTCATGCTCAGAAATAATGGCACCCCTGGTAAATATGATCAAAACTGGCTGTAAAAAATAAATCTGCATCGTTTATCCTTTTGAACTTTCATAAAAAAAGTTCTTGATTTTTTGCAATTTTTTGAATAAAATTTTTTATCATTTTTAGGTGTTTTTTTTTTTTACCAGGTATAATGACCAACGCAATCAACCAAGAGCAGCGCAAATGAGCATCTGGTTTAAGAAGGGCTTTTTGAGTGGTAAAGAATGGCCCAAATATCAGTAAATCGATGAGTGCACACTTTAGTTAATCACCTTTCGTAATTCATTTAAATAATCTCCTACCATAAATTTAGCATCTGAATGAGAAACTCCTACAAATGCATATGCAATAAGGTTAGCCACAAAAATAACCCAGTTCACGCTCATTTTTCACTGCGCGTCTTTAGTAAACCCTGACAGTTCGGGTTTTTTGTGTGTTTTTTAACAGCAAAAGAGGGTTTGACCTGCTGCAAGCTGTTAGTGAATCTGGCCATAAATGTTTAAAACTGCTCACTGACAGCCACGAACAGAAGAATAAATACAAAAGCCCCCAGCACCTGGTCTGTGTCAGCGGGTCGCTCCAGTAAGACCTGAGACTTGCTCATGCTCCATTCCTTCCTGTTCTTCTTACTTATCCGATTATCTTCCTCAGAGCGGGACAGAACCGAAACCCTGCTGTCGCTCACGCGAGAGAGCAGTGAACTGAGAGAAAGAGAGACAATCAGATATTTGTGCACTTTTACAAATCCTCTGAGCATGTTGCCATGTATTATGCATTTGTGCAACAGCATTCTGCTTATGCATTAGTTTAGAAATCTCAGGTCTAGAAACACATTTGACGACAAGAAAGCCACTCGTGGGTTGAGCGGCGCAGAATAAGAAACCGTCAGAAGTAAAAACAATGTATATGAAATTATTCCAGGCAGATTCTTTAGAGATCTTTGACATATTCTCCCAGCCGCCTGTCTTGGTAATTGCTACTTATGATATACGCACTTCATTGACATTTCAATAAAAGCACATCTGCTAAAACAGACATATGAATGTTAACATAAGATGCATATAAATGTATACTATATAAATGGAAGTTAAGTTAACTGAAAATGTTCAAACAGAACATGAACATTGAGTATAACTGCTTCTGACTAACATGAAAAAGTCATAAAACAACAGTACTAACATTATAAAACATTCAATCATGAAGTTTTAACATACACAAAAGGAAACATTAAGAGTTTCCAATCTTTCACTTTTATGACATGAACAAGTTCATTTGAATGGAATAAAGTTCTAAAACTATTTATGAAACAGTTTAAGCAACACATTTTAACACTATTGTTTTATGAATCTGTCACTATGTAATTCATTTTGAATTTCCGAATTATAATGTTGATTAATTCCATGTCAAAGCCGATAACCAATAAAATTACTGATATTAAGTGAATATTATGGAGACCCAGTACATGACATGCAGGGAAAATATACTATATTGTAGTTTAAATTAAGAATTCAATCCATTGGTTTATTAATTTCTTTCCTCATTTTACAAAATTGTGGCCAAATTGTAATAATTTGTTCAAAACAAGGGAGCAAACTAGTAAAACAAATTAAGTTGTAGGAATGATTTCTTAATTCACAGCCATGATATATGTATATATATATGTATATATGTATATGTATATATATATATATATATATATATATATATATATATATATGTGTGTGTGTGTGTGTGTGTGTGTGTGTGTGTATATATATATATATATATTTGTCTGCATGTCATGTGCTCCATAAAATACTATTTTCCCCATTGCAATAAAAATACAACAACAAAAATGTATTAAATAATTTTAAATGCTGCAAGGAAATTAAGCCATAACAATATAATAAAGTAAGAATAATGGATATTGACTTCAAGATTTGCTAAAGATTACATGTAACATTGCTAAGCTATAAGTGTTTTAAATGTTAACTTTACGTGATCATCATCTAAATGTAAAAACAGGGGAAATGAACATGCAATTAAATATCTAATCAGCCAATATGTCCAATATCAACCACTAAAAATAAAATGTTAACGCAACTTTTCATACAATATCTAAGTAATGCAACAAAAAAAACTCGCAAAGAAATATCTAGGATGGAAAACGCGTGTTAATGTTGGGTGTAAAGACAAACTATGTAAAACATTCTTTGCTTTGTGATTAAAATACTAAATAATTGATGTGAAGCTAAAATGAACAAAACTGAATTCTAAAGATCAGACTCAGAGTGAGGGAAAATGGTCATAAAAACTCAATTATTGACTGTGTTGGCACAAAAAAACTTGCACTAGCCTTATAAGTGGACCTCAGGGGAAATAAGACTTAATACAAATTATTTACCAAGAACATTTTCTAAATAACGCAGCACACGCTCGCAATGACATCAAACGACGCATAAAGTGACAGCGAAAGAAAAACGGAAACTGCACTTTTCATGTTCTTTCTGACTGAGCATCATTCATCCACAATAATGATTTCCCAGAAAGAAAACATTTACAGGCAAGTGTGAAGACCAGCTTGGAATGATTAATTTCGAATAATTTCTTTTGCAAATTCTTGAGGGAAAACAAGCAGGTTGTCATTTACTCTGATAAGATAGATTGAGGCTAGATTTTAAAAAAATGAAATTATTGTGGAGTATATGGTAATTAAGGATGTGTTTAACGAGACTCCACTTAACCAGCACATGATAGAACCAATTAAACATGCAGGTTAATGTCATGTTTTCCACTAGCAGAGACATAATTACAGGGAAAACTGAATCAATACATGACCACGGGAACTCTGTCCAGTGGTAAATTAGCCCTCGGTGCGCTGCTGAAAGCGAGGAAGATTATTCCAATGAGCGAGAGAATACTGACTCCTGGGATGCAGGCCTGGAGGAGTGTCCGTCTGAAGAGCCTGATCCGCTGGAGTGTCCCGAGGAGGCGTTCGAAGATGGTGGACATCTGCCCAGGCGTGGAGGACATGATGTATGGCATCACCATTGAACCTCATGCGACTCTTTTTCTTCGGTCAGAGAGCAGGGCTGGAGATACAAACACAAACATGCTTCCATTTATATCGTGACTTGAATCTCACTGACCTCTATAGTAATTCTATTAAATGCAACTCTTAACTTGTAGCATTTATACCGTAAATTTGACTTTAGGGCTATTATGTCTCCTCAATTAAATTGATGTCATTTCTTCCCACCCAAGATTTATATATACACTCACATAAAGGATTATTAGGAACACCATTACTAATACTGTGTTTAATACCCTTCAGAACTGCCTTAATTCTACGTGGCATTGATTCATCAATTCTTTAGATATATTGTCCCATATTGATAGGATAGCATCTTGCAGTTGATGGAGATTTGTGGGATTCACATCCAGGGCATCAAGCTCCCTGTTCCACCACATCCCAAAGATGCTCTATTGGGTTGAGATCTGGTGACTGTGGGGCCATTTTAGTACAGTGAACTCATTGTCATGTTCAAGAAACCATTTTGAAATGATTCGAGCTTTGTGACATGGTGCATTATCCTGCTGGAAGTAGCCATCAGAGGATGGGACATGGTGGCCATAAAGGGATAGACATGGTCAGAATCAATGCTCAGGTTGGCCGTGGCATTTAAACGATGCCCAATTGGCACTAAGGGGCCTAAAGTGTGCCAAGAAAACGTCCCCCACACCATTACACCACCACCAGCCTGCACAGTGGTAACAAGGCATGATGGATCATGTTCTCATTCTGTTTACGCCAAATTCTGACTCTACCATCTGAATGTCTCAGACAGAAATCCGAGACTCCTCAGACCAGGCAACATTTTTCTCAGTCTTCAACTGTCCAGTTTTGGTGAGCTCTTGAAAATTGTAGCCTCTTTTCTGCAACTGCCATGTGATTGGTTGATTAGATAATTGCATTAATGAGAAATTGAACAGGTGTTCAAAATAATCCTTTAGGTGAGTGTACTGTATATAATAATACTTATTATAAATTTAAAAAATAATAAATGTATATAATAATTGCAAATAATACTTGTATTCAGCAAGGACGTATTAAGTTGACGGTAAAGGCATTTATCGAGGGCTTGGAGCCAGAGGGGCGTAAGTGGCATTTTGGGCGAATATGAGTTCTTTATATCAAAATAAAGGTCTTGGTGAGCTCTATCCAATGGTGTCAAAAATACCTATCTGAGATAAACTGTATTGAATAAAGCAACAAAAAGGCGCATACATTTTTTTTACCTAAATACTCATTCATGTAGGTATGCCTGTGGTTGAAATGTTTGTGGTTTAAGGTTATTAATACAGGTGATTGAAATGTGGTCAAAATTTTGTTTTGTCTCTCCTGTAAAGTTTGTTAAAAGCCACTTACGCCCTCTGGCTCCAGCCCTCGTTATAATGTTTCAAATATTTCTATTTGACATAAATACTGTTCTTTTGAACTTTTTTAATCATTAAAGAAAAAAATGAAATTAAAATAAAAAAATATATATCATGAAAAAATTAAGCAAACTGTTGATTATAACATTGATAACAATCAGAAATGTTTCTTGATTAGCAAATCAGCATATTAGAATGATTTCAGAAGGATCATGTGACACTGTGTGAAAAAGTTTTGCATCACAGAAATAAATTAGTCAAATACAAAGAGTTATTTTAAATTATTTTAAATATTTTTACTGTATTTTTGATCAAATAAATGCATAAATTATGTGCACAGGGGATCATAAACTTTTGAAGGGTAATGATTTTTGCTTGGTAAAATTTGCTTGGTAAAGTAAGAGCATGAATCTTGACGAGTCTTAGCGGATTTCAAATCTCCTTCAAAGTAATTGTTTGACAATATCCCGTATGAATCGTTTCATCAGATCTGAAACATCTCACATCTGGCTCTCTCAATAGAGTCGTGTTTGTCAGACTTCGCTAGAAGTAATGACGCCAGTAGAGTTTCTCCACTTTGGCGCGCAGGTCCTGGAAGCAGGAGACGATTCTGTTGTGAAGGGGTTTGAGCTGCTCCGTGGATTTCTCTCCGTATCTGAATTCCCTCATCAAGCAATGGGACCTGAGATGGAACAGGCAATAAAGCATTTTCAACATTAAACATTTAACACTAAATGGACCACTTTAATACTTTTTCACAACCTGATATTAATATGACAAAACATAAAAGTGCAACAGTTTAAATTGTTTCAAAGCTAATTGAAATTTGGATTTTTAATTTTAAATGAGAGTAAATTCATCAAGTAATTTAAACCATTTAATAATCAAAAGATGTTTGATTATCTAAAAAGAGGCAAGTTTCCATACTTGGTAGTCATATATATAATTCAAAAGTTTGGGGTCAATAAGATTTTTTTTTTTAAATAAATTAATAGGTTAATTTTTCATTAAACTGATCGAAAGTGACTATATATATATATATATATATATATAATGTTACCAATTATTTCTATCTTCAAATAATGCTGTTCTTTCGAACTTTCTAACAATCAAAGGATCACAGTTTTCACATTAATATTAAGCAGCATTAATGCTTTACTGTATTTTTGAGATCGAATAAATGCAGCCATGTTGAGCTTTTTTTTTTTTTTTCAAAAACATAAAAAAATTCTTAACAGCCCCAAACATTTTAATGATAATGTAAATACATTTAGATAATATAATTTTTATATATACAGCTGTGGTCAGAATTATTTGGTAAATATGAGCAAAGATGGCTCTAAAAATAAATATTCGAACACTTTCTGAAACAAATACTTTCCTCTAAAACATCATCAGGCCAATAATTATTTTACTTCAATGAAAGGTAATCAGATTTATTTTTACAGCCATCTGTGACTGATATTTACCAGGGGTGAAATTTATAACTCTATATACATAGTAACATGCGACTGATGGTCGTCATCTCTCACTTTGCATGCTGAATAATTTGGAGTTTTGTGTGAATCGTCTTAACACAACAGAGATCTGCAGAGAGGTGTCACCTGCAATGCAATCAGGTGTTTAGACGTCAATGCGCTCCAGGTGGTCGGGGGTTCTTCTTCATGTAGGCGTCTGTGAAAAACGCCTGCGGGGTGAAACAAAATTTCAAATCAGGTATCGGCCGGTGCTCCCAGCAGACCTAACGCCTCAGAGATCACATCAATTTTTCATATCTGACCAGGACTAAAGGTAGAGAGCAACTCTTGAGCACATCTGAATGATTTAGCTGAGTATTATCAGAATGTTTCAGCTCGATTCAAGGGATTGATTTTTCCTTTGGTTAAAAATTTAGTGGAATCGAAATACCGAAAAAGGTGTGCACATCCCAAACATTATGTAGGGACTCAGGTGCAAGAGAAAAAAACAACAATCATAAAAGTAAGAAGAGTAATGTCCATACAGCTCTGAAATTAAAGGCAGGGTAGGTGATTTGTTCCAGAAACACGTAGAGCAGCGTGTCCACCAAGCAGTGTTTTTTCCGTTGAGTTCTTTTCCGTTTTCGTTGCTATAGATACAGATATTCCGCAGCATAACTGATTACGCAGATAGTTTGTTTCTTCCTAAAAATATATTTTTCATCCGATGTTCGGTTAGGACTCCTCTGCTGGTTGATGTGGTCGTACAGAAAGAATGTTGTGACAGTTGGTCGCCTGTAGTATTAAGTCCCGCCCCTCCTCCACTGTGATTGGACAGCTGCGGTAAAAAGCTGACAGGGATGATTTATCCAAAGTTGAAAAATTTTAAACTCTCGGCAACCAGTTGAGAAAACGGCGAGCGCAAGATTCAGCATGAAAAAAAACGCTCAGCGCCTCGTCACGCTCATGGCGTTTCCGAGACGCGGCGCTCCCATTGAAAACAATTGAAAACATGCGCTACGCGCGTGGAAAGACGCTTTGGTGGACACACGGCCTTATTGTTATGCTGGTTGAAAGTCTCTTCACATCCTGATAGCTATCACTAATTTAAGTGATCTAAATGTCTTTTTTTATGTATATAAATCGAAGGCGTAGGCCATTAAATGCTATGCAGAGTTAGACAGACGTCAGTAGCGAGCGCCGCTGATTTGCGTGTTTTGAAATTTGCACGCGTTTTTATATTTGCACACGTTTTTTTGTATTTGCATGCGTCTTCATCAGGTTGCAGCGCGGTGAGCTCTCCGCCACCGTAGGGAGAAAGACTGACCTTTTCATAGTTGGAAAAGCCGCCCATGACAGCCGGGGGTCCACGATTGCAGTTGAGCATTCATGGAGAGCGGATGCACAGGAAGAGAGCGGTCACATGCCTGCTGCTGTCCAGATTACTTCAGCTTCTCATTGGCCAGCTCCATGGTTTCTATGGCGTTGTCCAAAGGGCTGATCTCTTCCTACAAACGAGGGACAATATGAGACTGCAATTTTTTTTAAAGAAATAATAATTTTATTCAGCAGGGATGGATTAAATTGACCAAAAGTGATAAGTAAAGACATTTATAATGTTATAATTTATGTTTAAAAGTCAGTCGAATCAGTTGAATAAGTTGACATACTCGTAAAGATCCTTATAGTTAATAGAATGTCTGAAGTTGACTATTAAAATAAAGTGTTAATCTCTCAAAATTTTCTGTTTTTACTGTATTTTTGAAAATAAATAAATGAATAAATGCAGCCTTGGTGAGTAAAAGACCCCCAAACTTTTTAGAGAATAACAAAAAAAAGGGCAAATCTTGAAAAAAACCATTGCAAATATCACAAAGGCTTGTAGGAGGGCTATTTTAATCTATGCCAGAAAGCAATGTCCTAGCAACAGTACAGCAACACACCAGCATCACATACATTTTTCTCCTAACAAGTAAAAAATCAACTCAGATTGATATTTCTACACATCAGCAGAAACATTATGTTCAGAAAGAGTCACAAATTTGATGAAACACTATGCAAACAATAACATGAACTGGTTAACGCATTTAAGGGGCATTTGATAAAAAGGTCCATCAATTTTGATGTCATGTTGTTGGACTTTTGTTTTAATAGGTAAGTATTAGATAACACGTTTGACTAACAATAAGAGTCAGTTTCAGAGTCTTAGAAGGGGCGAGTTCTCACCACAGACATGGATTTCACTTCAAACCACTTGAGGATTCCAAAAGCGGTATGCAGTAATAAAAGTGGTCCTTCGATCCACATGGTCTGTGAAGTCAGATTGAGAGAGGCACATTTACACATAATCATCCCTATTTATGAATAATTATATAGAACTGAATTACAGGTTCCTGTATGACCTAGACACTAGTGAAATGGTTCAGAAAATCAAAACATAAAGATGATTCTTCAGTGTTTTAAAAGTTGAATCCCGACAGTTTAAATCATTATCATCATCAGGGGGTTGACAATCTGAACATTTTTAAAGAGGAGCTATTAAGTCTTGATTTGTTTTTTGGCATCTACTAGAATAGGTTTTATGCTTTAACAACAGAAAAGTCTGTCAGTAGTAACGCATATGAAGCCCCTCCTTCCAAAAAGCAAAGTGTGCTCTGATTGGTCGGCTGGACCAGTGTGCTTGTGATTGGTCTGTGAGTTTCAACACACTTTCTAAGCCAGCAACTTAAAAAGGTTTCACACCCTTTTTATTTAAATGAAGAATATTGTGGCGTGTTCGATTCCAAGAAGAAAAGACTGCAATTAGGAAGGGCGAAGAAATAAACCAGAAACTGTGACACACATGGCAAATATTCTGCCTCTGGACCAGTTGGAATTCATGGGGATAATAGTTGTCAATATGTTTTTACCCAGTGAAAATTCTCACCACTAACAACATATTTTAGATCTCATTAAATTCCAAATTAAACACTATTGTATACTATGTAACACGCCATGTCACGCTCTGTGTGAGTGGTATTTACCACAGTAAGGTTAAATACAAGTACTCCACAGTGACTCTAGGGTAGCTGTTTGACAAAAACGGGATTCCTGCATAGTGCCCCTTTAAATTATTTCAAACATAGATGTTTCAAAAATCCAAGCAGCTTTTTACAAAACGTGAATAAAAAAATAAAAATTAGAGTAATTTTTACTGACAACATAATAACACTGATGTCTTTGAACTATTCCTTTAACATTTCATTCATTTTAATGACTCTTTTAGACTTTTAGTGCCCTGCATTAGTTTCCTTGGTTAAGTCGCAAACAATTTTGATGTGACTCACTTACGGGGTTTGAGCTTGACACTTCAAACTAAAGCTTTCAAAACAGTTTTGAAAAGGTTAGAAAAATGTGTAATGTTAACAATGTTGAAATCAAAATTTCAGTAATTTTTCATGCACCAGAACTCCCTCATCTGCCTTATTGGTCAGCCTCAGTGACTCAAAATTTGATCAATGTTTGCAACTTACGGCAAACTCATTATAGGATATTTTCTCCTTTCCTAAACGGTCTTGAATACTGGAACTTGTCCACCTCGTTCGTCCTGTAGTGAACTGGGAAAACAACAGAAGGGAAATGAGTCTATAACAGCATGATTTACAATAGATTTGAATTGTGATGAGGGTGTTGATTCATACTTGAGGATTTGTTCAGGAACTCCCTTGTCCTTGAACTGTGAAGGGTAAAGTTCAGGGACAGGCTTCACCGTAGAACACTGAATATCTGCAGGGAATTAATTCAAGGGAAGAGAACTGTTCACATTCACTTTAATTTGGTCCAAAAAAAAACATTTGGACACAGTACTGATTTAATGTGAGGCACATACACGACCATTCAATAGTCTGGGTTGGTAAAGAAATATATATCTATATTTCTTTGGAAAAACTCTCTTACCAAGGCTGCATTTATTCAAAAACACAGTAAAACCTGTAATATTATGAAATTATATTACATATAAAACAATTGTTTTCTATTTGAATCTATTGTAAAAAGTAATGTACTCATGTTAATTTTCAGGCATTTTCATTTACTGCCACCTTTGATCAATTTAATGCATCCTTGCTGAATGTAAGTATTTTATTCTTTTATTCTACTGACCAGAAACTTTAAATGTTACTACATTTAATAAGTAAATTTTTTATAGGGCTGTGTAAAGATTCAACTGTGATTAATCGCATCCAAAATGAAAAGTTTGTGCACATAATATATGTGTGTGTATCATTTTTTGTGTATATAAATACACACACACGTGTATATATTAAGAAAATGTGTTATGATTGTATAAAATATTTAATATTTATATTTATATATAATATAGTATATATATATATATATATATATATATATATATATATATATATACACACACAGTATTTTACGTGCAAATAATTCTTAAATATATACATGCATGCACATTTATACAAAATAATTATACACAGCACACACATTTATATTTATGTAAACACAAACTTTTATTTGGATGCGATTAAAACGAATTCATCTTTGCCAGCCCCAATTTTTAAAACATCAAATAAACAAACCCATAAATCAAAAAATTCCACAGATTTAGCCAACAGAAAAAAGCTTTTAAAAAGCTTTAACATCTAGTATGTGTATACTTGCTGGGTTAAAGGTAAAGGATATCGTTGACCGGGTGAGTTGAGATATTGTCACCAGGGGCAAATGTGCTGGTTCTGCTCACTGCATTGGGAAACTGACGTCGGCTTGAGGTAAAGTCTCAAGCCACTCATACTCTTTACCGCGTAAATGAACATTTGTTCTGTTTTGAAACAGGGACAGTAAGAATTTTAGTTGAAGACTGTCAAGACACTTCAATTAACACACTGGCAACAAAGTTCTTTCTCTGTTTAAGTGATTTCAGGTAGCACCTCAATGCAGTACACAAGATCCAGGGGCAGGAGTAGATCCAGATCTAAAGGGGTGGAGATGGGTAAGATTCAGGGTTAGGATTGGAGGTCGGGGGGTGGAGATGGGTGGTTCTAGGGTTGGGGTTGGGGTAGTGGATGGAGATGGGTAGGTTTAGGGTGGAGTTAGGGGTAGGGGGGTGAGATGGGTAGTTAGGGTTTAGGGTTTAGGGTAAGGGGTTGGAGACATGGGTAGTTCAGGTCAGGGTTAGGGATCAGTGGGCGAGGAGATGGGTAGGTCAGGGGGTAGGGGTTAGGGGTAGGGGATGGAGATGGGTAGGGTGGGGTGGGGTTCTAGGGATAGTGGGCGGAGATGGGTAGGTTAGGGTTGAGGGTTAGGCATTCAGGGGTGGAGATGGGTAGTTAGGGTTGGGGTTAGGAGATAGGGGGAGATGGGTAGGTTAGTAGGGTCAGGGATAGGGGCGGAGTGGGTAGGTTGAGGGGTGGGTTAGCGTGGGTGGAGATGGGTAGTTTGGGGTTGAGGTTCAGGGTCAGGGCTGAGATGGGTGAGGTGCGGGGTGGGTTTGGGGTAGGGGCGGAGAGTGGGTAGGTGGCTCATGGTGTTGGGGTAGGGGGATGGAGATGGGTAGGGTTGAGGGTGGGTTTAGGGGTCAGGGGGCCGAAGATGGGTAGGATTTGGGGTGGGGTTAGGCATCAGGGGGTGGAGTGGATAGTTCAGGGTTGGGTTAGGGATAGGGGTGAAGATGGGTAAGATTAGGGGGTGGGGTTAGGGATCGGGGCGGAGAGGGGTAGGGTTAGTGGTGGAGTTAGGGATCAGGGGTGGAGAGGGGTAGGGTTAGGGGTGGGGTTAGGGGATCAGGGGCAGAGATGGGTAAGATTTAGGGGTGGGGTTGAGGGATCGAGGGGTGGAGATGGGGTTCATTTAGGGTTGGGGTTGGGGATGAGGGGCGGAGATGGGTAGGATTAGGTTGAGGTTTAGGGATCAGGGGCGAAGATGGGTAGGTTTGAGGTGAGGGTTAGGGATCGGGGTGGAGATGGGTAGGTTTGGGGTGGGGTTGGAGGTAGGGGGGTGGAGATGGGTAGTTTAGGGTTGGGGTTAGGGGATCAGGGCGGAGATGGGTAGGATTAGGGGTGGGGTTAGGGATGAGGGATGGAGATGGAGTAGGATTAGGGTTGGGGTTAGGGATGGGGGCGGAGATGGGTAGGATTAAGGGTGGGGTTAGGGATAGGGGTGGAGATGGGTAGGTTTAGGGGTGGGGTTAGGGATAGAGGGGTGAAGATGGGTAGTTAGGGGTGGGTCAGGGATAGGGGTGGAGATAGGTGGTTAGGGGTGGGTTAGGGATCAGGGGGTGAGATGGGTAGGATTAGGGTGGGGTTAGGGATGCAGGGGCGGAGATGGGTAGTTTAGGGGTGGGGTTCAGGGATCGGGGGCGGAGATGGGTAGGATTAGGGGTGGGGTTAGGGATCAGGGGTGGAGATAGGTAGTTTAGGGGTGGGGTTCAGGGGTCAGGGGCGGAGATGGGTAGGATTAGGGGTGGGGTTAGGGATCAGGGGTGGAGATAGGTAGTTTAGGGGTGGGGTTAGGGATCAGGGGCGGAGATGGGTAGGATTAGGTATATGTAAGGTGGATTTTGTGGATTTTGTGTTCTGCAGTGAGGACCTCAGTGATTTTCATGGCTTGATATCTGTCATTTCAGAACCAATAATAACTGCAAAATGCCTATTATTTTTCATTAGATGTCGTAAGGGGCTCTTGTATCTGTAAAATAAAAGCACAGGTTTCCAAACCCCTGACTGTGAAAACAAATGTATCATTTTCTTGTTCAAACCCCATTACTCTCGGAGAACTCTTGGGGAGAGCTGCAATCAGGAATATCTGTTTCCTTTGCGCAATGCTTCAATGCCGAAATGCCAGCATGTTTGTGTCACTGTTTAATCCATACTTTACACTGCATAAACAACAGAAAATTAAACATTTGTGCACCACATGGGGAATAATTCTCCAAGTTGTGCGTTTGAAAATCATATCCCATTTAAATCCAGCAAAACTGGACTACAGCAGCAATTCACTCACCCTGAGGAAGGAGGGAAACCTTGACCGTAGTATCCCACGGCGAAATATCTGGGCTGAGGTCTCATAGCGTGCATAATGTTCTCATAATACTGTGCCTGCTGTTTCTGTATACAAAACAAATGGTGTTCTTACATTTGGAATTAGCAATTAAGGCATTTAAAAGTCAACATAAAAGGTATAGTTCATCTAAAAACGAAAGCGCCGTCATCATTTGCTCATCCTCAAATATTTATTTATTTTTTTCTTCCTTTGGGACATAAACTGAGAATTTTGATGTGTGTTCACGCTGCTCTTGTTCAGTACAACGGGACGCTGAAAGAGGTCATAATGCTTAGAAAATATAATGCAATTCTTGTGAAGTCATATGGAAATTTTAATATTGCACATATTCATCTAATTTTGACCTCTCTGATGGTTCCAAAAAACTGTTGCGTAACTGAGTTTGACCTCTATTGCACGTAATCCTGCTAATACAAAGGCTTCAGTCAACTTCAATTACAGTTATCTGCCCCATAATGCCCTTGATCAAAGCACTTAACCCCTAGTTCTTCCAATACCTGGAAAGACGAACGATTATGATCCTTTTAGAAGCTTATTTTAAGAGGTTAATAATAATTAAGGTCATAGTATTCATTAAAAATAACAATACTGTAATTATGGTAGTCTAAGTGGCAGCAATCTAACATGGAAGAATTGCCAATACTGCTAATAATTTTGTTTGTAATAATTCTGTAAAATAATTTCGCCCATTTTCTAGGTCGTAGGAGAGCTGTAATTCATGTTCATATATATTCATTCATAACTGGAGATGATTAACGTTCAGAATCAGATGTTGGAACCCCTCTGTGTAAATGTGGCTCTCTGCCTTTGGCCTCACAGACCTAGTTAAATATGGAATTCGAAATTGTGTTCCCTTCACTGTTATTCCTCCCACCTCATTTCCATCACAAAAGTTTTGCAGGCAAACACAAAGATTGTTGGATGAACACAAAAGTTTTGTGAGAGAACGCAAAGGCACTGAAATATAATTTTTCCAACCATCTTAGTTTTCATGTGCCTTTTGAGAGTTATGGCATGAATATAACATGCAAGCCATATGTACTGCCCAGTGTTGTTTTTGTCAGCTAAAGCTAAAAATAATAATCTTTCTTAGTAATTGAAATAAAGCTGAAATAAAAAAATATTATTGTTTAAAGAAAATGTTTAAGTTGAATTATTAAAATTACTAAATCTGAAATGACAAAAGCAACACAGTAATTGTAAAAAAAATAAAAATAAAAATTTGACTAAATCTTCAAATAAAAACTGGAAATATAAAAATAAAAGCTAATTAAAAGCATTAATAAACATTTCACTAGTGCATAAATAATTCTAAATAATATTTCTACCACAAATATGATGGTTTTATGCTGGGGTTTTTTTGTTGTCATTTTGGAGTGACAGTACTCCTGTTCACTTTAAACATATGGAAACATTTTGCAGCCTGAACATTCAGCTAAATATCTCATTTTGCAGTAAAGAAAAATAAAATTGGGTGCGGAATGACATGAGGAGAAGTAAATGATGACAGAATATTCATTTTTAAGTGTTCTAAATACTTAAGCTTTGGTGTTTGTTACATACAATGATTTCAATTCACACAAGAATTGAGAAAAATAGGATTTATTCAGAATAGGAATAATTTTTTCCAGTCATCTCAACGGCAAAAAAATCCCAATTGACCTCAAAATCACTTAAAGGTGCTATATGTATTTTTTAGCGACCTCTATCGGTGATGTTTCAGATTGCAACCAATGTTTACAAGAGCGCTCGTGCTCAAACACAAGAGCGATCACTCATGGTACACGGCCACACTGAGACTCGGAGAAAGCATCACACAGCACGCTGGAAACTCATGCAAACTCCCACTGGAACGTTACAGGATTCAGGGGTGTCACTGATTTTCCAAATCTTCTAATTCAATTCCATTTTTCGATTCTTAGGTAACGATTCAGAATTAATTTCGATTCATATCGTGACACCCTTAGTTACAATAATAGGCTACTTGTATCAGAGCTTGACGTTGAACTAATGCTCCAGTGCTCGTACCATGAGTAACGTGACATTTTTGGTGTTATCTAGCATAAGGCATTTACGTAACTATTCGATGTATCTTTCACAATCAGCAATGTCAACATCGGTGAATGTATAATATGATAACGGAAACGGTTAGTGAACTGAGACTGAACAATTTCTAGGGCCCTATAAAATCCGTTTTATTTTTTCCCAAATTCCATTTGATTCTTTCCCAAATTCCGCTTTAATTTTTGGAAATTCCGTTTTTTCCGTTTTAATTTTTGGGAATTCATTTTTTTACTCTTTACTGTTATTTTAGTTGTAAAAAGAGTGTGCTTTTTATTCCGTGATCACACAAACTATCAGGGCCCTAGATTTCAGTGTAAAAGAAAATTCTGAGGAAGTAGCATTACTGTACTGAAGGTGTCTTGGAGATGTGTATTATAAACAATATGAAAGTAATGGGATGAGTGACTGCCAGACAGTAGAATCTAGTACATAAAATAAAATCTGCATCTGAAACCACTGACTTTTTGTTATCCTGGAACAGTCTTTTGTGTTCATTTCATGTCTCATATATGTTGTAGTTTACCTTGCTATTTCATTACAGTTTACCATTACAAAACCTGACAAGTGAATCATTGTAATGTGTGATTATAACCCTTTCACACACAGGCAATAAAAAAAGGATTCATTTTAGAAGAAAAGTTACATATAGCACCTTTAACTAATGTATGGCATATTTTATGCTCCACAGGACAGAAAAGTTAAAGAAGGTTGTGCACCTAATTCATTCAGCACAAACTGATCAAATTAAAGTCAGCTCCAAGTGAGAAGTTGACAGAGCCGAAGGCAGAACTGAGAGGAGAGTGTGTAACTGCTACAGTAGCCGTTATCGCACCAGTTTCCTTCCTCCTCTTGCTTGCCAATTGTCAAGTTTATTTCCTGTGCTGAGTGACGGCTGCTACCCAGCCGACAGCGTGATGGATTACCAACTCAGAACGTGAATCAATGAGAAGAGCCTGATCAAAACGAGCTTTAGCTTTTGTTCGTTAAACTGTTTGTACATCACAGAGCATCTCCAGTTCTGGCAGAAGCTCGGGGAGGTTTGTCCCTGCGGCGTTACCTTCAGATCCGCATTAACAAAGAAACAGGAGGAGGTTCTGTCATGTCTGTCTTACCGAGCAGTTGACTGAGCTCTATGAAATCAAACATTTGGTTTTCATGAAGTTTAACAAGCTGTTTGGCCATCTCGATGGCCTTCTCCCACATCTGTGGACAAAGTACAAACAAAACAAATAGATGAACGTGTGTTCATGGCAACAGTCTGTGCGTTTATTCTTCTTTAAGGAACAGCTTTTCAATAATCACACATCTGTTATCATTCTCCAGTCTCCTCTTACAGTGTCTCCAGTGAAATTACTTTCTTCATAAGTAGATAAAAACACGTTGTCTGCCCTATCCATCCATCCATTCCATCCATCCATCCATTCCATCTATCGCATCTATCTGACCCACCTCATCTATTTCTACATCTACCTACCCATCTCTGTACCTGCTCCGCCCATCCGTTGCCGCCTGTTCTGTCTGTGTCTGTCTCATTTGCTCAATCTGTCTGTCTGTCTGTCTGTCTGTCTGTCTGTCTGTCTGTCTGTCTGTCTTGTCTATCTGATCTGATTTGTACAATCTTGTGCTTGTCTGTCTATCTGTCTGCCTGTCTCTATCTACTCTGTCAACCTGTCTCTGTCTGCTCTGTCTGTCTGTGTCTGTCTATTTGTCAATCTGTCTGTCTGTCTGTCCGTCTTGTCTGCTCTGTCTGTCTGTTCTTGTCTGCCTGTTGCTCGCTGTCCGCCGTGTGCTGTCGATCTCTTTGTCAATCTGTCTGTCTTGTCTGTCTGTCTTGCCTGTCTGATCTATTTTGTCTCAATCGTCTGTCTGTCTGTCTGTCTGATTTGTCAATCTGCTCTGTCTGTCTGTCTGTCACTTGTCTGTCTGTCTTGTCTGTCTGTCTATCGATTTGTCAATCTGTGGTCTGTCTGTCTGTCTGGTCTATTTGTCAATCTTGCTCTGTCTGTCTGTCTGTCTGTCTGTCCGCTCTATCTATTTGTCCAATCCGTCTGGTCTGTCTCGTCTGCTCTGCCTCTGTCTTGTCTGGTCTGTCCTGTCTGTCTTGTCCTGTCTGTCTTGTCTGTCTGGTCTGTCTCTGTCCTGTCTGCTATCTGTCGCCATCTGTCTCTCATCTGTCTGTCTGTCGTACTGTGTCTGTCTGTCTGTCTGTCTGTCTGTCTGTCTGTCTGTCTGTCTGTCTGTGCTGTGCTGTACTTGCCTGGCTGTCTGTCTCATCTATCTGATCTGTCTGTCTTGTCTGTCTTGTCTGTCTGTCTGTCTGTCTGTCTGTCTGTCTGTCTATCTATCACTCTTTCTTCTATCTATCTATAAATTACTTTTTTTTTAATTCTTAAAACAGCTTCTTTTCACTTTTTTACAGCTGTACTTCCTGTATGGTGTGAATAGCATGTAAAAGTCATTAAATGAAAGCATTTTCATTAGATTTAGATGTGCATACTTTGCCTTTGTCCAGATTGCACATGATTCCCTGAAAAGTCTTTCCTTCAGCTCTTGTTGAGTCCAGCCCTGAGCTTCCGTCCCGTGGGATCAGGTGGGGCGCGCACGGCTTGTCGGACCACTAGAAAGAGATTGCACAGTTCAGTCATGCCAATCACACTGACTTAAGTCATGACTAATCACAAAACTATGTTGCAAGTTTAACCAGCACAGTGCAAGAGCAAAGCGTTATTTTTAAGCAGAATACTACGATTTTGGGGAGTGAGAGGCTAAATTATTGTTTTTATAAAGATTTGGAGGATAACAACTGACTTTCATGGATGATCCATTTTTCAAAGCAAAGGTCATGACATTTCCAAATCAACAGACATCATTTGTCATTGAAAAGAAACTATTTTCATAAAAAATTAAGCAAATTGTGAAGTGTGTCATTCCAAACCCTTTAACCCTTTGTTCATCTTCAGAACACACGCTGCGAATTTTCATTACCTTTCAAATTGCTCAAATTTAAATTGCGAATTAAAAATAATAGAAACGCGCCAATTCCACAAAAACTCCCCAATTCGCAACAGGAATGTTTTCGCAAAACTGCGATTTATCACACGAGACATTTTGATATAAAGGCTTATGCTTAAATGATTGCAATCACTGTAAAAGACAAATATAAATTACGAATACATATACATTTTCTATAAATGTAGCAATTTAATTAAAAACACTTTTTATGGATGATTAAACTGAAAAGCAGCTGAAAAAATTATATTTGCAAAAAGCTAAAAAGTACAATTTAATTTAGTTAATTAATTTTCGAATTATTTGTTTTAATTTGCATTTATTTAAGTATGTTATAAGTTTCCTTCCTTTTTTGGTCACAGTGCTTATCTGGGTCCTCAAACCGCTTCACATGTGGAAGGGAGGATATTCTCAACCATCACCAATATACATATAATATATATATATATATATATACATACACACACACACACACATGCACACACACACAAGAAATTACTCTTTGCACAGAAGAGTTCAG
The DNA here is from genome assembly GCA_030378365.1 of Hybognathus amarus. Classification (NCBI taxonomy): domain Eukaryota; kingdom Metazoa; phylum Chordata; class Actinopteri; order Cypriniformes; family Leuciscidae; genus Hybognathus; species Hybognathus amarus. The sequence continues at coordinate 498,139 of JAQIUQ010002830.1, forward strand.
TAGGGTTTCTTGAAGATGTAAGTTTACAGCAAGTCTCCTTGATCAATTATCAAAGAACCATGCTAATATTATTCAGGGAAATAAGAATTTCTTATCAAAGTGCTAGAAAATGTTGTTGCCAAAATGAGTACACCCTCCTGAAGTTACAAAATAAAATTATACAAACATTTTCCGTTTCAACTTAAAGGCATTTTGTGATAAACGACTCTGTAATTTCTTGACAATTAAAAGTTATAAAGCCTATTGAAATCATTCTCAGACGTGATGCTGACAACAATGGAACCATTTGAAAGAGATACTGTCAGCAGATGTATTTCTTTGCACAAAAGACGTACATTGGTACAAGAGAATTACCAAAGCAATGTCTAAGCGTCAAAATATATCCTGAAACAAATACGGCCTTTCCTTACGCTCATGTTCTGTATGAACGAGCTGATTGTTTTGTAAAGAAACGAGCAGGAGAAGTGTCTCAGAGCTGGAAAAAGCAGGGAGAAGAGGGACTATTTCAATCTTACACAATAAGTAGCGCAACATACAGAACTGAAAATGCCAGTGTTGTATGTCTACACAGGAACTACCAACTGTAGCCAATGCACTCTCAAAACTCATTTAGCTTTTTTCAAGGCCCATATTAACAAAATAGAGACTTCTGGTAATCCATCTGTCGTCTCATGAGACCTAATCAAACATTTGGGACCTAACAGCATCCAAAAAGGATTGGGGAAGTTTGCTTAATCAACCATTGTGTGATGTAATTCAAAATCTTGAAACATAGGAGATGCAATCCTTTTCCTTATTCCAACCTTAACACTATTGGAGGATTTTGTTAAGGAATTAAAGTGCAAATGACCACATCTATCCAATAGGGGCCCATAGAGACTCATTCATTTTCACTTCATTTTTCTTGATGCTTCAAATTCTCCTCACAACTCGATATATATGATATATATATATTTTGTGAATTGCACAAAATATTTTTGTCAAAATTAGAGTTTGGTGTTGTTGTCTGATAGATTTTGATTTGTTTTTGCAAATTATTATACATACATTTGCATAAACATTACAAGTCAGCACTATGATATGACTGTAATCACACACATTTATTTCAGAAAATTATTTATCAACAATTATTATTATTTTTAGAACAAGATATTTTAGAACAAAATAAATTTAATAAACCAAGTAAATAAACCAATATAATACAAAAGAACAGCACTAACAAACTTTAAATGAACAGGATGCATACATGTGTGTGTTTGTGTGGCTGTGTGTGTGTGTGTGCGATAGAAAGCTCGTTCCACTTTGTGTTTATGCTCTAAGGACCAGACCTTGATTTAAATGTAATTTTCTTAGATTTATGCCAGTTTTGTTTTGTTTTATTTGCCAATTTCTGTAAAAATGCTCTATGTTGCAGTCATGACATGCGTGTGTTTGTGTGTGTATGTGTGTATGAGATAGAAAGTTTGTTCTACTTTCTATTTATGCTCTAGGACCAGACCTTGGTTTATATGTGGAACATTTCAGATTTATAATGGATTTACTTTTATTTTTTAACAAACAAAATAGTCCATTTTTTCATTTTCCCATTCATTTTTAATTGGGGTCATTTTGACCCCAAAGACCTTAAATTGTATTTTTTTTTTACACACCTTTAGAACAACCGAATTTGAACCCAGTTTTTTGTGCATGTTTAGATAGATTATTAAGGAAAAGTCACTGAGTTTCATGGCCCTGAGATGAAGGGAACATTTTTTAAAAATCAAGGAAAAGTCCAGTGGGGTCCTATTTACCCCAAAGAGTGATTAAGGGTTAAGCAAAATCAGCTAAATTACTTGTTTTACAGATATTGATATCACATTTTTCTCTGTTTTTATTAAGTATTTGTTTAATAAATGTATATTTTGTCACCTTTCCATGAATTGCAATCATTTAGAAATAGAAAAGCATCTTTATGTTCAGAGGGGTTGCACTCATCTATGAGATATGCATTTGATGTCGGTATTTAACCATAACCGTGACCAGCACAAAGTGAATCATTTTTCATACCAAACCTCCAACAGTTCAGCATGCAGCAGCAGGTGTAGGCAGCCTCGGTGTAATTCTCACAGGCCAGATGTAGATCACGTAACTTGTACAAATATCTAATGAAAGACCACAAAACATTCAAATTCACATGTGGGTCAACAAGCCAAAAAACGTTCAATCATCTGGCACACTTACCGTATATAAATATCCTCCCTTTTCTTTTCCTTGTAAAAGTTCTGTGGGCATGAGAGAGAAGAAACATGTGATTTTTATGAAAGTCTTTAAACATCTTTTCTTCCTGATTAGATTAATATAACTACATTGTTAGAAACAAAAGTTTTATTAGGGTTTTATATTCGAACGCTAGGCTTAAAAAAATGCTTTATGCCAAAAAGGTTCTGTTATCAGGGAAAGTTCTAATATTTTCATGTTTAATGGGTTATATTTTTCTAGTAATTAAGTATGTTTAATTCATACAAATAAAAAAATTAATTAAAACAGTTATTAATTAATAGTAAATCCATAAAATGACCCAATGTTGGGAACCTAAGAGGTTCTATAAATGAAGCGTCTGACAGAACCATTTGTGTTTCAATATAGAACCTTTGGTAACACTATTTAAAAGTGACGCGATTACACATTACTACATAGTAAGTATAATAATAATAACTAGATTAAAAGTTCGTCAGAGACAAACTTTAAGTTGGCTTGTGAAAGTTTGGACCAGAAATTTTCAAGTAGTTTAAAGTAGTTTGAAATTTAAATTAGTTTAAAGTTAAATTAAAAGTTTTTATTTTACTATTTAAAAGTGACGTGATTATACATTACTACATAGTAAGTATAATAATAATAATACGTTTATTTTCGATTGCACGTTTTCTAAAACCCAAGGTTCGGTTTACATAGTGGGAAGCAAGATACACAACAGCAACAACCAAAACAATACAACAAAGACAATTTATCTGTATGAATCTATGAGTTTGGTTGGGAGAAATGATCATTAAGCAAAAAGGTCTTGAAAGGTCATACCATCTGCATAACAGTGGAATTTAAGACTGTGGCTGCGTATAATCTGGCCAATAGGGAGGATGTATATTAGAAAGAAAAGGGGCCCAGTACAGAGCCCTGGGGGACACCACGGGTTACAAGGGACTTGGAAGGATGATGTATAGTAAGTAACTCTATAGAAAGTGCATGTAGGTAATTAATATTACTCAGTACTAATTTAAATAAGTAAGATCTTTAGTCAATTAGCTTCTGCTGATAAAAAGTGTGTTCCACCAAACTGACACCAGCACCAAACCCCTAGTTCTCACTCAGTCTTAGCGCATGATAAAGAATGTTTTCGAAAACTGAAGATGTGTTTGAGTTCACGCGGTCCGGTTCTCACCAGGACATTGACAGTGCAGCTCATGCGGAGCTCAGGGCTCTCGTCGTGGTTGATGGTGCGGTAGGCCAGCAGGTTCTCCAGCAGACTACTCAGAGAGCAGAGCCAACTCCTCACCAGACTGACGACAGATACCGATGCGGCCAACAACGCTCCAACAGTCTGGACACAACATAAACAGAGACATACATGGGCACAGAAACCATAGAGACGAATAGAAGCCATCTTTGAGTAGCATGAAATTACAGTGATGCCATAGATGAACCATTCTTTTTGGCATCTAAGATTCCTTGAGGAACTAATGGAACCTTTCAATTCCACAAAACATTCTTTTTAGAGGAAAGAGGTTCTTTAGAATTGTAAAACTCAAAGAAAATTCCGGTTCTTTTGAGAACTGTTCACTGAAAGACTCTTTGGAGAACTAAAGATAGTTCTTAAATGGCATCGCTGCAAAAAACTCCTTTGGAAACATTATCTTTAAGAGCATAAGGGGAGAGAAAGATCTCACATTTTTTCCAGCAGAATCTTGTATTGTTCATCACCACGGCCTCCTTCAACTTCCTGGTCCAGTTTTGTGATTAGCTCATTCTCAAACTGCAAAGCACACAAATGCTTTAATTAAACTTTCTGAGCATCATGTAGGGGCCTATATAGGCAACATCTTAAAAGACATGGACCTTCCTAAGTACATGTAGCTAAACTGAATGCTCTTTCATGGTCAGTAAGCACCTACACAATTGGAGAACACTTAAAGTTGATTTTATTAGGAACTTTCATTAGCATTAGAAGTGTATCTGATATGGATTGAATGCGTCAATCAAATGACTAACGATATGTATGTATTATTATCAGTGTTGCTGGTAATGCATTACAAGTAATTAATATTACTTTTGAAAAGTAACACACATACTTCCACATTTACAACATAATATCCTGCATCCTATTCCTCTGCAAATTTGTTCGAATTTGCTTCAGCTTAGGCTTTCTCATTTCACTTTTGGTCTGAAAGGGCCTTTACATTTGCCAAAAATTTCACTTTTGGTTCTTTTGTGGCATTAAAAACAAGCAAGCACAGGTGAAAAATAAGCGAATGTACAGGCTGAAAACATGTCACGCATTACTTTTTTCAGGTGGCAATTCTATATTTCACGCATTACTTTAAAAAGTAACTTTTCCCAACACTGATTATTATAAATATAAATATTTAAGATGCACCTCCATCTATTTAGTTGATTTTTCTAAAGAAATACCTTCTTGAAAGAGACCACTAGAGATAAATGAGGTGTCAAATTGTCACTGCAGCTGTCATTCAATTTCTCTGTTTTTATAAATAATATAAAAATAATTTTTTCAGACAACTGAGAACCTCATTCTTTTTGCATATGTCCTAAGGGATTTAGAAAGAACACTAGATTGAAAGACTTTCTTGACTGTTGTTTGTCTACAGAGGCACAATCCAAATACTGATCTGACTAATAATCTTGATCTAACAATGTATCAATATTATTATTTTAAAAACTGATGATTAATCGCACATTTTGAATCTGTTCTAAATGTCTCTTGATTTCTTTTTGTCCCATTATTTTTTTCTCCATTTAATGCTCTTATCAACATGGAAAAGTGGATATTGCTTGCTTTGTGCAATTGTTTGTTTGTTTTTTAACAACATTTGCCATATACAGTAGTTTCAATTTCACACTAACATTCTCACTTGGAGCAAATGATCTCTCACACAATGTAACACTGTGTATCAATAAAAGGGTGAAAGAAATACTGACGGTCCTGATAATGACGAGGGGCGGAGAAGTCGCATCAGCTGTGTGTGTGTGTGTGTGTGTGTGTGTGTGTGTTGGCCATCATCAAGCGTTATTATCAGACTGGACTGTGACTGATGATAGCTCAGTTCACGATGACTAAACACACAGATCACTTTGGTCTTGTCAGTGGAATGTCAACATTTTAAAGAAAAATTTCCATTCAGAATCTTCTTGGCATCCATTTCGGCGTCTCACGCTCGCCATCATCCACTCTAAAACGTAACGTAAACCAACTATTTTGCCGTCTCGCAAGCCTAAACAAGTGTGTGCGGCGTGCCTGCTGTTTTGTTTCCGGTCTTGGCTAGATCCAGTTGCGCTTTGGTCGACAAAGCAACAAAACGTCCTGACGCGGCGCAAGCCATTGAAATAAATGGGTTTCATAGGTAGCACTGCGTCCTGTCGCAAAAGCATGTTAAAAAAAAACGAAAGTTTGCTAGGACAAAAAGGCCGTTAATCGCGCTAAAAAATGTACACCGTTAAAAGGGTTTGCGTTAGCGCCGTAATAACACGTTTAACTGACAGCCCTTACTTTAATTAATGGAATATTTCTGCACTGAATACAAAATACCAGCATCTTATAAGGAAGAATTATTTCACTGTGCTAACAGCATAATGAGGTGTCTGCGTGCTGCCTAAATAATAATATACTGCCTATGTAGACAACATTTTTAAACAGAAGTTCCTCAACGTAACCCTGGTCCAAAAACAACCCTCACCTTCTGAAAATGTGAGTTTGAGCTGACATTGTGTTCACACTGCAGTCTATGTCAGAAGAAGATGGGGAATGGTGGCTTTCCTCAAGTCAGGCTCAGGCACTGAGCGTGGCTTCCAGGATTTGACCAAACCATTGCAGGATGAACCTTTATCTTCTCTGGGCCTGAAAGTGACACATACATGTCCCAAAATAGGTGAAATGCTCTTTCCCATTTTTATATGCAGAATGTACTTTGCCTAAGCCATTAAAGACCCAATACAGATTTTACTTCTCTATAAAAGCAATCTTGAACAAAAAGAAAGTCCCTAAGAACATTCCTCTCTACTCTTGAAGCTTCTGTAATGTCTCTGTCTCGAACAGATAAGAGGCACAGGAAAAAGGTTTTACCAAGATCTCTGCACATTTCTCCCAACTGGAAGCTTAGCCTTTTCCGCATGTTCTCTCGCACCTGTTAACATTGTTAGAAACACAAGTTAATATCAGCCTTTAAAACAAAACCAACAAAAAAAACCCTCAAAAGTAGACAGAACAATGTCTCTCACTCACTTGTTAGAGAATCTTGTCTCGATTTCTCAAGCGAGAAGGATTCCAGCTGCAAGGACTTGTGGGTAGAGGAAGGCAACGATCAGGTGAAAGTAGTTGTTCCAAAGCTATTGAGGACAAACAAAAGGAAAGCATCACTGCAAAACAATTTCCTGAGTACAAAACTCACATAAAAATATCACAAGATTTGAAAACATCTTGTACAAGTTTTTGGTCTCATTATCTAGGGCACTACAATAATTTCTGCGATCAGCGAATAAAAAAGCACACTCTTTGCAACTAAAATAACAGTAAAGGGTAGAAAAAATGAATTCCAAAAATTTAAATGGAAAAAACGGAATTCGCAAAAATTAAAACTGAAAAAACGAAATTTGGAGAAAAAAATAAAATGGAATTTCGGAAAGATAAAACGGCATTTTATAGGCCCTAATTATCATTATACATAAAAATTATACCAAAACATACCATGGTATTACTACAGCGTTTAAGACATGCATATTGTACAGGGCATATATGCATGTGTGTGTAACTGTATGTATGTATTTAACAAGATGCACAATTTGAGGTATAATTTTTGTCTGCACAAATGTTAAAAGGATATGTTTAAATACTTATAACAATTGTAATTGCACTGACAAAAAGAAAATTACTGAAGAAAATCTGTATTTACCATTTCATTGTTTCAAGGGCGAATTGTCCTCGTTCTTACCATTGCAAACCCAAAGGTAGAAATTCACTCGGACGCTGCTTTTAAATTATCCTTGAGTGTTGGGTTGCATATCACAGATGAGTAAGGCATAGTCACGCTTTGATTATTTAAACAAATTAGTCTGTATTGATATACTGTAATGCAATTGCTTTTTTAATTGCCTGCAGGTCTTACGGGTGAAATACTTCGGCATGCACAAGGTGTTGGATGAATGGTAACCAGGCAACAGAAAGTTTAGCTGTATTTTTCAAACAGCGCTATAGATGATATTTTCCCAAATGCCTAAAGTACACAAGGCTTCCCGTGGGGTGCAAAATCCATACGGTTTTCCAAAAAGATAATCACCATTGAGCAGCATAAAAGATGTTATTTAAGAGCGTGCAATCACCAGAAAGCATTCATATGCTTCGTAGAAATACCCTTACAGTATTTCTTGGAAAAATTGACATGTTCAAGGCATGCACGCAGAGATATTCACAGCACTCAAAATATAAAATCACCACTGCATAATAGCTTATAATAAATGTTAATGTAAATGCAAATATAATAATGTTTATCAAGCTTTTTTGCATTAAAAACAGCCATAAATTAGATTTTTATGAGCATTTTTCAACACTCTTCTAGACCCTTAGGATTAATCATGTTAAATGAGAAACACAAAGCGAACGTGCTTACACGCTGTCGTTGTGGATTTGCTTTTGGATACCCTGTTTTAGATGGTACAAAATCATAGATTAGACAATAATGCATTTATTTACTTCTTTTAACCACTCAATCAGATGCCTTTTCATTCCAACCCAACAACAGACAAAATCTATGCTGCCTTCACAGAACACCCTGGCTGAAGTAGGGAGCAGGTCTTAGCAGGCAGGATGTTGTGAAACATCAATTCGGACATCAGATTGCTTGATGCCTTCCTGCCTCTATATACTGCTTGTAAAACAGCATTTTTCAAATGAAGGATTCAGCAGAGCTGTCTGAGGAGGGGTTTGGCAGGAAGAATATTTGAGATCTCAGTTAAATTAACTCTTACTCTCAGAAGATTAAAGACAAATAATATTCTTTTTGACACGGGCCTTTCTCAACAACAGAGACAACATCAACATACTGATCACCAATTCATTAAAGGTCTGAATGAACTGATTCGGTTGAGCAAGGTTTACATATATGCAAAGAAATGACATTTCCATCTAATTCACAATATTTCCTGAGAAAAGCAGATATTTCACATCCTTTTTGGTCTTTATGTCACACACAGACTATTCTGCCCTTAAAGAAGTAGTCTCATTAAATCGATTACACGTGGAGAAAGTCCCTGTGACGTTTTTCATCAAAAACCTTAATTCTTCTTCAACTGAAGAAAAAGTATACGGACATTCTTGGAATATGACATGGGGTGAGCAAACTCATCAGCAAAAGTTTTTTTTTTTCAAAGTGCAACTACTCCCTTTTAAAGGGATAATCTCCATATTTTGCTGGAAATAGGTTATCTTTGTTAACAGCGGGCAATTTCACCTTTTCTAAACGTATTCAGATATGCATGTTTTGATATTGAGAGAGATATCAGGTCAGACAGTTCGGTCTGATCTGACTTTCATTGTACACATTTTTTACCTACCTGATGAAGCCAATGAGACTGATAAATTGTCCCTGCTACTGATATTCTTCTAAACATTCAGAAAATCGGCTGAATGGACATTTGAAAACGGTAAAACTCAACTGGTTTAACTCTGGGGGAGTGGTAAATTGAGCCCATCTCCAAAAAGAGTATCCTTTTAAGAAACTTGTAAAATCTGAAAAAGTGGAAACATTCATTTCATTTCATTCCTCTCCTTCTTCTTTTTTTCTAAAACACTGACAAAAAAGTCTCAAAGCGGGTGAACCCCATTAGCTCAGTAAATATGCTATTTAAGCCACACTACAAGATATCGCAAGAGTCCTTCTTTGGAAATCAGATTATTTGGTTAAGATCCTTTTTTAATTCATCTGATACTATCATTAAAAATTCTTGGGTTGATATAATTTTTCATGTTTCTCAAAGATGTATGTTCACTGATGTATTTGATTCACAAAATACAATAAAAACAGCGATATTGCGAAGATTTATTTCAAATTAAAAACAATTGTCTTAAAATCGAAGTCATTAAAAATCATGTTCAATTCTGGCACTTCTTCTGCCATGCCCTTCTGAGGTGGTGGCCATAGACCTCCATTATATGACTCACAAGTAATGGTTTGACCTAAAACAGATAAAATCTGAACCACTGGCAGAAACAAAGACACTGACATCTTGGATGCCCTTGAGGTAAGCTGAACATACCAAAAATTTAATTTAAAAAATGACTATTCCCTCAATTTACTCGCCGTCTTCCCTTTGAACATCCGTATGTCTCTTTCTCCTTCCGCTTGTCTCACTCACACTGTACAGCAGTCACCCACTGGTAATCCAGTGGCTTCCGGCTTTTGCTAGTAATAATTATTATTGCGCTTCCAACACTGAACCCAACCAGCAGTAGTGCTGGATATCTAGTGTCTGACATTCTCTGAGACCTCTTCTTTATAGACAGATCGTGAACAAGACCTCGCGAACTGACCTGGTAAGGTGGAGCTGAGTCGATTCCAGAAAAGCACTCTGTTGAGAACATCAGAGTATCTTGGTGGTTGATCGCTCCGCAGGAAGACTCTTCATTGGAGAAGATTGAGGCAGCACGTGCATTCTCCAGCCAGGCGGAATCATTGCTTCCATCAGGCTCTCTGACATGATGAAGTCTCTCACACTTAGAAATACTGGTGGGAGATAACAACAGATTTATTAATTATCGCCTGTCTCAAGTACACCTCAAGGAATTATATAGTTAAATGTAGACTTTGGCAAACAGAAACAGAATGAATCTCAGTATAGGAAAAGCACATGCGTGATTGAAAGCGGCGCTTCTAACACGTGGCCTATTTCATTCTGCGATTAAGTCGGGACCCGTACTCGATCGACGCACATCATGCGTGCGCATCAGGAAGTGTGCAAAAGGGTGGATACCATTCTATAACTAAAATCTCCTGGCACAGGCTCTTCTGCGGATCTGCGATGATGGCATGGCCCCCGCGGAGAGAGCGGGGAGACTCATCGAGATGTCTGCTCTGGAACTTTCGAGGTGCTATGGTAATTGTGCATGCATGCACATTCTTCCATTTGTTTTCAGGATAGCGGTCATGCATGCGCCAGGTAGCGGCCCTGTGTCCAGAGGACGAGAAGGAGATACGAATAGCTTGACATGTGCTGCCCACGACTGAGAAACCTCATGGCCAAAGAGCCTTGGGCGCCAAAGAAAGAAAACAAGCGTTGAGTTCAGTGGTGCACGACTCGTCGTCGTCACCGAGTTCCACAGGCGTGGGCTTCGCGACGTGTGCGGTCCGAATAGCACGAGCTTCTGTGCAGGAGGTAAGGATTTATCTTTGCGCAAATCTTCTTCTAGAAAGCTCGATTTTGTGCGTGCTCATGTTCTCACTTATTGAAAAGGGAGAGCCCAGAGCTCAGGTTGACTGACAGTACGAATTGGTCGCCACCCTCCAAGCAGCAATTGTCGGTCCACGATGAACTTCACATGATTCCGCACGTGGACACCTGAAGCAGATAAAGGCGGAACGCATTAGCGACCATTGGAATGACGCCAAGTGTCTGACTTAATCCAGAAAACGATCTCTCTCTCTCTCTCTCTCTCTTCTCTCTCTCTCGGATAAATCACCTCATTTTGGATATTGGCAATGCAACTGCTCTTCAGCAAAGAGTGACGCCACACAAGCACAAGTAGTTTGACCTGAAACGTTCTGTTCCTGTCTCTATAGACATATCGAATTTAGGATAATGTCAACCAATCTTGAACGTGCGCCTTATATTCACAAAACAAGTGGCAATGGCATCTCACGGTCTGAAAGATCAGCCTGTCGGTATTCATACAAAAAAGTAACTCAATATTCTCGTGTCGCCAAGATATTTCACTATGAGAGGTAGCCAACATGACACACGCCAATGCGGATATTTTATTTGATTTAAAAATACAGAAAACACAACAGGTATACTGGTGAGAGTAGCTTAACAAGTTCTTGAACAACTGTTTTTTATGTGAACTATATTTGATGATGTCGATTTTATTCCAGGTTGAGGAAAAAGTGCGCAAACATTTTCAGCATCATGACTAGGGGTCTCTGAATCGGACAAACGTTAATCACGATATCGAATATTCGATTCTCTACAGCCAGCGATATCGAGATTGCCGAGATACCTCGAAAAATTATTCCAAATTCAGGTGCATATAATATTCCAATCGACTCAATCGTTATTTATTATGTGCCAAAGGTGAACACAACCAGTTCCGTCTCCTTTGACCATAATACATTAAAAATAGATATAACAGGAAGAGATAATATGAGAACAATAAAACAAGAGTCGGAGTTATCTGTTTTGAAAATGAACTTGTTCTGTTATTAAAATTTAGTTCATCAAAGGAATTATATACACACATAATATATAAGCATTTTGCAAGTTCCAAAAGTAAAAAAGTGTAAAATAATAAATATCTGGGTTAATCTGGTAATTGTCATTCCCATACGACATAGGCCTGAGATTTACAGTAGCGCTGTGAAAACACGTGGTAAAAACACTGGGCGCGTCCCATTCTTGCCACGTGCGCTGTCACCAGTGAGCCGCTGCGTGATGGTGCTCTTGCGGCATTCTGAAAGTTTAGATACTGCTTCCTATCAAGAAACTGTGCTGTCAACGCTCGTAAAATTCGCCTTCCATTACGTAGCGCCACAAATGCACATAACCGTGCGCTGTGGACATTTGAATATAATCGGCTGTGAGCGTGCAAACGATATATGAGAAGCGCCCATTAGAACGCTGTTGAAACTTTGTTGTTGTCATTTAACATACACGGAATATGTAAGTTTTCACTCACCACGACTGTATGTGCCGCTTCAGCAAGATTTCGGCTAGAAAAACGTCCATCTTCATTTTCCCACTTTTACGCCCCAGAAGATATCACAGGTTCCACCGGAGTCGCTGAAATTCGATCCCTCTCATCATTTAAGGCTGGATTCACATGTAGCGCCGGAATGTCGTAAGAAGATGCTGGTGCGCGCCGCATTTCTCCTTTTCCAAAGCAGGTAAGGGTGGTTGCACTCAGGCTCTGGTTCTTGTCACATGACCCACCGTGCGGCTGATGGAGCGCCTGACGGCACCTTCCTAAAAAGAAAAGTCAAAGATGTTCTGGGCCTGTTCACATATCGCTTCTTCTGCGCCCGCTCAAGTTTGCTGACTTCTTTTAAAAGATGTTTTTATCCCACAATGCGGCGCGGACGTGCCTTGGACCGTCGACCGCGTCGCTGTACATCACGCGCGCATCACACGCGCACCGACATTCGAAGTAACGTGCTTTGCAGTGCGCAAAGATCGCGAGATGTGTATATGGCCCTGACTCAAGCTTTGACGAAACTCCTCAATAGCTCTGCGCGCCTGTCCAAGTGTGGGACAAAGCAGCGGTGGCCACCTCACCCTAGACTGCACGATGATTTGCTAACACAGACTCTCCAGGGTTCTGTCGCCCGGCAGGAACCGCGATGCTTCCCAACAGACATGCCGGCTTCTTGTGACAAAGGGTTCAGTCAATCTTATCAGGCGTTGACACTCCGAGCGGAAGAATAGTCACGCCACAAGGTGGAGTGTGTCAAAATAAAGGTAGACACATTCGATATTCACTGTGTAGTATTCAATCAGGGATGTGCAACTGAATATTCGAATTTTTCTAGTATTTTACCTGGTAATCATTATTCGAAAAATAAAATAATATTCGACTCTCACTACGTTGCCCTAGTTGGCCTGGTCATAAATGCAGCTGAGTCCACTGACAAATCCATACAAGCACTGATGGGCGGGATTCTGCTCTCATTAAGGCTTTCTTCGCGCCACCGCTGCTCTGAGCATAGCTGCTTTAGTAATGCTTTTGTTCTTTGGATTTTTGGTTTACACAATATGTTTAATCTGCTCTTTAGTGTCCACAGGGGTTTCAGTGTTGTAGTGCATTTCTATCGACTTTTTGGTATTCTCAGGCAGCTCATCTAAGCAACCTGGCCAGGAGAATAACACGATTAAAATTAGCACAGAGTGCTAACTCTTGGCTTGTTCAGTACATAACTCTGTTGGTTGATTAGTTGAGTATTGTCCCTATCAGATAAATTAAAAAAAAACCAGTTTTCAGCTGAAAGAAAACCTTACATATAGAGAGATTGAAGAACTGGAATTGTATATTGACCATGCAGCAGGCTTGTTCAGTACATATCTACAAAAAACGGGAAAAAAGTCTGCCTCTCTCGAGTGTCAGTATGAATGACGAATATTTGAAATATTTCCGATTCATGAGCCATCTCAATATTAAATGCAATATTTTCTAAAAATTCCCATCCTAGTATTCGATGTATTCAATCATCCTTCAGAAATCAATTTAATATGCTGATTTGATGCACAAGGAACATGGTGTGGGATGCTGTACCACGCTTTTCGCAGTCCAGCATGTCCAGCACAGTGTTCAGCAGCTGAACACACGCCCTTTAAGATCAGGTTTGTTGGAGTGATCGCTCCAGTCTGTCCACTCAGCTCGATCTGTGATCAGGGCACAGAACACCTTGCAGTCTAGAAGCACGGAGAGATATGAGAAGTTCAGGACGACACACACAGCTTGTGCACTGACACATCAGTGTGATGTCAATGAGATAAATTATATGTTGTGTCAGGTTCTGACTGGTTGCTTTGAACAGGTTACTCTCAACACGATTTCACCAGACAGCCAGCTTCTGCTCACCATCTGAAAATCTGGGATGCTCTCGATGGAACTCGGCCAGCTGAACACTGCCAGAGAAGAAGAAAGAAAATGTGTCTTCACGAACTATAAATTGATAACGTGCAAGAAACCATTAGTCAGAGAGGAATGAATCCATTTGCAACAAGAAAGAAACCTGACATACTTTCTAGCATCTGTGAAGTGACATCTAGATACACTACTCGAATCTTGTCTTAAACTCAGCCTTCAGACATTGGATGATTCACAGCCTGTAAGATGTCAATAATTTCCCACACTATCAGCACATTCTGTCAGTGAGAAATGGTTGGAAACATTTACACTTAAAGCTTAACAAATTAAAGAGTTTTTTACTGAATTGCTTATGCTTCAAACAGAAATAAAGTTCACATTTCTGTTTTTTAACTTTATAGGACTTAGTTGGTTTTTAATGCCATGCCAGCTTCCTTGGCAGGTAAGAAGAAGAAATACTATAAAATATTAAATTAAAGGTTATTGGAGTTTGCTTTAGATAAAAATTCTAAAGGATACACGCACTGTATTTTAAAAAGTAATATAATTTCCTAGGAGAACTTAAACACTACACAATTGGATTAAATATCTTTCAGAGTACAGTAAGCCTTGGCATGAGGATCTATATGGATCTTCGTTTCATATCATTAACAATTCTGCATTGTGTATTTACTGATCCTATCTTAGCAATTATTGAAAATAAAAATGTGATCTTTACACACAGTAATTGGATAATATTATTTATTCAAGTTTGTTTTTGTACATAGATACCCATTCATTAAGCAGTTTTCTGATCATGTAGTATACAGTGGTAATTTTAACATTTGAGGGTGGTCAGAAACTATAACCATCAGGAAAACTTGGATAATTTCATTATCCATCATATGTGTTTTAATTGGTAACCATGATTTCTGAAAAATAAAAAATAAAAACGGTAATGAAGTTTCTGAGCTTTACCTGTAGCTCTCACAGTGTCAAAGACCTTCTGTAATTCATTGATGATGGTGGGAAGATATTTCGAGATGGCTCCCTGTAGAAAACAGATATAAATTGACAGATATAGACACACGAGAGAAAGAGAGAAGAGAGAGAGAGAGAGAGAATAAGCTTCTAGATGCTGATATTTGTATGAGAAACATTGTAAACTTTATCAAATGTTAAAGCAGCTTTAATACTGGTGTGACATTTTTTTTCCAGGATTCTCTGATGAATCAGAATAGCATTTATTTAAAGAATAAATCTTTTGTAATTGAACAAGAGTATAAGGGAATGACCTTGACATCACTTCCCGCGGAACAAACCCCCTCAGCCTGACTCGAGTGGCGAAAACATCTGCTGCGTGACTGGGATTTAATAGGGGAAACTGCGACTAAAACAAACGATTATATCAATTTTAAACTTAAATGTTGGAATTGATATAGTGTCCTTACAACTTTCTCTAAAGATCCAGTGAACCATGGATATTGACATGCAGCCAGGAGTCGTGTTGCCTGACATTTATGTTTGCCTGATTTCAACACCGGGGAAATAGAAACACTGGAGTCCAGTCTGTTTCTGTGAATTGCAGCCAATACATTTGCTCCTTCTTCTATAGCAGTCTGTAAAATATACCTTGAATTTTTTGTCAAATCTAGTTGTACAGTCAATCGCAAAGCTCTTTCCCACTTTATAGTGTGTTGTGTTTGTTTTCGCGGCATTCATGCTGAAAGCATATACAGAAATGATCCGAATACAGATACAGAATATTGAAATGACCCACATAGGAAATGAATGGAAATTGGCAAAAATGTGAAGTTTTTTGTGCGTACATATCTACAAATCAGCAACAATCTGAAACAAGAGCACACAACAGTGAAGGGGTGAATATATAAACATCAAGAGTGCAAAAAACACACATCCACACACACACAAACACACCTTTATACACAAAACACACCAAAAAATTAGATTATACATGTGTTTTGTATTTTTAAAAAGCTCAGTTTGTCTGACGATGGCATCCATCTAATTTCAAAAATTGCTTTTATGAGGCTGAGGCTCGACTCCAAAATGAAATACAGCTTTAAAAAAAAAAAAAATTCTATCATATTTAATGGGGAAAATTTGGTCATAATTATTGCATTAATACTGAATTACTAAACATTTTTTATTTTTTACATTTTTTAAAACACCAAAAAAGAAAGGAAAAATATTTTAAAAAATATATATTAAAAATATAAGTTTAAATATTAATACAACCTTCTGGGTCAATTTCGATCAGAAGGTCCTGAGTGCCACTGTTAAATGAAGAACTCCTAGAGGGTTAAATGGTCAATATCCGTGAAACCTGCCTTTATCTTGACTCCTTCATCCAGAGGTCTGTCCATCAGATTGCTGATTGAGAGAAATAAGGTCCGAATGGAGTTGAGAAACTGCCCTGCATCTTCATTTTTCCCATAAAACCTGACAAATAACAAACAGAAAAACATTTAGTCAAGAACATTTTAGTGATGCTTGTCCATGCAAACATCAGATCTATCTATCCATCCATCCATCCATCCATCCATCCATCCATCCATCCATCCATCCATCTATCTATACATCTATCTATCCATCTATCTATCCATCTATCTATCCATCTATCTATACATCTATCTATGCATCTATCTATGCATCTATCTATGCATCCATCCATCTATTTATCTATCTCCATGGATGTCCATATGGAAGTTAAATATGTCTTTGTACCAATACAGAAGCGAGTGATTTCTAAAGTGTAATATTTACTGTTGCTTTTTCATTTGCATTGTCAGATGAAGGACAAGTTCAATCAAGCCCTCATTTCGAGAGGAAATAAGGGCCGAGTACCCACCTCAAATAGAGTATTCGAGACTGCACAATGAAACGAAAAAGATATTTGAAGGCTTTCAAAGCAGCGTGACAGTCGCTCTGTATGAGCCGGGTTCTCGGCATGGCCCACAAAATAATTCAACACTTTGGTCAATTTCCTGTGAAAAGACAAGGCAAACCGAGGAAATTACAGCATGCTTGCAAATAAATACAAGTCACAACTGAGAGTGTCACTGGACAGGTATGGAGAACAGGTTAGAGAAGTGAGAATTAAATGTGGAAAAATAAGGCCAAGTTCTAATAAAACATATGAATTGTGACACAAAGGAGAGCGAAATGCAAACAAGACATAAACTCTTACTGATACGCCAGAGTAGCGCTGAAGTGTTTGCTAATGTAGGTCTCCAAAACAGGGTTGAAATGCTGAAACTTTACGTCACCAATCAGTGAGATGATAAAAACCTGGACAAATGAAGCAAAAATAAATGGTCTAGCACTTCACAATATAATCATATGACTTAATCAAGTTTAAAGACAACATGAAATTTAAATTTACTTTCTAAATAAATGTATTTTATTGTGAATAATCCATTAGAAGAAAACATTTGTTTTCATTATATTTCATCAAATTGAAGTAACGCAGTCTCTGATCAGTGGTTGAAAAAAACAACTAATTAAAAAAAAGATGTACGGATAAAGTACTATCATATGGCGGAATAATCTGACTGTGAGGGGAAGACATCCTACATGCAGATGGCCATATGGCATCTTATGGCATTAAGGTTACTCATATGAATAACTAATGATAACGCAATGACTTGGTAGAAGTGGCAGAGCACACTTTATACAGTTGGTAACTTTAATCTAACTTTTGTGCAATGATTAGGCCCCAACAAGCCACATGATTTGCATCACGATGAGAAAACATATACAGCAAAGTTTAAAAGTCCCGTATTATTCCGTATTATTAAACTCTCATTGGGACCTTGAACCGTTTGGTTCCCATTGAAGTCCAGAAAAATCCTGGAATGTTTTCATCAAAAACCTTAATTTTCGACTGAAGAAAGAAAGACATGGACATCTTGGATGACATGGGGGTGAGTAAATTATCAGCAAGTTTTTTTAAAGTGAACTACTCCTATAAGTTACACATTTACCCAAATTATTATATGCATGTTTAACCGAAGCTAATTTGGGTGGGTTTGTCCATCCCCAATGTCACTTCTCTTTCTTTTATGGCCCCGAGGAGAACATTCGATCGATCACCGATTGTGAAGCGCGGCTGGTAAATGTGACGTTATAATAGTATGGCGCCATGGAACAAGCGCGCCTCATTCTTTATTCTCTTAAAGGGAATGTGGGTAACACTTTATAATAACTGCACACTATTAATCATTAGTTAAGCATGAGTAAACAGTTAATTCATCATTTATAAAACATTAATAGACATTAATAAGCAGTTTATAAATATAGCTATAAATGCTTTTTTCTTGATTTATAAGCATATCTATAATTCGTTTAATAATTGTATTTTCATACTTTGTTAATGATCAATTAATAATTTCAGTAACACTTTACAATAAGGTTCATTAGTTACTACATTAGTTAACATTAACAAAGAATGAACAATACTTCTTCAGCATTTGTTAATATTTGGTAATGTTAATTTCAACATTTACTAATACTTTATTAAAATCTTGATAACATTAGTTAATGCACTGTGAACTAACATGAACAACAATGAACAGCTAGATTTGTATTAACTAACGTTAACAAAGAATAACCAATACAGTAACAAACGGTTAGTTAATGTTAGTTAATGCATGAACTAATGTTTAATAAATGAACCTTATTGTAAAGTGTTACCATAATTTCTAAATGAAGTATAGCATTATTTACAAACCAGTTGTTTAAGAGTTTTCAGTCATTCAAAAGATCACTTAGAAAGTGTAAGTAAATGTAGTAAATACAGGTAGTTATAAAGCATTTAGTAGTGGTTAGTTAACTATTTTTGTGAGCTAATCTAAAGTGAGGACTATTCATGCTTTGTAAAGCATTTATAAAGGAGATTTAAAGACTCGTCAATCTTCTAAACAGTAAAATGTAACAAACACAACGCAGTGATACAGAACATAGAAATATTTAACAGCCTTTATAAATGCTTTACAAGGCATGAATAGTCCTCACTTTAGATGAGCTCACGAACATAGTTAACTGACCACTACTAAATGCTTTATAACTACCCAAATTAACCCTGAATTACAGCATTAATACATGTTAATAAAGCATTTATTAACACATTAAGTAACCATCACTATATGTCTGAATGATAAGCTGTATGAATGTACATTTAAATAGTTAATTAATCATTTACTTACACGCTCTAAGTAATCTTACGAACCACTGATAACTCTCAAATAACTGGTTCATAAAAAGCAATCCTTCATTTAGAAATAATAAATTGACCATTAATAAAGGATGAAAATACAATTATTAAACAAATTATAGATATGCTTTTAAATCAAGAAGAAAGCATTTATAGCTGTATTTATAAACTGCTTATTAATGTCTATTAATGCTTTATAAATGATGAATTAATGGTTAACTCATACTTAACTAATAATTATTAACGTGTAGTTATTATAAAGTGTTACCGGAATGTGATATGACGCTCTTGTTGGTTTGTTTCCCGTTACGCCCAAACCACACCTTTGAATAATGAAGCTACTTCAGACCAACCTCTTTTAGATTGCGTCGAAGCGTAGAGTCATTTATCCCGCCGGTTAAAAGCAACAGCGCCGAGATCTGCCCAAAAAGTTACTTGCGCTTTGCGCTTGACACTTGTATTTTAGATCATTAAAATAGGGCCCATGGTGTGTAGCTTCTATTCGGATATTTAACACTTACACTCATGTGGCATTGTGGGACCAAATCATTGCACAAACTGACAGGAAAGTTTATATATAATTTCTCTGATTGTACCTTGATATTTCTCAAGGTTTTCCATTACTGGAAAAACTCCAAAACAGAAGAATAGTTGGCAACTATTGGATCTCCAAAGAGCGAGTTAAATAATCAATACTTGCCAAGGCATTAAAAACTAGCGTATCATAGGTTTCTTCCTCTGAGGTCTCCATCATGATATTAAAGAGAGCGTCTAGTGTGTCCTGCAGGAACTAGAGAAACACACAACAAAAACTTTAGATCATAAAGCAGCATTTTGCAGAAGGCCAAGTGTTGTGTTTTCTCACAACCTTACTTTAATAATCTCGCCTCCATCTACTTCCATCAGTTTCTGTAGAATTTCTTCAAGTCTCTCTGTGTTTGATCTCCAGTTGAGAAGCCCCAGAAGGTCAACTGAGTCAGAGGAAATTAAAAAAGTTTTACAAATCCATCTCCTGCGAGAACTTTGCTGTTTCATATCGTTACATGCTGTGAGTTTAGAACAAAATTAAAAACTTTTGTCATTATCTATTTTCATCCCTCTTGTTCCAAATACTATGATCACATGTAGTCATTGCATGTTTCTGCTTAAATTAATACATTACATTAGCTAACTGCGTGATTTTCTTAGAACTGTGTATTTCTGCCATATGGACACATCTTAAAGGGATAGTTCACTTTGAATTAATTTTTTGTATGTTTTAGCTTACCTCAAGGCATCCAAGATGTAGGTGTCTTTGTTTCGTAGTAGTTTCAATTATGATACTTTTTATGTTAAACCGTTCTTGTCTATCAGTCATATAATGGAGGTCTATGGTCACCACCTCAAAGAGCATGCATAGAGAAGTCCAAATTAAACATGATTTAATGACTTTTGAATTGTAAGTACACATTGATGGCCTAAGATACGAAACGAGCGGTTTGTGTGAGAAAACTAACAGTATTTTTCAGTCGTTTTTACCTCTTGTAACCCGCACCCTCAGATCACTTGGACGTGGCTGTGGTTACAAGAGGTAAAACAATATAAATACTGTTAGTTTTCTCACACAAACCGCTCGTTTTGTGTCTTAGGCCATCAATGTGTACTTACATTTACGAGTCGTTAAATCATGTTTAATTTGAACTTTTCTGTGCATGCTCTTTGAGGTGGTGACCATAGACATCCATTATATGACTGAGAGATAAGAACGGTTTGACCTAACGGAAACATAGACACTTGTATTGACACAAATGTATTTCAAAGTGAACTATCTCTTTAATTGTAAGCTTCGAAAAAATTATTTTCTGTAAAGCTGCTTTGAAAAAATAAATGTGAAAATGAAATCTGGAGGTAATGTGTAAAAACAGTGTCTCAAGTTTAATATGCAGAGACAATGTCAGGTTTGCAAAGACATGAGAGAAAATTATGACAAAATTGTCATTCTTGGGCGATATACTGTGGAAATATTTAGATTAAAAATCTAATAAATGACTGTTGTGGAAGTGCTGTTGATTTTACTAAAGGAAATACCGTTTTGAGTAAGCTTTGTAGAGCAGGTGAGGGTGGCGATCTGGAAGCTGTCTTTGGTGATAGGAATGAGACCGGTGTGATGGAAGGTTTTTCCCGTTTGTCTCTCTTTCTCTTCCACTTCAGCATCTGAGCCAGGCAGAGTCAAATACGTCTTGGCATCGTCGGTTTTCTTCACATCCACCTGTAGGAACAGAAGAGGAACTTGTAGTGCACTGCATGTTTGAAACAGAAAGGCCACATGACATGGAACAAGGAAAGTTCAGAAAAGTTTAAAGAGACCCAAAGGTTACATGCGAAGATGAGTTTAACTGACTGATATGCTTTCAGCTGAGAAAGAACACTACTTTTCCAAAGCTTAGGGACAGTAATGTATTTTCTTATTTGAAAGACATTAATACATTTCACATTCAGCAAGGATGCCCTTCAATTGATCAAAAGTGACAGTAAAGACATTTATAATGTTTCAAAAGTTTTTTTTCTTTTGAACTCTTTATTCAATAAAGAACCCTGAAATAATGTATTATGGTTTTCACAAACACAACTGGTTTTAAGACGGAAAATAATTAGAAATGTTTCTGGTGCATCAAATTAGCATATTAGAATGATTTCTGAAGGATCATGTGACACTTAGGAGTGGAGTAATGATGCTGAAAATTTAGCTTTGCATTACAGGAATAAATTACATTGTAAAATATATTAAAATAGAAAAACCTTTAAAGGAGTAGTTCACTTTTCTAAAAACTTTTGCTGATAATTTACTCACCCCCATGTCATCCAAGATGTCCATGTCTTTCTTTCTTCAGTCGAAAAGAAATTAAGGTTTTTGATTAAAACATTCCAGCATTTTTCTCCATATAATGCAATTCAATGGGAACCAAACAGTTCAAGGTCCAAAAGACACTTTCAGTGCAAACTGATGATTTGCTTTGCTCTGTTCTGTGATGCATGTTTATGACTCTCCTGTTCAAACTCGTTCATCAAAAATGAACGAATCTTTTTCAGTCATTTGGTTCATTCAACGAACAAAACGAACAAATTGACTTTTTGTTCATTTTGATGAACGAGTTCGAACAGGAGAGTCACGAACATGCTGTCACAGAACAGAGCAAGGTGAGCATTTGAGCTTATAAAACTTAAACTTTGTTATTTTTTCTTTTAAACGAGCAATCGTTTCGCTTGATAAGACCCTTATTCATCATCTGAAATCATTTTAAAGCCCTTTGAGCGGCACAGAAACTGTTTTTTGGACCGTTTGAGTTCCCATTGAAGTCCATTATATGTAGAAAAATCCTGGAATGTTATCATCAAAAACCTTAATTTCTTTTCGACTAAAGAAAGAAGACATGGACATCTTGGATGACATGGGGGTGAGTAAATTATCAGCAAAAGTTTTTAGAAAAGTGATTTACTCCTTTAAGATGCCCACCTTGTAGACAATGAGATCGTGTTTCCATCTGGGAGTGTGGTGCCATCCGACTTCATCAGGCGAATAAAGGCCATGCCAAAAGGCTTCTCAGACTTATCTCTGGCTAAAAAAATATACGCATACAAATTTTCAACTTAAACATAGAGAGGTTCTCAACCTGGGATCAGCAAAAATGCTAATGTGTTTAAGTGAGATCTTTTTATACATGTTTTCGAACATAATATTCAGCCCCATGTTGGACTTCCATATAAAAAGTGAAATGCACGCAACAAATGAAAAAGGTTGTGAACCTCTGCATAATTGCATTAATGAAAAAGAAAAAAGAGAACAGATACCACAGTCTTTAGCTTAGACATACAGTTCTTGCAATCTCAATGTCATGCACAATAGGGACTCACAATCTTGAGAAGATCTGTGTCTAAAGGTCAGTCTCAGGTGACATCGACACACATCCTCAATAGGAATGGCCACCTGACGGACAGAAGTGAGCGAGTGAATTAAAACCCTGGTGCAGTTCTTAAGTCCCTCTCATATGACCCATGTGAAGGGCTTCAACACACCTCTTAACACAAGCGTCAGGACTTCAATTGACCTTGACATGAAAAGCATTGCTGGCAGTGTCACAGAACGGCAATTTTATTGCTAGGCAGCATGGAAGTGGTGTATGCAGTGAAAATAGGAAACAGGAAATGATGGAGGGAACACATTTGAGCTTAAAATAAGAAAAAATCTCACTTTAAAACATTACAGAAAAGGAAACATACTCTCTCTGATCATCACGATATGCATTTGACATTGTGTGTGTTTACTTGTAAACACCATTCCTTCTTTGAGGAACTATTATAAATACTAGCAACACTTTTTGGTAACAATAAGCTTGCATGAGCTTAACAATAATCAATATATATATCATATATATATATATATATATATATATATATATATTAAAGCATTTATTACTCTTTGTTAATATTAGTTAGAAAAAATATAATTGTTTTTTGTTTTTTGTTAGTTTACTGAAGTTAACAATTAAATCTTTTGATTTAAATAATGTATTAATAAATGCTGAAATTAAGATGAAAGAATATGAATAAATGCTGTTCTTTGGTAGATCATGTTAACTACTGTAGTTAATGAATTTGAACATATTAAATCTTATTATAAAGTGTTACAATTTTTTTAATGGACATTTATTAGAGAGTCGGGGGCTGATATGTATTTTTAACAAGTGATTTTGTACTTTTACAATTAAAACACGATTAGCATCATGGGAAGTGCTTCAAAAATAAATCATGAATAAAACATGCAACTTCAGTTGCACAATAAATCAGTCGCTCTTCCATCTTGTTAAAAAAGTTGAAACTTGCATTGGAGAATGCTTGTGAGAGTCATATGAAAGGGCCTTTAGCTTCAAAACATCAAAAACCTGAACCCAGATGCTTTTGTTTTCGTCCTGGTGTTTGTACCTTAACCGTCTCATTCCAGCAGGGCTGCTTGACTTGATAGTAGATGACAGACTTATATTCAGTGATCCCTTCATAACCAGCTCCAGGAAACATGGCTTTCTGAAGGGAGATTGAGAAGGTAAAACAAAAAAGATTTACTGGAAGAAAATAGTTTTACACACAGTAAGTGGTTTGCAGCCGAAAAAGTCACCAGAAGTTGGCAGCGCACAGCTTGAGTTGAAGGAAACTGTGTTGCATAATGTGCAGTCTATAAAATGACAACAAGACTGAAAGACAAGCTTAAATCTCTTCAAAGGGGGGATCTTTTAAGGAAATGTTTCAGAATTAATTTTTTTGTATTTTTCCGTGTTCACGGTGGTGTAAACAGGACATGCATTTACGTGCATTACAGATTGAAAATAGCATTTGGCAAGAAAATAACTGTAAAAAGCTTTCTGTACTGTGTGTGTGGACATTTAAAGACAGCAGCCGTTTTATAAAGGAGAAAGATCTGTGAGCTGTTTTTACGCCAGCAACAGTTCTGCTGTCAAAACACAGAGATAAAGGGGGTGGATGAGCTATGCATGCTAAATAGAGAAAGTTAAAACTGTTAGTCAATATAAACAAGAAAGAAGGACAATGGAACCAACTTATGGAAAAAAAATATGTAATTCAAGCTGTTGTCATGTGTTTATTTTAAATCAGGATTCAGTTACTGGTTTTTAACAAGTGCCCTTTACCAAGTAAATATTTAATTTTATGTTTGTTTGTTTGTTTTTTACCTCCATGGGATTTCCTTCTTCATCCAACACGCTCATTATAACTTCTACATTTTTGGGGTCTTCTTCTTGCCACGATCAAATTCTCCTTGTAGCAGTGTTACATATATATCATTCCTTACATAACCTGTAGAAACATAATAGTTGCAACTGAACTGTACATAAAGGTTGACTAGTAATGGTCACTAGAGGATCTGGGTGAAGAGGCAACGGCAAATGGATTTACTAAAGTTGGTAAGAAAGGCTTTAATTGCACTTTTATTGAGACAAAGATGTTACAATCTGAAAGATGTGCTGACCAACCTGGCAGGATAATTTCAGGAAAGCCCATTTTCCTGACTATAGCTGTTGTGCGATCCACAAAATGAGGGTAATCTTTTTGAACCTGAAACACATCTCCAGGGAGCAGCTTTAGGGTCACAAACAAACCTGAAAGCAAAAATATGCCATTAAAAGTCGACAGGTCTCGTCAGTCAACAAACTCCAGCCCTGAGGGCGCAGGATCTCTCAACACAGACTAAATCATCTCAGAATCAATTACCAGACAGAACGAATAAAAGGCAGAAAGGAAAAACCAACCAAACGAAAGACAGAAAGACTAGACAAACAGACTAAATTTAAGAAAGACTAGACAAACAGACTAAATTTAAGAAAGACTAGACAAACAGATCAGACGAAAGAGAGAAGACTAGACAAACGTACCAAACGAAAGACAGGAAACTAGACAAACAGACCAAACAATAGACAGAAAAACTAGACAAACATACCAAACTAAAAGAGACAGACACAGACAGACCAAACGAAAGACAGAAAGACAAACAGACAATACAGACACAGACAGACAGACCAAACGAAAGATAGAAAGACTAGACAAACGGACCAAATGAAAGACAGAAAAGACTAGACAAACAGACCAAACAATAGACAGAAAAACTAGACAAACATACCAAACGAAAGAGACAGACACAGACAGACCAAACGAAAGACAGAAAGACAAACAGACCAAACAAAACAGACAGACAGACAGACAGACAGACAGACCAAACGAAAGATAGAAAGACTTGACAGACAGACCAAATGAAAGAGACAGACACAGACAGACCAAACGAAAGACAGAAAGATGAAACAGACCAAACAAAACAGACAGACAGAACAAAAGAAAGACAGAAAGACTAGACAGACAGACCAAACAAAAGTACAGACACAAACAGACCAAACGAAAGACAGAAAGACAAGACAAACAGACCAAACAAAAGACAGAAAGACAAACAGACCAAACAAAAGACAGAAAGACAAACAGACCAAACGAAACAGACAGACAGACCAAACAAAAGACAGAAAGACTAGACAGACAGACCAAACGAAAGAGACAGACAGACCAAACAAAAGAAAGACAAGACAAATAGACCATACAAAAGAGACAGACACAGACAAGACCAAACGAGAGACAGAAAGACCAGACAGACAGACCAAACAAAAGAGACAGACAAAGACAGACCAAACGAAAGACAGAAAGACAAGACAAACAGACCAAACAAAAGAGACAGACTAAGACAGACCAAAAGAAAAACAGAAAGACAAGACAAACAGACCAACAGAAAGAGACAGACAAAGAAGACCAAACAAAAGAAACAGACAGACAGACAGACCAAACGAAAGACAGAAAGACTAGACAAACAGACCAAACGAAAGACAGAAAGACTAGACAGACAGACCAAACGAAAGAGACAGACCAAACGAGAGACAGGAAGACAAGACAAACAGACCAAATGAAGGAGACAGACCAAACGAAAAACAGAAAGACAAGACAAACAAACCAAACCGAAAGACAGAAAGACAAACAGACCAAACAGAAGAGACAGACCAAACAAAAGACAGAAAGACGGACCAAACGAAAGATAGAAAACACAAGAAATTTTAGAATTTTTTTGTTTAAAATCAACTGTAAAATTTGTCTCTACCAAAGTTATTCGGTTTTCATTCTCTCAAACTTTTCAAATACTCGACTTTCAAACAACAATCAAGAAACTTCCACAAGGTCACATTTGTTGCCAGAGACATAAACACAGGACCAAAGATCATTTTGGGGCCTTTTGGCCTGGCATTTACCCTGTCCTTTGTGGTTGACCTCTGCGTTGCCGATGACCTTGTCTGAAGACGGCAGCCAGTGGCTCCGTCTCGACCAATGACACGAGACGGGATGAGAGGAGACATGATTAGCTGCCTCTGACGGATGTACGTTTCCATGGCAATCCTAGGAAGAGAGAGTCCAAGAGGAGAAGGACAAAACTGAAAGAAAGATCAAAAATATAGCCTGGGGTAGCAGTATATGATGGACTCTGCCCAAGATAAACAACAATGCATGAAGATGTGCACACAAAGAAACGTGAAAATAGAAACCAATCATGTAAATGAAGGATATTTTAATCTCAAAAGGACACACTCACTGTTGAAAAGGGATGAAATACTGCTTATCATCATCATCAATTTTCCCATGGGCTATATCTGTGATAATCCATGACTGTAAACACAAAGAACAGGCGGCTAGAGCCTGATCCGAAGTCGCGAGATATGTTACATTTCATTATTACATTCTGCATTATTCACATTCCCTTAGAGAGAGAAAATAACTTGCATTTTCTAAGTATGCTAGTTTTGAGATGTTATTCCGGAGGTCAAATATGTGGCGCAAACTATTCATTTCAATTCTTTGAATATGTTTCAATGCTGATAAAAGATTTTTGACTAAAGATTTCTAGAGACTAATTTGAGTTTATAGAAACCTCAATATTGACTTGTAATTTGCAAGCTTGAATACCAAATGAACAGACACTAAAATCAAGATTATTAAACTTAAGAAAAACATAATTATTCTGTGATCATGCTGCCTACTAATAACTGCTTTTCCTGAAATCTTTTAGCCTCTCAATTGTGAACCATCAACCATGAAAAATGGACAGACATGTTCACAACAAGCTTACCCAGGTATTGTCTTGTGCTCAATGAATGTTATAAGTGATGTAATAAGTCTTTGAGCTTACGGTAAAAAATGCTTCACTTTTCTTCTTGAAAAATACAATGCAGGCATTCAACCTGATGTTTTTGTTTACAGTGAGTCAGCAGTAAAAAAGAAGGTCGAAACACTTGACACAACGTCCTTTTGGAACAAAGAAACTATTTTCCACAAATGTGCCTCACCTGTAGGTTTGTATTCAGACATCTATTCACAATGTAACCATTTCATGTGACAAAATTGAGTTAGACCGAGGAAAGATAATAATAGTATTGAAGATTTTAAACTGAAAAATGATAAATAGGAGAAAGAAAGGCAAAAGGACACTAAGCTGTGAGATGTGAAACGTCATGTGATGTTGATGGGAAAGTTCTTTTTCTAAAAACAAATCGGCAATACAGATAAACAATGTTTTTTGCACAGATATTTAGCAATACAAGGCAGAACAAAAAGTAAAAGAGTTCTCATCAAAATACTAGATTGTTGTTTCTCTTGGTGCAATTAAACCCTTTATCACACACGTGTTCAAGATAAGATGAAGTTGTCGCATCCCTCAAGATCATGAAAACAGACAAAAAGTGCACTCGCGAGTAATGCGCTCATAATTGAAGCCCGGGAGCCAAGACAGCTGAAGAGCTTAAAAGCAGAAAAGTATTGTTTGTATTGTTGTTTTTAAAGCACTTGTAGTCAGCAGAACAAAATGTGTGTTATTTGAGCTGTAAAGCTGTTTGTGTCGTCCAGTTGAGGTGGAAGGAAATCTGCCTGAAAACGGTCAATATTTTTGCAATTCTGTTCTAGGATGCTTGTGGCACAGAAATGATTTCCGGCACAGAATGAAAAATAAAAAAAGGTAACTGCGACTTTTTACTTACAAATTCTGACTTTATAACATGCAATGACAGCTTTATATCAAAGCAATTTTGACCTTATATCTTCGAGATATGAAGTCAGAAATTGCAGATATAGTCAGAATTGCCAGATGTAAAGTCAGAATTGCGAAGATATAAAGTCAAAATTGCGTGATATAAAGTCAGAATTGCGAGATATAAAGTCAGAATTGCGAGATATAAAGTCAGAATTGCGAAGATATAAAGTCAGAATGACGAGATATAAAGTCAAGAAATGCGTGATATAATGTCAGTAAATTGCGAGATATAAAGTCAGAATGGCGAGATATAAAGTCAGAAATGCGTAATATAAAGTCAGAAATTGCGAAGATATAATGTCAGAATTGCGAGATATAAAGTCACAATTGCGTGTTATAAAGTCAGAAATTGCGAGATATAAATTCAGAATTGTGTGATATAAAGTCAGAATTGCAAGATATAAAGTCAAAATTGTGTGATATAAAGTCAGAATTGTGTGATATAAAGTCAGAATTGTGTGATATAAAGTCAGAATTGTGTATATAAAGTCAGAATCGTGTAATATAAAGTTAGAATTGTGTGATATAAAGTCAGAATTGTGTGATATAAAGTTCAGAAATTGTGTGATATAAAGTCAGAAATTGTGATATAAAGTCAGAATTGTGTGATATAAAGTTGCAATTGCGTTTGTAAAGTCAGAATTGCGCGATATAAAGTCAGAATTGCGATATAAAGTAGAATTACGTGATTAAGTTGCATTAATTGCGTGTATAAAGTCAGAAAAGCAAGATATAAAGTCAGAATTGTGTTATATAAAGTCGCAATTGCGAGATATAAAGTCAGAATTGATTGAAATAAAGTTCGAACTTCCGTGTGTTATAAAGTCAGAATTGTGTGATACAAAGTCACAATTGCGAGATATAAAGTCAGAATTGGTTGATATAAGTCGCAATTGCTGCGTAATGAAGTCAGAATTGCGAGATATTAGAGTGCAGAATTAATTGAAATAAAGTTGAAATTCTGTGTTATAAAGTCAGAATTGCAAGATGTAAAGTCAGAATTGCGTGATATAAAGTTGCAATTGCGTTTGTAAAGTCAGAATTGCTTTATTTAAGTCGCAACTGTTGTGTTATAAAGTCAGAATTTCAAGATATAAAGTCAGAAATTGTGTGATATAAAGTTGCAATCTGCGTGATATAAAGTCAGAATTGCAAGATATAAAGTCAGGAATTGCTTGAAATAAAGTCGAAATTGTGTGTTGTAAAGTCAGAATTTTACAACACTAACATTGTAAAATGTTTTTCCCCTGAACATTGGCCTGATAAATTGTAATTGCAAGTTTATATCTCACAGTTCTGAGAAAAGATGTCAGAATTTCGAAGATAAAACTGCTAATTGTGTGTCTAAATATCAGAATTGTCGAGATGTAAACTCACAAATGTGAGAAAAAAGTCTTGTCTTTTTCTCGGAATTGACGACTATTTCTGAGAATTGCGACTTTTTCATTTCTCAGAACTGCAACTTTTTTATTCTCAGAATCGTCGACATCATATCTCGCAATTGCGACTATTCTTCACAATTCTGACTTCAAATCTCGCAATTGTGAGATAAAAAGGTCGCAATTATTATTTTTTTTAATTCAGTTTCAGAAACAAGCTTCCACACAAATGACTTGTGGAGAGCCATGTGCATTAATGTTAATGGCTAAACTTAACTACCTTTTTAACAAACTAACAATGAAAAATACTTGTCAGCCATTTATTAATCTAAGAACATTTAGTAATACATTAAAAAAATCGAGTAATATTATTTAATGGACCTGAGCGAACATGAACTAACAAACGGACTTGTATTTTTATTAACTAACATTAACAAAGATTAATAAATACTGTAACTAATGTATTGCTCATATTTAGTTGCATTAACTAATTGGACCTTATTGTAAAGATAACCATTTTAACAATTTAAAAGGACAAACACTCATGGTTCTAAACAAATTCCCAAATATGAAGTTTGAAACGAAGAGAAGATCTAGGAAAGCTCACTATCTTCTACAGCTAAACCATCTATAAATAATCAGTAATCTTGAACCTGCAACTCCAAACGGCCTCCTCAGCCCTCCTGTGTGTTTCTTTCCGTCCTTCAGCTCCATGCATCCCACACGGATGATCTGACACACCAGGAAAGAGGCGCTGTCTGATAAGGTCACTGCTGCTCAGATCCTGAACACAGGAACATCACAGAAGAAGAACTCTCACAATTATTGAAAACAATCCCATGCTTTTTTCTTTTTTTAGCATTTTTAGATTTGCTGTTCAAACGTTTGGGGTCAGAATGTTTGTTTGTGACTGTAAAGACTTGCAAAAAATATATATTTTTCAAATAAATGGTGTTCTCATGAACTTTCTATTCATTAAAAATACTGAAGAAATGAATAACAGTTTCTACAAAAATATTTAGCAGCAAATCAACATTTCTGAAGGATCTGAGTAGACTGGAGACTGGAGTAATAATGCCTAAATTACAGGAATAAATTACATTTTAAAAACATATGCATTTATGCCGCCAAAATACCGTAAAAAGTGCAGGAAGGTTGTTGAGTTTTTCGATCTCTTTGGCATGCCTGTGCTGTCCCACCGCACCAGGAAGTTTTCACTGATAGGAAAAGACAAAATGTGTCACGAAAATTATCATAAACTACATCTGTGAGGAAAAGGTTGCTTTTATATGACAAGCTTATGACAAGGCCCACTTATAATGTTAAATGTTAATTTAATATTCATGACTGTTTTCCACCCTCATCAAAAATCCAATGCTTCTGAAATGTTAGTTTCAATATTTTTAATGGACTTTTGAGTTCTTGCCCTGTATGTATTCATTATATAAAAAACCCTTTTAATTCAAAATGTCAAGGAAAATTTGATGATTCATGAAGCAAGCTCAATATAAAGGCTCTGACTGAAAGCAAAGAACCACATTGACAAGGTGTTTTATGTATCTTTTGAAAAACTATTTTGTTGACTTGTGAAGAACAGATTCGTTTGGACATTCTCTAACATAAACTCACTGAAATAAAATAACATGTTAGTAATTGTCTAGTAATATTTTCACAAGCACACTAAGCTGCTCATTGTGGAATAATACTGGTGTACTTCAGCTTTTTAAAACCTAAAGTCTATGTCAAACAGAAGTCCATCAGATACGCAGTGGACATTCAATCCTTTTGCCCTTCTGCTTTTAAAGAACAAACCAAAAGGAAGAGAGACACACCTAATAAACTCAGACTTGTCAGGATCATATAATGACATGAAGAGTTCAGCGTCTTCGCCGATGTTGCATACAAAGTTTTTGAGATTCATTAGGATGCTGTACGTGTGCACGCCGCTGAAGAGGGCCTGACGTCGCTTCTCCAGGCTCTGAAGCCGCATCTACCCAAAAAAGACAAGAGAAAAATTCATGACTGAACACAGAAGTAGTGGACAGTTTGCCTGAAGCTATGTACAATATGGGTTTGATTAATGCCAGGGAATGCATTAGCTGATAAAATGTATACCTGAATGCAATAGAAAGAAGCATCTGTCAAACGCATAAAAAATTACAATTTTTCAATTTAAATGTAGCCTTTGAAAGACGCTTGAGATGAAAGCTGAGTTCTCTTAAAGGGATAGTTCACTTTGAAATTAATTTTCGATATGTTTTAGCTTACCTCAAGGGCATCCAAGATGTAGGTGTCTTTGTTTCCACAGTGGTTTCAATTTTGATATATTTAGGTCAAACCGTTCTTGTCTGTCAGTCATGTAATGGAGGTCTATGGTCACCACCTCAAAGAGCATGCACAAGAGTCGTCCAAATTAAACATGATTTAATGACTCGTAAATGTAAGTACATATTGATGGCCAAAGAGACGAAACGAGAAAACAAACAGTATTTATACCGTTTTACCTCTTGTAACCACAGCCACAAAGCACCTGCGCCCCTAGATCACTTGGACGTGGCTGTGATTACAAGAGGTAAAGACGATATGAAGTACTGTTCGTTTCTACACAAACCGCTCATTTTCGTGTCTTAGGCCATCAATGTGTTCTTACATTTACGAAGTCATTAAATCATGTTTAATTTGGACTTCTCTGTGCATGCTCTTTGAGGTGGTGACCATAGACCTCTATTATATGACTGACAGACAAGAACGGTTTAAGCCTTAAAAATATCAAAATTGAAACTACTGCGAAAACAAAAACATCATCTTGAAATGCCTTTGAGGTAAGCTAAAACATACAAAAAAATCATTTTAAAGTGAACTATTCCTTTAAAGTAATAATGTTTTGAAGTTTTATGTAAATAAATGATTTTGAATAAGATTTCACAACAAACCAAAATAAGAAAAAAATATATAAATAATAATTAATATTTAAAAAGCAAGATTTTATCACCACACCAATATGTTAATGAATGTTGATTGGGGGGAGAAGCACTCATGCAAAGTCCAAAAATACCTTTTTAACATGCTTTTCATTTGCAGGTCCATTTTATTGACAGCCATGGAAATAATCTTTTGCATTATTTTATTATATTTATAAGGTTAATAGATATTTAGCCTATTTATTTATCAAAACATAACAGCAGAATAACTAAACATTTATACCCTACCTAATTTGATTCTGTCAGATATTCCTGTGAATTTGCATTGCAGCTCAAACCATGCATTATACAATAAAAAGCCAATTATTTTAATTACTCATCAAATCCAATTTGGCAATGTGCTAATTCTGGACCCAGGGTTCAACAAGCAACTAGAAAGAAAATATATTCCCAGTACCTGCGTGAATATATTAAACCAATTTGATCATGAACAGAGCAAAAACTATGTTTTACCTTCTCCTCCTGTATCCTCTCATCAATACTGAGGGATGCGGTCTCGTGAGCCCTGAACAGACTGACCGTGCTGGTGAGCTCCGGATCTAAGGTGTTTCCGGCTTCATCACGCACCACTAAATCAAGACCCAGAATCCTGTGCAACAGCCACAGTCATAGTTTACCACACAAGAGTGCTGACACATTCTTACTGTATTATCATCATTCATTTTAAACAGTTGTATTAAAACATCCCATCAATTTAAAGGGATAGTTCACCTTTAAATTAATTTTTGGTGTGTTTTATCTTACCTCAAGGGCATCCAAGATGTAGGTGTCTTTGTTTCCACAGCAGTTTAAATTTTAATATTTTCAGGTTAAACCGTTCTCGTCTGTCAGTCTATAATGCAGGTCTATGGTCACCACCTCAAAGAGCATGCACAGAGAAGTCCAAATTAAACACTGATTTAATGAATCGTAAATGTAAGTACACATTAATGGCCTAAGACACGAAATGGTGGTTTGTGTGAGAAAACGAACAGTATTTATATTGCTTTACCTCTTGTAGCCACAGCCACGTGCCAAGTGATCTTTGTGGCTGTGGTTACAAGAGGTAAAACGGTATAAATACTGTTCCTGTTTCTCACACAAACTGCTCGTTTCATGTCTTAGGCCATCAATGTGTACTTACATTCATGATTTATTAAATCATGTTTAATTTGGACTTCTCTGAGCATGCTCTTTGAGGTGGTGACCATAGACCTGCATTATATGACTGACAGACAAGAACGGTTTGACCTAAAAATATCAAAATTGAAACTATTGCGGAAACAAAGACACCTACATCTTGGATGCCCTTGAGGTAAGCTAAAACATACCAAACAATAATTTCAAAGTGAACTATCCCTTTAAATAGGTTAAATTCAATATTTCAAATCACATATACAGACATTCAAGCTCCTCAAATGAAAACTTATCAAAAATCTGTTTGGTGAAGCAGCGCTGAGGTTTGGGAAGCTGTATTCGCACCTGTTCCCATAGTCGATTTTCGCAGTGACTTTCTTCCTCAGCTCCACAAGTTTGTCGTTGGAAGCTGTGCCGGACACAATCTGCGAGCGGTACTCGATCAGACTGTAGGCCATCTGCTGAACGCTCTGGAACAGCGTGGTCTTGTTGTTCTGGCATGTAAACGAACAATTGATTAAAAACCATATCACAGCTTACAAAACACCAGGGATGGGATTTGTCTTTGTTGACCAAACACATTGTGGGAAGCTCTGTGTTGAGCTGAAACGGACGATGAGTTCAACTCAAACTAAGCACAAATGACACAGGTGGGTTCACGTACCACATACAGCTTGTGCCATATTTGTGTCCATTCCCGTAATGTGGTGCCAAGTTCCTGGACCAAGGGCAAATCTGTAGGCACGACAGTCTCTTGCTTCCTGTACATCAACAGAAGGTTAGAAGAAAAACAGGTTCAGTTAAGTTCTCAGATAATCAAATAAAAATGCATTGCAGTTATTTAAACCAGGGAGACCCAAGCACTGATTTTCATCATGTATTATTATTATTCATTTTTTTATGTCTATAAGAAGTCATGAGCAAACCGCTGGGCATCTTGGTTGCAGAATGTCACCAGTATTATTTGATACACTAAGTGATAATTTTAAATTAAAAACACAATTAAGCATACCGAATAATACATATTTCAGCCAGTAAGCATACAGTCATGATACATTCAAAGACAGAAATGACACTATTGGACTATTTAAATAATGTAATAAATATTCTAATCAAAGCATATTTTAAATATATGTTATTCATTAAAATACTAATAAAAAAACACATAAATATATGTTATTCACTGAAATACTAATAAAAAAACACATACTTTTGTATTATACATATGTATAGGCTCCATTGCAGAAGAACCAGTAATTTCACTTTAATTGCAATGAAAATATTATTAGTAAGTTACAAAAAAAAATTTCTAAATATAAAAAAGCTATTTAAAAGATACATGTCAGAAAAATGTCACTAATTACACTAATTTTGACTATGACTGAACATAATAATTCAATTGAAACACTTGCTTAGAAGATTTTGGTCTAAAACAGTCAGCAATTGTGTCGGCAATGCAGTGACCATGTTGTGTGACCATGATATGCTGGGAGATTCAGACTATAATTTTCTTGCCGAATGTGTTGCTATGATATATTTCAGAGCATTTTACCTCATATTAATTAATCATGCATTATTTTAAAGGCAGGGTAGGCGATTTGTTCCAGAATTTTTTTTTGTTATGCTGGTTCTCTTCACAGTCTCTTCACATCCTGATAGCAATCACTAAGTTAAGTGGTCTAAATGTATTTATGTGTATATATATATATATATATATATATATATATATATATATATATATTAGTGCTGTTAAACGATTAAAATATTTAATCGTGATTAATCGCATTAATGTCATAGTTAACTCGCGATTAATTGCACATTTTTATCTATTCTTAATGTCTTTTGATTTCTTTTTGTTACATTTTTTTCTCATTTTAATGCTCTTATCAACATGGAAAAGTGGATTGGCTTGTTTAGTGCAAATGTTTTTTTTATTATTATTATTATTGAAAATAACATTGGAAATAGTGTTCAATTTCACTCTAACATATATAGCCTAAATAATCTCTCACACAATGCAACACTGTCCATCAATAAAAGGGTGAAAGAAATACTGACGAGGTCCTGATATTGACGAGGGGGTGGAGAATTTGCATCATCTGTGTTTGTGTGTGTGTGTTTGCTTGGCCATCATCAAGTGGCGTTTCAGGCTGGACGTGCTGCGATGACGATAGCTCAGTTCATAATGACAAAACATACAGATCGCTTTGGTCTTGTCAATGGGACAATTTGGCAACTTTTTAAAAGTAAACTTTACATTCAGAATCTCATTGGCATCCATTTCGGCGTCTCGCGCTCGTCATCCACTCGAAAACATAACGTTACTATTTGGCCGGCTCGCAAGCTGAAACTAGTGTGTGCGGCACAAAACGTCCTCGCGCTGCGCTCTGAAACCCATTCATTTCAATTGCTTGCGCCGCGCGAGGACGTTTCGTTGCTTCTTCGACCAAAGCGCAAGCGGATCTAGCTAGACCGGAAACAAAACATCAGGCACGCGCTCACACTCGTTGGGCTTGCGAGCCGGCTTTGAGTGGATGACGAGCGCGAGACGCTGAATGGATCAGGAAGCATGCCGCGTCCTGTTGCAAAAGTATGTGAAAAAACTACAAAGTTTGCTAGGACAAAAAGACCGTTAATCGCGCCGATAAAAAAATTAACGCCGTTAAAATGGGTTTTGCGTTAACGCCGTTAATAACGCGTTTAACTGACAGCTCTAATATATATATATATATATATATATATATATATATACACACACACACACACACACATATATATATATATATTTGTGGAAGGCATGATCATAAAATGTGTGTTTAATCATTTCATTCGGTTCGAATTCCTGCGTTTCAATGGCATAACGATCAACTTTGAAATGAATCTGCAGCAGTCAGGTGGTACAGGCATGCTGCTTCTTTTGTGTGATGTACAATAAACTTTATTAAACTCATCAGTATATGTTTGATCATCATTCAGACCTGGTCCAAACAGTAGACTTGTATGCTATTAATAAATAATGGATGCATACAAGCTGATGACAAATACGCTGAAAATAACCGTAATTAAACTACTAAACTAGTACCCGTCCCATCTCTATACTGCACTCTGACTCTGTAGGCACATTTGTTTGACTTTAAAATGAAGCCGTTACTGAGAGTTTCTGATATCTATCATCATTCTGGGAGATGAAATTGTCCTGAGAGACTGAGCGTGAGCTCATGAAGCTCCGCCCCTGTGTCGGCAGCAGCTTATTTGCATTTAAAGGGCACACACTAAAACAGCGCATTTTCCTGAGCCCAAAAATGAACAATTTAAACATGCTGTAAAAAATGATCTGTTGGGTATTTTGAGCTGAAACTTCACATACACATTTCTGGGACATCAGAGACTTATTTTACATATTGTGAAAAGGGGAATAATACGGGACCTATAAGTTATGCTCATTATTATAGTAATCTTATGTGCTTTGAAACATAAGGAGTTTTTTGCTTCCTGCTTTGTGTTTGTGTTTTGAATGACTTTGGAGGATCTCATGCCTTTAAAATAACTTGCTATTTCTAGCCCCTTCGAAAACTGCCTATGCTTCCTTTAACGGCTATGAACAAGAGTTAAAATCATGCAACAGTGGGTGTCAGACTAAACGAGAAAACTACTTTTTCATTAATGAATTATAGAGCATAATCAACATTTGATCTGCCTCTTACCCAGTTCCTCTCAACTTTCGCTTCTTTCAGATGAATATAGTTGGCAGGGAAAATGCCCTTTGAAATAAGACAAAGAAGCATTTGTGAGAACCCACGCAATTCATTCTCGCCTTCTGCAGAATGTCAGGTAATGATTAGATTGTCATTTTATCAGTAGGATGATAATTATCCCAACACCTTTTGTGATTTCTGTCGTAGTGTGTATCCTCGGTACCACCCTGGGAGAAGGAAAGGAAAAAGAACAGATCTTTTTAAGACAGATGATGCCACATGGCAGATGCTATGCTCCATTTATTTATATAACAGAATAAGGCAGATGTTATGTTCGTATTTAAGTTAACAATATTCGCTAACGAAAAATATTAACAATGGGGCAGTTGTAAATAACAAAATAAGTTTTTTTGTTTTTAAATAAATCATATTTACAAGAAAGAGACATTAATACCAGCACTACAATATCATAATTACCACTGGGGAACTCAGTATTGTCTTTAAAACACAGCTTTCCGAGTTGGGGGAGTAAATAAAAATAAAAAAAATGTAATAATGGTGGAAGCTGATTAATGATAATGGTAATATAATAAAGTTCTCATTGTGAATGTTGACTGTACAATTTAGTTTTAATGCATTTTGTGCACTGTTGAAAAAAACTATACATAAATCTTGCCAGAAAATACTTTTTTTTACAAGGTAACATATTACACAAAAAAAGTCCAATCATTTTTTGTTGACAGTACAAGAATGCTCAAATGCACAGATAAAGCATCAATTGTGTGCATAATGCACAATCATTTCCTATTCATTTTGTTGTATTGGTGCTAAAAACTTTCCTGTGCTTTTCAGCAAGTGAAAAAAAACTGAAATTGGCCAATTTGTCCCATTTTAATCAGACAAAAATCAGACAATACTTAGATTGCAAAAAAACACAAAAGAAGAATTTTTTTATTATTATTTTAAATGTCTAATAGGTTACACAGGAAAAAGAAGTCTTGCATATTTGCAATAACATCTGGATCAGTATATTTTTGTGTGAACTATCCCTTTGACACCAGCTTATGGAAAAACTTACGGTCATGGAAAAAAACTTAAAATTATAAGAGGATTTTGGTTAAATAAACTGTAACAAAGTGTAATATATGATCCCTTTAAATCCTCTAAGCAATATGGTCCTTAACGTGTGTGTTCAGGTCATGTGTGAAGTCCATTCATTCAAACATCTCAGAAGTGGGATACCCCAGATTATGTGTTCAGTGCAAGTGTGAACACTGCAATCAGAAAGTGTAGTTGGACATGTCAAAACGCGTCCAAGAACTCAACACTCACCTTCAAACGTCTCAAGTATGTGTACCGTGTCCCCAACCTGAAGACTCAGCTCTGGCTGTCCTTTGGCATCATAGTTATAGATAGCTGAAATGTAGACAAGAGTGTGTCACAAAACTGGCAGAGAGCAAAGGGAAAACAGAAACCAAAAACAACACAGGCAGCTGTCTGTCCTGTGAAAGAGGGAAATGACTGTTGCGTGAGTTCTTGAGTGGAGAGTTCTCAAGTTCTTCAGGGAAACAGTCACTTGACATGACTCAGATCTTCAAACTACGTCAGATGCAGAAGCCAAACTCCCTGAGAGATTACAACAAAAAATGATCTTCAGAATACAATGCAAGTTTATTTTGCCCTTAAAAACATGCCGTCATGACACAAGGATGTTGTTTTACAGTTGATAGGTGTTCTGGGTGGTTATACTGGCCAAAAGAGCCCACATCATCTGGTCATTTACTAAACAGTGCACATTGTGGAGCTTTTGCACTGCATGGTATGGTACGGTTCGGTACAGCACACTTTGGTGCTTTTCCACTGCATGGTACGGTACGGTACCGTTTGTTCTGTGACGCTTTTTTACTGCATGGTACGGTACGGTTCAGTTCAGCACACTTTGGCACTTTTGCACTGCATGTTACGGTACAGTGTGGTACGCTTTGGCGCTTTTCCACTGCATGGTACAGTACGGTTCGGTGTGGCATGCTTTGGCGCTTTTCCACTGCATGGTACGGTTCGGTCCAGGCACGCTTCTGGCGCTTTTCCACTGAATGGTACGGTATGGTTTGGTTCGAGTTTGTATGGGCATGGTACGCTTTGGCGCTTTTCCACTGCATGCTACGGCTCAGTTTGGTACGGCACGCTTTGGCGCTTTTCCACTGCACGGTACGGTTCGGTACGGCACGCTTTGGCGCTTTTGTACTGAATGGTACGGTATGGTTTGGTTCGGTTTGGTACGGTACACTTTGGCGCTTGTCCACTGCATGCTACGGCTCAGTTCGTTGACGGCACGCTTTGGCGTTTTCCCACTGCATGGTACGGCTTCAGTACGGCACGCTTTGGCACTTTTGCACTGAATGGTACGGTATGGTTTGGTTCGGTTTGGTACGGCACGCTTTGGCGCTTTTCCACTGCATGGTACGGTTCGGTACGGCACGCTTTGGCACTTTTGCACTGAATGGTACGGTATGGTTTGGTTCGATTTGGTACGGACGCCTTGGCGCTTTTCCACTGCATGCTACGGCTCAGTTCGGTACGGCACGCTTTGGCGCTTTTCCGCTGCATGGTACGGTACGGTTTGGTACGACACGCTTTGGCGCTTTTCCACTGCATGGTACGGTTCGGTACGGCACGCTTTGGCGCTTTTGCACTGAATGGTACGGTATGGTTTGGTTTGGTTTGGTATGGTACGCTTCGGCGCTTTTCCACTGCATGCTCTGGCTCAGTTCGGTACGGCACGCTTTGGCACTTTTCCGCTGCATGGTACGGTACGGTTTGGATGACACGCTTTGGCGCTTTTCCACTGCATGGTACGGTTCGGGTACGGCACGCTTTGGCGCTTTTGCACTGAATGGTACGGTATGGTTTGGTTCGGTACGGTACGCTTTGCGCTTTTCCACTGCATGGTATGGTTCGGTGATGATGCGCTTTGGCGCTTTTCCACTGCATGCTACGGCTCGGTTCTGGTACGGCATGCTTTGGCGCTTTTCCGCTGCATGGTACGGTTTGGTACGGCACACTTTGGGGCTTTCCACTGCATGGTACGGTTCGGTACGGCAGGCTTTGCCACTTTTCCACTGCATGGTACGGTATGGTTCGGTTTGGTACGGTACGCTTTGGTGCTTTTCCACTGCATGGTACGAAACGGTACGGTTCGGTACAATATGCTTTGGCGCTTTTCCACTGCATGGTATGGTACGGTTCGGTACAATATGCTTTGGTGCTTTTCCACTGCATGGTACGAAACGGTATGGTTCGGTATAATATGCTTTGCCACTTTTCCACTGCATGGCACGATATGGTTCGGTACGGTACAATATGCTTTGGTGCTTTTCCACTGCATGGTACGAAACGGTACGGTTCGGTACAACATGCTTTGGCACTTTTCCAATTCCGTACTGAGCCGTATCCAGCCATCCCAGCAGTGGAAAGCGTCATTAATATGAAAGTGCAATTCCAAAAAAGTGCCAATGGGAGTGAAAAGCGCTGCTCGTGATCTACTGACAACATGCAAATTAAAGAACACAGGTCAAAAGAGGCGCACAGCTGTTCAGTTAATCTGACCCCAATTCTTTATAATATAATAAAGATAACTTTAAAGGCACAGTATTTAAGTTTTGCCCCAAGAGGTCGCTTATTCAAAACAATAACAAAGGCTCTAAAATTGACTTAATATTGCTTGTAATTAATGATTTGATGATTTATTTTATGATGCTGATTGTTATGTTATATACTTTCTTGGCACACTTAAAATATACTTCAACCTCAAAGATATAGTTTGGGTCCTTCAGAGACAGCAATATTAAAAGCTGATGCTTGTCTTAGCAAAATAAGTCAATTTGATCATGCTGTAGGGGATACAACAGACGACAGGAGAGTTTGTGATACACTTGGATGCAATATTGGCTTGCACAAACAGCATCTGAAATGTTGGGCACTGTACAAGTGCCGATTTGTGGAATGTGAACACACTAAGAGGTGCTGAGTGCTTTCCTCATACTAGTTGAACATTTTTTGGGCTGTTGAACTGCAGATGAACCTGAGAGCGCACGTCTGCACTACAAGGCCTGAGTTTTCCCTCCCTCTGAAATGCTGAAGGACACTAGTGGGAGTGCAAGATTTCCTTGTGCCATGCATCTGCCTTCACACTGCTTTCCATCTGCTACACACACAAAAATGAGAGAATGCACATACAAAGATGAAATCTAGGAAAGTTCAGCACACTAAAATAATCCTGTTTGCATTATTGAATTGCTAATTTCCTGTTTATAAAGCTGTACTGTATAAAGCGCAATGTAAATAAAGGTAACTTGCCCTTCCTCATTCACATATTAAATTACATTAAAGAAACAGTGTCATGACAAAGCAATCACTGAAACATGATTGGCTGATACTGAGGGTCTTGGCGATAAACCAGTTTGTCAAGCGATTTATCTAAACCTTCCAGTATCGGATCTCAATTGTGCAAAGCACATGGATCACTTTAAACATTCCCTGCAAAGAAGAAAATGAAAGCCCCTTAGTTCCTGTCTCTAAAGCGGTCAAGCTCTCCTACTAGCACTTGCTCTAAAGTTGGCGTCAAACATGAATAGAAGCAATGAAATTGAGTGAGTTACCACATAAATTAAATAACATATACTGTACACTCACCTAAAGGATTATTAGGAACACCATACTAATAGTGTGTTTGACCCCCTTTTCGCCTTCAGAACTGCCTTAATTCTACATTGCATTGATTCATCAAGGTGCTGAAAGCATTCTTTAGAAATGTTGGCCGATATGATAGGATAGCATCTTGCAGTTGATGGAGATTTGTGGGATGCACATTCAGGGCTCCCATTCCACCACATCCCAAAGATGCTCTATTGGGTTGAGATCTGGTGACTGTGGGGCCATTTTAGTACAGTGAACTCATTGTCATGTTCAAGAAACCAATTTGAAATGATTCGAGCTTTGTGACATGGTGCATTATCCTGCTGGAAGTAGCCATCAGAGGATGAGTACATGGTGGCCATAAAGGGATGGACATGGTCAGAAACAATGCTCAAGTAGGCTTTGGCATTTAAACGATGCCCAATTGGCACTAAGGGGCCTAAAGTGTGCCAAGAAAACATCCTTAACACCATTACACCACCACCAGCAGCCTGCACAGTGGTAACAAAGTTGAAGCAACTGCCATATGATTGGTTAATTAGATAGTTGCATAAATGAGAAATTGAACAGATGTTCCTAATAATCCTTTAGATGAGTCTATATGTGTGTGTGTATATATATATATATATATATATATATATATATATATATATATAAAACATTCTCTTAAAAATTATAAGAATTATAAATTCAGGCCTGTGTTACCAAATCTGTGACATATTTAGAATAAAACCATTTAAGTCTATATATTTCATAGTAAATTAATACTTTTATTCAGCAAGGATGCAATAAATTGTGCACAATGCACAAAAGTGACAGTAAATACATATTTAAGATGTTTAAAAAAAGATACATAACAAATGATGTGGTTTATATTAATGAAAAGGACCCAGAATAAATACAGGCCTATGCATCACAGTTTTCATAAACTCAACAATCATAATGAAGACTGGAGTAATGATGCTGAAAATTCAGCTTTGCTATTACAGGAACACATTACATTTTAAAATAGAACATATTAAAATATATTATAATAGAAACGAGTTGTTTTGAATTGTAATACTATTTCACAGTATTATGCAGCTCAATTAAATACAGCCGGGGAGAGCATTAGAGACTTTTGAATAGCAGGGTATGTATAAATGTTGCTTAAATCTCCCACTCAGGATGCATTAAACAATAAAAAAAAGATCAAGTACAGCTAAAAAAAATACTGTTATTTTCCAGTGGCACACTATCTACAGCGCGATGACACTCAGCCCAGGGGAAAATAGCTCAGCCTTGTTCAGGCATGCACATTGTTCAGTTCAAATAAAGACTCATAGATGAACCAAAAAGCTTGAGGCTACGTTTCCTAACATGCTTCCACTAGCGCACTGCAGATACTCAAGCACACTCTAACTGGTAAATCTGTCCGCTTCTTCACGGCAGGTATGAAGCAACTCCTTTCGGTTTAATCTACAGCTGAGATTGTATAGAACAGGTTCATCTGACATTGTTAGCACATTGAAGAAAAGAAAATGTGCTACCATATCTCATAATAACTCATAAAATCAGCACGGTCTGGTTAATCATTTATGATACAGGTGCATGAAACTTCCTGTCCACACCCAAACTAATAAGGACCTCAAAGAGGAGTGTCAAACACAAAGGAGAATTTCGCCACCGCGGGCTACATTTAGAAAGTCAAAAATATCATTTAATCCATATTAAGGCTTTTTATCACTTAAAAAAAGTCTAGGCATCACAGACAATGCTTCAGTTCACACACTAGGCACCATTTGAGCGTGTGATTTGTTGTCAGGGCCAAATGGGCCATAGAGGTGTCACAGTGTTGGCCTGGTGCATGCTGGGATGTGGGCTGTGCTATTCTGACCGTCTTTGTGTAGGCTCGTCTATGACATCACTGACAAGAAGTCACACACTAGCACACTGCCACTTGTCATTTTGCCATAAGCATTTTTAAGCGCTTTGCTGAAGTACCACGATGAGCCGAGCTATTTCTAAGAGCAAATATGTGATAGCACTTTACGAATGCCTTGTGGTTATAGTGACGAGCAA
This sequence comes from Hybognathus amarus, assembly GCA_030378365.1. Taxonomy (NCBI): domain Eukaryota; kingdom Metazoa; phylum Chordata; class Actinopteri; order Cypriniformes; family Leuciscidae; genus Hybognathus; species Hybognathus amarus. The sequence goes on from JAQIUQ010002830.1 coordinate 542,992, forward strand.
AAAAAGTGCTGAACTCATGGTGCAAAAACAGCTCGAATGAGTGATTAGAGTTCAGAGGAAACAAAAACATTGGTTACACTTTTTTTGCGATGGTAAGTAACTTGTCAACTATAGGTCACCTAACATTAAAGTATTAGTAGACTGTTTGGGAAGTAGAATACATTGACAAGTACTTGCAAAGTTACTTGTAGTCAGACTCAGAATAATATCTGTTTGTGAAGCTTCAAAATAAAGTGTTAGTAGAAATTAAGCAGACTTAACACTCTGCTAGTTGACATGTACACTAGCGGTCAAAAGTTTAAGATTGGAAGATTTTTTATGTTTTTAAAAGAAGTCTCTTCTGCTCACCAAGGCTGCAATTTTTTGATAAAAAATACACAAAAAACACAGTAATATTGTGAAATATTATGACAATTTAAAATGACTTTTTTATGTTAATATATATTAAAATATAATTTATTCCTCTGAAAAAAGCTGAATTTTCAGCATTATTATAGTCTTCAGTGTCACATGATCCTTCACAAATCACTCTAATATGATGATTTCATGCTCCAAAAACATGTATGATTATTATCCATGTTGAAAACAGTTTTTTACATTTTTATTTCAGGATTCTTTGATGAATAGAAAGTTCAAAAGAACAGCTTTTATCTGAAATGGAAAGCTTTTGTTACATTAAACACTACCCTTTAAAAAGTTTGGGGTCAGTAAGAATTTGTATTTTATTTTTGGGGGAAAATAAATAAGAAATCAATACTTCTATTCATCAAGGATGAGTTACATTGATCAAAAGTTACAGTAAAGACATTTATAATGTTAGAAAAGATTCTAATTAAATAAATGCTGTTCTTTGAACTTTCTATTCATCAAAGAATCCTGAAATAAAAATGTAAAAAACTGTTTTCGACATGGATAATAATCATACATGTTTTCGGAGCATAAAACCATCATATTAGAGTGATTTGTGAAGGATCATGTGACACTGAAGACTGGAGTAATGATGCTGAAAATTCTGCTTTTTTTCAGAGAAATAAATTACATTTTAATATATATATTAACATAAAAAGGTCATTTTAAATTGTCATAATATTTCACAATATTACTGTGTTTTTGTGTATTTTTTATCAAAAAATTGCAGCCTTGGTGAGCAGAAGAGACTTCTTTTAAAAACATAAAAAATCTTACCGATCTTAAACTTTTGACCGGTAGTGTAGTTGCAAAGTTACTTATAGTTATTAGGCCTAAATGTCTAAAGTGGACCATCGAAATAAAGTGTTCTCAAAATATACTTTAATAGCATTAATTAACCTTTGTAAATGTTAGTGAATATAAATGTTCAACCTAACATTAGTTCACAGTGCACACTCTAAAAAATGCTGGGTTGTTTTCACCCAATTTTGGGTCAAATATGGATGAGTTTGACCCAAATTGGGTTAAAACAACCCAGCATTTTTAAGAGCACATTAACTAATGTTAAGTAACTTTTGATTTAAGAAATGCATTTGTAAATGTTGAGATCTAGAACTATAATAACACATGCTGTAGAAGTATCATTGTTAGGGGTGTAACGATACCTTCGTGTCACGATTCGATACATATCACGATACGATATTATTGCGATACTCCAACACATATGATAAAAGGTTAACAAAAAAGGTACTGTTGATTAAAATGCTAATTTTGATATGACATTGTGGGTTTAAATGAATAGGTTTGGACTTGGTAACCCAAGGACAATGGTGACATATATATACAATATTCATGATTCTGAAGCTGAAAATACAGAATTATTTTAGACGAATGTGCTTGCACTCTGTCACTGACTAGATATAATAAAAATAATGTCAGCCACTTTTTACTAACATAAGACATTGGCATTATAAGGACCCACAAATATTCCCCCATTGCATTATTATACATTTAATCAACATTATATTGTAAGCAAACAGTAGGGGTAAAGAAGCGCTTCCTGGATTTCAAAGTTTAGTTAAAATAGAGGTGCTCTTTGAATGGTAAACTGAATATGACAAAAAAGCAAGAGGACTCCAAGGCACTCTCAAGTAGGAAAGTTAAAAATCCTTTAGGCTTGGTCAAATCAACCATCTAACAAACTCCAACGCGTTTCGGCTAACTCCCAGTTCCTGTTTAACTCCCAGAAGAAGGCATGTAGCCGAAACACATTGGAGTTTTTTAGATGGTTGATTTGACCAAGCCATGGTAATAAAGGCTTTTTAACATTATATTGTAGTTTAATGTAGTACAGACACTTAAACTCACACAGTAATTTTCATTTTGGGGTAACTATCCACAATACGTATTGTAAGGCTACATTTTTGTATTGCGATATATTGTAGATATATATTGTTAGTCATTAACCATTATAATCATTGTTAGTTCATAATGTAATGCAGTCAACAAATAAAAACTTATTGTATAGTGTTACCACAAAAAGCACATTTAATTCAAATTCCTCAAGTTAAAATCCTCGGCAGGAAAAACGGCTGAGTATGATCCAGACTGCTTGATGTCTGACCAACAGATTACATATCCCTTAAGAACATCCCACCACAACAATCGACCCTGTGTGTGTTAAACTGGCCAGCTGACCACTCTTGGCATAAACACTAAGTGCAGTATCGCGCCAGAGCAACAGAATAAATACATGTACATCAACAAGGGTCAGAAATGAACCAGCGCTCAGGGGAAAAAGGTCAACAACAGTACTCCAAATATTAAAATGTGCTCTGAATCTGTTATCTAACATGTAAAGTATGACATAATGAGTGAAGGTGTGAATATGGGTGTCTCTGAGGAACATTTTTATAAATCTTACTGTCCCTACAATTTTAAACGTAGTGATTTTTGAAAATCATAAATTCAGTCCAGTATGTCCAAACATCGCACATTCCGATTCTATATATATATATATATATATATATATATATATATATATATATATATATATATATATATATATATATATATATATGAAGAGTTCAGATGCAAAAGCCTATAAATGCCATTTGAAATTTTGTTCTAAAATGACCATTTTTATCAAACTTATATATTTAAGTTCAGTAATTTCGCTTAAATTACAATTAATAGGTAATCTTCATTGCCATTTAAGTGAAATTACTGAACTTTAACATACATGCTTGATAAAAATTATCATTTTAGAAGAAAATTTCAAATGGCACTTAGAGGCTTTTGCATCTGAACTCTTCGATATATATATATATATATATATATATATATATATATATATATATATGCATATATATATATATATATATATATTGCAAATATGCAATTAATCGAGAAAGAATGCTTAAATCTCCCACCTCTAGCAGATATATTAACATTAAATTTTAAATTGACTCCCTCTGCAGACACTTCATGCATGAAGCAAGCAGAGCATTGACTGAGTTATGATATCTTTTGAATTTGAAGTTGATTTAATAGGTAGAGCTTTAACTATCCTCAAGTCATTTCAAATGAAGCATATGACATAAATTGGATGATTGGAAAAATAAATGCAAATCCCACCTAGAAAATGAAATCAATTCCAGAGAACGAACCAAAAAGTAAGTAAAAAAAAATTCAAAGTCAAAAGGGTACTTTACATAATAAGTTTAGATATAGCCAGTTAACTGACCACAAATGTATGCAAATGTCCTTTATTGCTGTTTGTGTGTGTTTATAAGGGCATTTGCGAAACAATCCAGCAAGTGTATATGTCACTGAGCAGTGAGAGGTAAAAGAGTTCCTTCTGGCTTCATGGGTGTGTTAACCTGAGCTCATGTGCACAGATTAATGTGACTGGAATGGAAATGCTGTTTATGACTGTGATCACTGTAACTCTGGCCGCACTGTTGCTGTATTTATTGTAATTGTATTGTCCTGTCAAGCCTTCAGGAACCACATTCACCTGTGTACTTATATCCAAAATGAAGCGAAGTATACACAAATAAACATGTGTTTGTGACCATAAAGTGCCCTGAGAAACCCATCCAATCCTCTGAAACAAAATGTCAACAAATCTAAACCAATTTTGCTATATGAAGTAGTTTGTGTATAACAACTTGACAACTTTTCACACCGGTCTCATAAGCGCGTGTGTGTGTATGTGTGCGCGTGTGTGTGTGTTCAGGTAAAGGTGCGGCTGAACGCTGCTTAAACTCCAACGCAAGTTTTCTGAGGGAAACATTGATTAAAAACTAACAAAAGCGCTTTGAAAGTCACTCACCCACTCCATATTTCTCTCTTTTAGTGGGAATCCAGAGCGTCATGGCAGGAAAACTTGAGAGAAGTGAAATGAATCATATATGAACAATAATAGTGTTGTGGAGTGTAGGGCTGCAGCGGTCCGAACATCACAGTTCCGGTGTTACGCAAAGAACTGCTCGCTAGCAGTGTGTGTGCGAGTGTGAGAGTGAGTGTGAGTGTGTGTGACGCGCCCTCGGGCTCGCGCGCACTCACTCTCTACACATACAAGGCGAGAATTTCATTGAAATCTAAAAGTTTATGCTTACCTTAATTGTCATTTTTAAACACAAAAACTGCTAAATACCAAAAGTTATGTCTACTTTAAAAGTTAGTCAGGAGGACATAACGTCAATGTGCTATATAGGCTATGGGTTTAAAGGTAAGGGTAATGCACTTAGTTTTGATGGTAATGGGTATAAGGGCTAGAATTGCATTATATTATATCACTGAATGTCAGATAAATCAGATAGACAGACAGACAGACAGATAGATGACAGACAGATAGATGACAGACAGACAGACAGACAACAGACAGACAAGACAGACAGACAGACAGATAGATGATAGATAGTCTGTGTTTATTGTCCATTTTTGTCAGTTTATTGTCTGAGACTGCGTCATTGTTTTTATTTCTCTTGGTTATGCAATGAGTGAATGAATGAAACAATGAACAATAAAACTGTCTGTGGGATGCATATCCACATTTCCCACTAACTATATATATTTTAACAGCGGCCTTTTTTTATTATCGGTTTAGATTTAGTACGTGGCTTTAATAATGTTTGGAATAATTTCAAGGACGGTGAACTGTGCCAGAATGAGATGAGATGAGGAAGGAATGTTTGGAATCTTCTATTGTTACAGCAACTGCTACATCTGTCTGTGTGTGTGTGTGTGTGTGTGTGTGTGTGTGTGTGTGTGTGTGTGTGTGTGTGTGTGTGTGTGTGTGTGTGTGTGTGTGTGTGCGTGCGTGCTGTGCGTGCGTGCGTGCGTGCGTGCGTGCGTGCTGTGTGTGTGTGTAGTATTAGGGTGGAGGGGTGACGTTCCCATCCCCTGATTTCGGGCAGGACCCCAGCTGTTTAAGTGTGGATTTTACTAGCTACCCCTCTCGTATGATTGCCACTTCTGTGTCTCCAATTTATATGGACAAAACTAATTCCATGATCCTTCAGCAAAAACAGAGACCTTCAGTTGCCAACAAAATTTGATGAGAGAACATTCTGTCATTCTGCTGTGGCTTATTGTTCTGCCTTCATTTTTATACAAATTCAGGGTTTGGATGATTCAGCAAACAACAGTAAACACATTTGGCCACTAGGCTATATGATTCCTTTAAATGTTAATATTGGTGTTTATGTTCTTTACATTAAGCTTCATTCATTGGGTTGAATCTTACAAACACCAACCAATACCAAGTCAATAAAATCATGTGTTGAACAGATACACAAGGTATCACATTTTTTATGATCCAGTCATCTTAGAGTTTCAAACAAGATAAAAATACTTTGAGTAGGCTATGGTTTAACTTCAGTGCTCTTTATAAGTGAAAATACTAGTGAATCTCAGAAGTAGACAGGAGAACTGAAATGCGGATTGAATGAATAAGGCCCACTGACAGAATATCAAATTAGTAATCTTCTTAAAACCCTTCCAAAGGCTCAAAGCTGGATTTTTTATATAGGGACAGAGTGCCATCTAGTGTTTACTGTCGAGTCACTACATTCTTCTCAGTGTTTTATTCAAATCAAGCATTCTGATTCTGAGGTAATGCCATTAGATTTAAAAAAAATAATCAAATAAAAAATAATAATTTAATTTAATGTAAATATTAGTTGATAGGCTAGTATTTTATTTTTATTATTAATTACATTAATTAAATAATTAATTTAGTAAATTATTTAATAATTTGTCGATTTATTAATTTATTATTTATTTATCAATTTATCAATTTATTTATTTATTTATTTATTATTTATGTATTTATTTATTTATTTATTTATTTATTTTTGGAATTTATCATTCTTGGATGTTCTACTGGTCTTTACTTTAATTTAATTTATTTTGGAATTTAAATAAATCCTTGGATGTTCTACTGGACTTTAAGTCAGGACTATAAGGGATCTGAAGGTATGGATCTGTCAGCATTATAGAAAGCCACCTTAAAAATTATATTTAATTTGTTTTAGCCGATTGTGCATAATTCATAGTTGCACATTGATTTAAATGGTTACTTTGCATGCTTTGCTCTTTTTTTAAATCTCCTCAGTCATTAACTGACTCATCAGTGAGGAATGTGCCCTTTAGCCAGTGCACAAAACCTTCAAACTCACCCATAGAGTCAAAGCCAAAGTATCCTGGAGTGTTTAACAGCTGACAAACAGTTAGCAGAGCAAGATGTTGAGTCAGTATTTAACTGTGAACTGCAAAGAAAGAAAAAACATTTTCATGACTGGACAGTATCTTGGGCAAAAACACAACTGCCATTACCTGATCACATTAACACAGAATATGCCATTATATGATCAGGGTCTGTGTTTATAAATCACTGGTCATGGTTTACATATTGCTCAAAACTATTTTGAATTTATTCAACAAAAATTGAGGAGTGATGCAAAATGTAGGCCTACTTCTGCGTTACATTTTGAGTGTACACAAAGTGACTGAGGGGTTAAAATGTCTCCTGTATGTCTCTATAGGCCATTTCACAAGATGTAAACAACACTGGTCCAGAAGCACTTCCTGTTCCAGTTTTTTAACACTACATAAAAGCTGGGATAAAATACAACCAACAGAACATATAAAACTGGATCAAAAAGTTAAACAAACATCTTTAAGATGTTTTCTTTACATGTGAAATAAAGAAAACAGTTACAAACTGAAACAGGAAGTGTTTCTGGACCAGTGTTGTTTACATCTTGTGAAATGGTCTATACTGTATAAATATAATGAATAACTTACAACAGATTTTATTCACACTGTCAACACATCAAAAAAAGTTAAGCAATTTTCAACTTTTTTTACGTTTAACAAGATTCAGCCGATTTTTTTAAAAGTCAGTTTACGGTAATTGAAATGTTGAAATGACTCAAACATCCAAGTTAATTTAAAAAATGTAAGGCAGCAACCTTTTTGTACAGCACATGGTAAATTATATGACTATATAAGCAGGGCTCCCAGTGTCCAGTAGAGGGAGTTATTGTCCTTCAGACAGAGATCTACCAACCCGGTATCACGACAAGACGTGAAATAATCACGTTGGTCCACTTAGGAAAACGTGTAGATGTCACGATTTACCCCTAAACGTGAAACTTACACGTTCAAGTGGGAGAGATACCCGGATGTTGACGTATTCTACACGCAATCGCCTCTGCCATAACGACCAATTTGGTTTTCATTAAACTGAGAAAAAATGGAATTTTGTTTAATTGACTATCACTGAGAAATGTTCTATTATTTAAAATGCAAAAAAAAATTTATTATTTTCAAGGTGAAAATGATTAATTTCCCTTGATCCACGCCGAAAAAAAGTCTAAATGTCACGTTTATAATGAAGTAGCCTAATGAGTAAAATGTCTATTTTTCCGAAGTAGCTCTCTCGTTAAGCAAAAGGTATGCTAAAACAACGTATTAACACAGTGTTAAATATAGGCCTAGACATTTTACTCATTAGGCTACGTCATTAAAAACGTGACATTTAGACGTTTTTTTTCAGTGTGGAGGCAAATGAATCCTTTTCACCTTGAAAATAATAAATGTTTTTTGCATTTTAAATAATAGTAACATTTCTCAGTGATCATCAATAAAACAAAATTCCATTTTTCTCGGTTTAATGAAAACCAGGTCGTTATGGCAGAGGCGATTGCGTGTAGAATAAGTCAACATCCGGGTATCTCTCCACTGGAAGTGTAAGTTTCACGTTTGAGGGGTTAAATCGTGACATCTACACGTTTTCCAAAGTGGACCAACGTGATTATTTCATTAATTCTTGATGATTCTTTTATTAAACCAGGGGTTCTCAACTCTAGTCCTCGCGACCCACTGCTCTGCATATTGTGTATATCTCCCTTGTTTAACACACCTGATTCAGATCCTCAGCTCGTTAGGATAGACGTTAGAGTCTATCCTAACGAGCTGAGGATTAAATTGCTGAAGGTTGAAAACTGTTGAAGGGTTTGAAATACTTGACTGACTGATAAAACACAGTTCAATAGAAATAAGCACATATTCTCAACTATATCAACAATATATATATATATATATATATATATATATATATATATATATATATATATATATATATATATATATATATATATATATATATATATATATATCTGTGGTGAAAAAAATCTGTGGTGAAATATATATATATATATATATATATATATATATATATATATATATATATATATATATATATATATATATATATATATATATATATTTATATTTCACCACAGATTTTCTCGATCCCCTTTTCTTCCTGTCACGTTAATGTTAATATATCTAACTCAAATGATTAACTGGTTTCCTCCTCCTCCTCTTTCTCGGGAACCTTCTTCGGAAGCCTGTGCTGTTGAAAAATCAGTTTTCTCACCGATCAATGCCGTGTGTTTCCTCAAGTGCTGCTTCTCAATTTTCTTTCAGGGTCACGAGGTTTGTTGTTAGCATTTATAGCACATTTAACAGATATTTTCAGTCAAATGTCGATGTTTCCTTACGCAGATCATTTATTTTATCGCAACTAAGAGGAAATAATATTGCTCAGTCAGTTGCTCTTTCGATATCTCAAGTGACTTCATGGAGTTGTGAGTTTGGCTACGTTTCTTTTACAGTAGTGCAAACTCGTCTTGGATGTTTCTCCTGAAATGTTATAAATAATACAATGGGCCTAAGAAGTCAAGTCATCTTTATATAGGCCTGCTTTATACGAAACTGATTGTTTTAAAGCAGCTTCACAGGTATAAACAGTAAAATAACAATCTACGATGCAAACTTGATCAAATATGAGACAAAAAAAATTGTCACAATGAATTTAGATCAGCTCTCCATTTACTCTTCATTTAGATTTTTTATCTTATGGTAAGATGGGCAGTGATGATGATAGTGGCCTCACTGTAAAAAAAATATATTATGATTGATAATTTATGATATGTTTTTACATTGCTTTATCTCATCAAAATAAGTTAGAGACATGTTCTACTTGTCTAGTTATACAAGATTCATTTTTTTTAAATTTAAGTTGAAATGACTTGATCTTCCAAGTTGATTGTATTTAAAAAAAATAAGGCAGCCACTCAAAGCAAAAATATTCAATGCAGCAGTAAAAGAAGAGAATGACGGTGCATGAGAAGAGCTTACAGTACATCAAGTCTGATGAAGTCAGTGAAAGCTTCGAGTCAAACCTCTGCCAAAACAAATACTGCCTTTCATCTACTAGTCAAAAAGCGTGTTCAGGTTTCATGCAGTCTGCTCACTGACAAGTGCTGTTTTGAAAACTGTGGAAAAAATGAGTTTAAATGGATACTTCAGGATTTAGCATTAAGCTTTGTATTAGTAGAAAACCTGTAGTTTTTCGAATTACCATGCTTTCCACCCTCATATCCACCTGAGACGAGAGATTTATATTTTTTGTATGGAAAAAATCCTCTGATGATGCAAAATTCGTCATTTTGCATCATTAAGCCAGCAGGCTGAAGACTACAGTTAGTAGTCGGGTCTGTCCCGCATGTCCTCAACCCGCCCATAGAGGGCGATCTCACTCACAGAATGAACACATAGGCTGTGTCCGAAATCTCCACTCAAAGCACTACTCCCTACCCCCTATGTTGGGGGTAGAGAGCAAAGCACTATATAGTGAGCTCACCAGCATAATAGAAGCCACTTTCGGACACTACTCAATCGTCTCTCGGCGCCGTTGATTACATCATCTGTCAGCTGGTGCCGAGTCGGCTCTGGGCTAAATAGATTTTTTTTTAAATAAATACATTACATTACATTGAGCTTATTTCTCCAAAATTTAAAAACTAAAAGTGATTTCTGGCCGTTTTTGTTATAATGCGCTACTCCACACATGATTATAACTTATTTTTATGATCAGCGCAATGCATGATGGTATGTAGGGCTTAGGTTAGTGACCATCTGTTGTACACTACTTTTCAAAATGCATTCTGGGATACATTGAGTGGACTATATAGGGTATAATAATCATCACTATACATTCGGACAGCACTACAAAATGGCGAGCTCACTATATAGTCCACTATATAGTGAGTAATGGGAGATTTCAGATGCAGCTCTTGTGTCGGCCATCTTTTTGAAAGCTAGCAGAAACGCAAAAGCCGAATCCTGGACATTTTGGCCGTTCTCGAAACACATTTTCGGGCAGACTCGTCACGGAGACTCACTAGCAAAGACTTGTTGTTTAACTACTGCACTCTACTGTTCTACTTAACTACTGTTACCGGTAGGCGTGGCCGCCTAGGACAGTGAAACAAGTGCATTCTGGGAGTTGTTTTCTTTCATCCACATAAGCCAAAAAAACATTTTCTGGCTTTTCTCAGTCTAGAAAGCTCCAAATTCAAAAATAATTTCACATATCTTCTACATAAATGACACATTTTAATGGTGCGTTCACGTGCTATGGAAAATAGGATATTTTCCACTTATGCTTTTGTTGTCGTAATGTGGTAAAAAGATGGAGGTCCATACCTGTTATTAAGCCCAAAAGATCGACTCTCGTGGTGCTGTCCGCCATTTTGAAATGGTCAAAGGTTATCTCATCTTGGCAACTCGTCCATCAAAATAATCTATGAGTTGCCCAGTGGATAATACCATATGAGGGGGTGTTCATGTGCTTTTCCACGTCTGGCGTTTTGGTATTTAACATAATTACCATAGCACATGATCGCACAATAAATACACATTCATCTTTCCAGCGGTGAAGTATCCCTTTAAGTGCACAAGTACACGCATAAGTTCATCTACACATTCTGCTTAATCGTCTGCTTAATATCTGCTAACACTTTAATGCTCCCCAACAGACAAGAAAGAAAGAAAGCAGAATGTCTTTGCAAAAGTACGAAAGGACATGCACGGTTTAGATGAAACTCTCCTCAAACCCCCACCCTGCTTTCCCTGCCATTAAACTGAATTGATCAGCAGAGCAGGAAACATCCAATCCGTAAGTGCTTGCGTGACCGAGGCCAGAGCAGCATCTTTCTGCTAAAACATCTCTGTGGAAGTCGAAGGCTCAGCACTTCCACCTTAAATCTTGTCAAGGAAATGCAGCGTTTCGGCGCTTAGAACTGCTGATGGCGTTGATCCATGGATGTGACCGGCTGCTCCAAAACGATGGTGACCATGCATCTCCTTTTTTGGAATCCACAACTGGGATTGATTAGAATATAAAATTCCATCCATTTATGAAATGACATTAACATTGCAGAATGCTAATATAGCCTACATTGTTCAGTATTGATTCTTGAGTCTCTTTCGTCCACTGAGTGTTTCCGTGCTCTCAGTCAAGGGCAAATTCCCTCTATTCTTCTCTTTTCTATCCTTTTCAAAAACTGAGTGACGATTGCATGTGGTTTTGCATATCGCCAAGGTCAGGTCAAATCACGTTGGATAACGCTTTATACAAAACATTGTTTTAAAGCAGTTTCACATTAATAAACAAGAAAATAGCATTGCAAAATGAATCAATTATTAAACCAGTTCAATTTCAGCTGTAAAGCAGCTCAACAGAAGACGATACGTGTCATTATTGAGCAATTGTTGTTCATCAAAGGTCATTGGTTCGATTCCCTTGAAAAGTCATTTGGATAAAAGTGTCTATAATGTGAATGTAAAACTTTCTGACAGGGTGTTCTGCACTTTAAAAATAGTTTTCAATGTTATAAATTGGAGAGTTCATTTTACAAGAAATGACATTTTTGTCTTTCCTCATAAAAATTTCACATGGATTTCTATTAGGAATGTAGCCTAATAGAAATTTCTGAGTGAAACTATTTCAAAGAAAATGCTACATTTATTATATACATTTATTGTCATTCCTCTATTTAACAAGCTGGCCTTTGGAACGAGAAGGACCATGGTGCAACAATTACACAAGGCTATACTGTAAATGCAAATACGCAATAAATAAATATACATAGGACAATAAATACTCTAGGGAGAAAATAGATTGTAGACTGTTTACTCACCCCATGTCATCAAATATGTCCATGTCTTTCTTTCTTTCAGTCGAAAAGAAATTAAGGTTTTTGATGAAAACATTCCAGGATTTTTCTCCATATAATGGACTTCAATGGGAACCAAACGGTTCAAGGTCCAAATGAGAGTTTCAGTGCAGCTTCAAAGGGCTTTAAACGACACCAGACGATGAATAAGGGTCTTATCAAGCGAAACGATCGCTCATTTAAAAAATAAATAAAAAAGTCTACGTTTTATAAGTCCTAATGCTTCGCCTTGCTCTCTTCTGTGATGCACGTTCGTGACTCTCCAGTTCAAACTCGTTCATCAAAATTAACAAATCTTTTTTAGAGTCATGACTCGAAAGGTCCTTGATAAGACCCTTATTCATCGTCTGGAATCGTTTAAAGCCCTTTGAAGCGGCACTGAAACTCTCATTTGGACCTTGAACCGTTTGGACCCCATTGAAGTCCATTATATGGAGAAAAATCCTAGAATGTTTTAATCAAAAACCTTAATTTCTTTTCCACTGAAGAATGAAAGATGTGGACATCTTGGATGACATGGGGGTGAGTAAATTATCAGCAAAAGTTTTTTTAAAGTGAACTACTCCTTTTACCCTCCTCTCGAAGCAATCAGGACAGAAGTGGTTAAAAGTGGACAAAAGAGACAGATTAAAACACCAGATGTAAACATAAACATGCCCCAGCCGTCTACTTGTGATCCGGTTCGACCAAAACGCATCTTAACACCAGGTGTAAACAGGCCCTAAGAGAAGCGAACATGTCCCCCACCGCTCACTATATCTAACTCATTTATATCTCATTGTTACTTTAATGCATTTTAGTGCTTTTAACACCACCCTACAAATGATGTCTTTAATTTCCGTTTCCTCCAGCGCATTATTGAGCATTTCAGCACAGAACAGATGATAAAAGAGCTTGGCAGGATAAAGCAAATAAACTTGCTGAACTTCTGAGCACCAGGCTGTGCCAAATCCTCCTCAAACAGGCACTGCAGCACAACTGGCTCAAATATATGCAGAGATTCATCAGTGTCTGTCAATGCTGCCTGTAGGTGCATGGTGGTGTGTGTGTGTGTGTGTGGTGTTTTGAGGTGTGGTCTGGGTGCAATGCAGTGCTGGACTGACCCACGTCACAAGTGGGACCACCTCTCCTCATCTGTGAGCGCGCTTGCCAATACTGTACTGAGAAGGAGAGTGAGGAGGAAAGCACTGCAGATTCTGGGTGTTGCCTTTCAGGTCCTGGACAGAGGGTAAAGGTCAGGTGACACTGACAGCAATTGAGCTAGACTGCCTCTAACAGAATGCAGTGTCTTTTGCACCAAATGCATGGCAAAGAAATCACATGCAACTCAAGATAGTCCTGTTTTAATGGTCGCAGTGAAACGGAAAGATACTTTGAGAGTGAGGCAGGTGTCCCGATACAGTCGTATAATGGAAATGACTATAAAAGCTGACGCAGACTTCAAGGATATTAATCATCTTGGCTTAGTGGCCTTAGACATATTCTCTCTGTGTATGTGTGTGTGTATCTGCCACACATGCATTTGTGGGAGATTTATAGCCACTGCAGTAATGAAGTTACACTCGTTCTTTGGCAGAAGCATTAAACACCTATAAGAGCTCTGCAGCAGGGGATGATGATACAATCTTACCTCAGACAACACCGTATCATATGCACAGAGTGAAAATGCTCACTATTTCTGAAATGTGTGTTCACAATGATAAAAGATAAGATAATTTTTGTTATTAGATCTTCCTGTTTAGATATTTTTTTATTTGTGCACATACCTCTGTGCACATACCATTGTTTTTACACAACTGATATTTTTCTTTAACCAGAAAGTAAATAAAAATCCTTTTAAACTACGAACAAAATAAAGGACATTTAAATAAAAGAAACAATTGCTTAAAACTATTACATCAACAGTTTTAATTCTATGGATTTTTAAATTCACTAAAGCAATTACAAAAATTTATATAAAAATGATAATATATATATATATATATATATATATATATATATATATATATATATATATATATATATATATATATAAGTATTAAAAAAATGCTAATCGTTAAAAAAACACTGAGGTTTTAAAAACATTTAACCCCTGCGAGTCCTGCATTAGTCAGGCGACTCTTGCGGTTCCACCAATAGGAGGCGCCCTGCGCGCACACACACACACACACACACACACACACACACAGGACAGATGGACAGTGGGACCCAGAGGACACACATCGTTCTCAAACATGACAAAGAAAGATTCTTGTTTCACGATGTGTTCGTTTAAAGTGACATTTGAACATAGAAGGGTCATTGAAACATCCAACAGTAGCGCGATCAGATTATCAGCTATTGATTTTGTCTCTTGTTATTGAAATATTGTTGGTGGCAGTGTTAATAGTTCATTAGGTTACTGTTGTAGTGATTTGAGTTTGAAAGCTGATCGATACAGTGGTCATACCACGAGGAATCATTTTAATTTCAACACAGAATGACATGAAAACATACTGTAACTTTAAGAAATAATTCCTCTTGTACCAAAAAGAGCATTTATTCAAACTAAGCTGTAAAAAAATCCTAAATTTGACTGCAAATTAGCACATGTCAAAAATATGGCCCATCCACACACAATCAGGCAATTTAAAGGGATACTATATCCAAAAATTCCCCTCAAGTTGTTGCAAACCTGCAGGTTTGCAACAACTTGAGGGGAATTTTTGGGTATAGTATAATTTATAATTTTATTTTAAAATTATAAAGGTATAATTTTATTTTTCAAAATATCTTTTCTTTGTGTTACTTGTCAAATAAACTCATACGTATGAGTTTATTTGACAAGTAACACAAAGAAAGATATTTTGAAAAATAAAATTATCAAATGGACCTAGATAAAAAAAATACAATACAATAGAATAACGATTCTAAAAATGGAAAAGTTTTTTCTTTGCATTTTTTGTGTAGCCTACAAATGACAAAATTGTCAAAATGATACCTGTTCATATCACACGGATTTACAAAAACTTGTTACCTACAAAAAACGCTGTATTATTCATGGCAGGCCAGTAGGTGGCAATGTAACTTTGTAAAGAAACACAACACGACCTTGCGCATGATGTCACCGTTTTCACAAATTTGCGTTTTTGTAGTTTACACAGAGACAATAATGGTATTGTAAAAAAAATAAAAAAGTTTTTGTGTTCCAGGCCCCCAAAACGCTGTTGTCTTGTAAAAGAATAGCAATATAATTTAATATAATTCAAAATAATATAATTTGTGCTAAATGTTTTCCCTTATTAAAACATTGGTTAAACATAGCAGCAATATAAATATAATTGAAACGTAAATGCATGTTGTTTTATCATAGACACTCTTAAAAATAAAGGTTCAAAAAGGAGTTTTTAGTATTCCAAAGAACAATTTTTGGTTCCTTCCTCAAATAACTTTTTTGAACAATGAAAATTTTCAAAATTCTAAATAACTATTTCCACTATAAAGAACTCGGTGTGGAATGGAAAGGTTCTGTGAATGTCACAGCACAGGTTTTTATGGAACTGAAAATACGTTAAGAGTGTGTGTGCAAAAAAAGAGATTTGGTCTATTACTGGGACTAAAACTCCCGCAAGACTAGTAAAATCTGATATTACTTGGTGCAGCAAATGGTCCTTACGAGTAAAACTGCTTATTAAACAAACTCAGTAATGTGCTGATGAAAAAGCAAAAGGTTTATGAGTTGTAGGCGGTATAAAATATCATTAGCTCATTATAAAAACAATGCAAGTCAAAGGAAAGTGCACATTGTGATTTTAAAATATCAGTCTGATTATAGTCTGACACACACACACGCTTTCTAATATGGAATTCCGAAGCTGCCAAACCCATCCGGCTCTGTAAATGAGATGTCTGTGTGCAGTGGTGTGCTGCAGAAGGGCGGAGCTTGTGATTTACACCCAGCAGTGTGTGTGAGTGTGTGAGTCTGCAGGAAAAACAGTGCTGTCAGCCCGTGCAAGCGCTCAGGCCGCTGACGGAGGAGAGGGATGCTGAAGTGTTGAGTGGGAAATGCAATACTCAAAACACCGAATAGCTGTCCGAGTATGTCTTTAACCTCACGAAAAAAGACTTCTGCACAGCTGAAATGATACAGATGTCTTTCTAGTACCAGTGTGTTTATGTTTCTCATCATTTTTTCTGCTTCAGCACACACAAACACGCGTATATGGTGTACGACTCTCTGTCTTACATTCCCATTTGTGTGCAGCGGTAATGGAGCTCGTATCGGCTCTGAGCTGACTCGGCATCTCTGCACCCCTCTGTTGGCTCGCGGCCTGGGTTGAAACATCAGCAGGCGCACTGTCTAAAAGCATGACTGTGCAATTTTATAACCGGCAAAAAAGCAACTTTGTTGGGCTTTACAATTACATTGGAGCGTCTAGTGTTTCACTGCGGCAGGCGATTCCCTATCAGAGTCAACAACGACATATGAGACGGATGAGTTACTAGAGATAATGCACAAACAGCTTTCTCAACATATTAGAGCCTATATGATATAACTCAAACTAGGCTATATATACACAATTGGGTTGTTTTAACCCAATTTTGGGTCATTTGGTTACATTTTTAAATTACATTTTTAACCCAATGTTTGAGTTTGTCCATATTTGACCCAAAATCGGTTAAAACAACCCAGCATAATACACACTCTGACACACACATGTTGTGTTTTTGATGTTTTATAGGCACTTTCCATAGACATTATGATTTTTATACTGTACAAACTGTATATTATATCCCCTTACACTAAAACCTGCCCATCACACAACTTTCTGCATTTTTACATTTTCATAAAATATCACTTAGTATGATTTATAAGCACTTTCCCTCATGGGAACCAAAAAATGTCCAACAAGAATAAGTATTTTGAATTTTACCATCTATGTGGGGACATTTTGTCCCCATTATGTTGGGTTTACTGGCGTCAGTGTCATTAGCAACAGGCCACTTTTCCTCTCTTGATTGTCAGATTTTCTATTGATTATCTATGAATGTATTGATCTAGTCTGCAAAAGCTTTTTGTATATAACCTCTGAAATACGTGTACAGTATTTCCCATCATGCCCCTCTTCTTCCAGTATGTGTCTGCTCATTTTACTCGTCATGGCTATAATCTGGATCAACTTGAGTGTAGTTTTGAAGGCATTATTAGAGCAGTTGTATTATATTAGTCTTATATAATGATATTAATATCATTTTTATTGATATCAGAATTCAAGATGGTTTTTAATCTCCTCTGGGTACTTCCTTATGAAGAAAGTACAAATTATCATTTTAGGAAGGCCCTTGTTTTTTATTAAGCATTGAACTAAAATGACTCCCTTGTGCACTCTAAAATGAATTAGAAAACTTCTTATAACCTTGGTACTTTGCTACATTATTGAACCTTCCTGACAACAGACGCCAAATCCCCAATGCATCAACTGAGGCTGACGGGATTGGCTGCTTCGTCTTTCCATGTGCACGCATTCAAGAATGTCAATGTCTAAAGCAAAGGGAAAAAATTACACTTTAATAGAAAGTGATCAGTTAAAGAGGAGAATGTTACAGTAATATAGGACAGATGTTATCCATAAATATTATATTGGTTTTCAGCCTTTCGATATGATGTTCATTGATGTTCAGCAACACCAAGTGACTTTTTCTCTGCTGCCGCCCTACAGGTTGGAAGCGAATTGTCCATTACTGCTGTCATAAGTAATTTAGCCTACCACATGCTGTCGCACACACATCCAGCACCGTCTTTGGAATCATGATGACAATTCAAAAGCTACCTAAAAAAGCTAGGTATCTTACATGTAGTTGTAGTCTACTGTAGAATTACGCTCCACCTATCGGTAATTGTGACGCTTGCCGTGGAAGCAAGTCAAATTTGTAGTTTTCTTAGGTCTAATTCGGACTACAGAAACACAACCTGATCTGGCAATCTTACATAGCATGGAAATATCAGATAAAGGATCGCAAAGCGGTGGCATAAGTGCATTTCACCATGTCACGAACTTGATGAACCACTGAAACGCATTTTGAAAACATTATTATTTATAAGGTAGAAAAATCCTACTTAGTGTTGCTTTAATTTGAATAAGCGCATATATCAGGCTACTTTAATTTATTTAGCAGTGCTTCATGTCCCAGTGTGGGGTTTGCATCTGTATATTCCAAAAAACTTGTTTTTATTAAAACTTTTATAATTCTCTTATAATTATATTACGTATGCAGTTTATTGAATGCAAATGAATGCAGAGACTACACTGAATATGTGTACTTTTAAAAGTACTGTGTATTTATTGTTCAGCCAGTGATGAATATTTGTTATATCTCTCTTTGTTATATTCAATCTTTGCACAAATTACTTATCTCTTCTTTGCATTGCTCTGCAAGTAACACCTGAATTTGTTAAGTTCAGTAAATATTACTGAAATTTGAAGCAAAATTCACATTTATTGGCAAAGAATGTTGCACTTTTGTGGGTGTGTAGATAGATAGATAGATAGATAGATAGATAGATAGATAGATAGATAGATAGATAGATAGATAGATAGATAGATAGATAGATAGATAGATAGATAGATAGATAGATAGATAGATAGATAGATAGATAGATAGATAGATAGATAGATAGATAGATAGATAGATAGATAGATAGATAGATAGATAGATATGATAGATAGATAGTCTTCTCTGCAATACAGTTAAGAATAAGTATAGGTGAACAAGTCCAAAAGTTGCCTCAAGTGCACTAAACAACATGTGATGCGGAAAGTCACAGCCTCTTGACTTCACCTTTTATACAATTTTAAAAGACTTCGACCACTGAGGTGAATTGCTTAACAACCCAACGACCCAAGGTACTCCTCCAACTTCATCGATTTTCCAAGGGGAGGGGGTGCTCCTGCCTCGTTGACAAAGTAAGCGCGTATAAATAGAACAGGACCGAACACACCATGCCCTCATCACACCACCAATTCACAAGCACCGTTCACCATGGACATGATAGGTACCTCCTCCCGCCGAAGAGCTCTGGAGACACGGACTATCCGCCAACCGTCATCCACAATGCGCTCGTGGGCTAAAAGCAGTCCTCTGTCTTTCAAAAGAACCGCAAATGTGACCGCAACAAGATCTGCGTACAGTCCTTCCGTGCTCGCGTCTCCGGAAGGGTTCGATTTGAGCGCGGCGCTCAACGGAGACCCGACGCGTCATAACGAGAAGGAGCAGCTCCATGGGCTCAACGACCGCTTCGCCAGCTACATCGACAAGGTCCGCTTCCTCGAGGAGCAAAACAAGCAGCTCGAGGCTGAGATCCAAGCGCTAAAGCAGCAGAAACTGACGCAGTCCATGCAGAGCGATGGGTACGACCGCGAAGCTCCAAGACCTGCGCTGCGCCCTGGAGCAGCTCCACAAGGAAAAAGCGCAGATCATGCTGGACACAGAGCACATGGATGAGGATCTCCAGCGGATCCGGGAGCGCTATGAAGATGAATCCAGGGCTCAGAGAGCACGTGGAGGCGGCGATCCGAGGCATGAAGAAAGACAAGGACGACTCGGTTATGATGAAGCTGGAGTTGGAGAGGAAAGTCCAGTCGCTCGTGGACGAAATTGACTTCGTGCGGCAGAACCACGAGGAGGAGATCCAGCGAGCTTTTGGCTCAGCTTCAAGCCGCGCAGGTGCCGGTGGTGGAGATGAGGGACCTCCAGAAGACCGACATCACCTCTGCGCTCCGGGAGATCCGCGCGCAACTGGACGGGCTCTCCTCCAAGAACCTCCAGCAGGCTGAAGAGGTGTTCCAGTGCCGCTATGCCATGCTGACGGACGCCGCGGAACAGAACAAGGACGCTATAAAGTCAATCCGGACGAGATCAGTGACTACCGCCGTCAGATCCAAGCCAAGAACGTTGAACTGGAGACTCTTCGAGGCACTAAAGATTCACTGGAAAGGCAACTGCATGATATCGAAGACCGCCACAACAGCGACGTTGCCAGTTATCAGGTCAGTTTGTCAAGATCTAATAAAACATTTAAAACCGAATCCATTATACGTTTAATTCAATAATGATATAAATAATTATTTAGACATAAAATATTAGTAATTAATTCATTTAATTAATAAATTCATAAGAAGGTTTTTTATATATAATTTAAATCAGATGTGACAGATCTTGCAGCCTAAGTACGCACTCTGCAACGTTGCGCGTAAATACGCATGCAGTGCGCAAACCACCTGTGAGATAATTGCTTTTTTCATGATATGAACGATGGATTTTTTTTATTTTAGAGTTTATTTATTTATTAACTCTAATGTCTTAAATGGAAGCAAATGCACATGGCTGTGTTGCAAAACAGAAAGCACTCACGATGGCCAAAATGCTGCTTACTAGGTTTTGAAACCCAGCCATTAGTTCACAGGTGGTTGCGCACTGCGTGCGTATTTACGCATCGCGTGCAATGCGCGTACTACTTCACTATTTACTATTGTAGTGCTGCAGGACTTCGTTTTAGTGGTTTGTTGTGTTTCTGCCAGGGCAGGTATAAATTATAAATTACAAATACAGATGCTACATTTGGTACAATGAGAACACACCAAATAGGAACTTTTATAAATATACTTGTTTCCTCTGTAAGGGAAAATATATATTTTTTGTCTATAGTGAGTCATAATTTCTTGCTATGTGTAAAATAATGAATTTATCACATCTGCTTTAACAGGAAATGATTCATCAATTGGAAAATGACCTAAAAGGAACAAAATGGGAAATGTCTCGTCATCTTGGGAATATCAGGATCTGCTCAATGTCAAGATGGCACTGGATGCTGAAATAGCAGCTTACAGGTAGAGTTGTGCAGAACATTACGCTTTTCTTTGCTTTTTTCATGTTTTGTTTGATTCATGACAAACTTGTCTCTTTTAAATGCAGGAAACTACTGGAGGGCGAGGAGACGCGCTTCCGTACCCGTCTCTGGAAGTATTTCGAGCGCTGCGATTTGCATACAGCCAGCCCAGATCCTCTAAGGTCAAACATAAAATAGTGGAGGAGATCATTGAGGAGACTAAAGGAGAGAGTGACATCGATGATGACCTGGCGGAGGTGGCAAAAGAGGTGGCAGAAGAAGCTGGTGAGGGTGAAGAGGAGAAACAGGAGGAAGAGGAGGAAGAGATTGTTGCCGCCAGTCAGGCCAAAGTGAGTTCCGCCGCTCCTGAGGGAGAGAGAGGAAGAGGAAGGAGAAGATGAGGAAGAAACAGCAGAAGAAGGAGGAGGCGGCTGAGGAGGAAGAGGAAGAGGAAGAAGAGGGTGAGAGGAAGGAGGCACAAGTGGAAGTGATTGAGGAAACAAAACTGTGTGGAGAAAAATCACCAACATCAGAGAAAGAAGGCAGCGACAAAGAAGAAGAAGGAAAGGTAGAGGAGGAGGACGCTGAAGAACAAGAGGCCGAAGCGAAAGAACAAACCAAAGATGAAGAGGAGAAGGAAGAAGCGGATGAAAAAGACGACGAGACCAAATCCGAAAAGGAAATGAAGAAGAAGAAAGACGAGTCTGGAGGAGAGGAAACAAAGGCTGATTCCGAGAAGAGCGACAAAAAAGTGATGCAGAGGAAGACGAAAAGAAATCTCCCGTAAGTGAAGAAAAAGGAGAAACCGGGAAGCCCAGCAGAGGAAAAGCAGCAAGAAGAAAAACAGGAAGTTGATCGCAACGGCGAGCAGACGAGCCCGTCCAAAGAGGAAGCGAGTCCGAAAGAAGAGGTCCAAACCAGAACAGTGGAGACCATCACCAACGGAGACAAGCAGAGCAAAGCAGACGCGCGAGGACAAGCCTCAGGAGAAAAAGAAAGTCCGCCGAAAAGGTGGAGAAAGTCACTCCGCAAGCCAAGAAGGAAATCAAAGGAAAAGACTGATGCCGATGATTCTGACAGGAAATGAGTTATAATCAATTGTTCGAAATAATTCTATTTGATGCAGAATGTGAAAATGACGCAGCTAGCAAAAATAATTGCATGCGTGTTTAAACGATTAACTTGCATGTGTGGTTTGGGAGGACGTCGCCATGCTGAGCTGCAGCGCGTTTGAATTAAAGTGCAAACACATTACGCTGCTAACGACTCGAACCATCTCTGTTAACGAGAGATTTCACAGCGATGTGAAGTTCTCCAGCAGCTGTTCGGCAATAATGGTGCTACAACAATATCATCATTCGCAGGCACACTTCTGAGCAGTAAACTCATTTCATCTGCATACTTCTTGCCTTAAGACACAATGCACTAAACTAATGATAAGAGTCGGGTTGTTAACGCCAACAAAAGCTGTTAGCAATGATACTGTGAAAGCTAACTGGTGCTGCTCTTTGCAATATCACATCAATCAATAAAAGCTCATCAAGTCCTTACAAAACTTGTAGTGTGTTTGAATTCATGCTATTGTACACAAAAGTTTGGGGTCAATACGCTGATTCCACATAAGCAGCTGCCATTTCTGAAATCGAGAGCTCCGGTGGGAAGAATTGGAAGTGCAGATAGACAACAATGTCTTGGACTGCCAACCTGAAGCTGCTGCTGCCGCGATTTAAACTATTAGATGTTAATATCCAGTATAGACCATTTTGCAAGATGTAAACAACACTGGTCCAGAAACACTTCCTGTTTCAGTTTGTAACTGTTTTCTTTATTTCACATGTAAAGAAAACATCATAAAGATGTTTGTTTAACTTTTTTATTCAGTTTTATATGTTCTGTTGGTTGTATTTTATCCCAGTTTTTATGTAGTGTTAAAAAACTTGAAACCGGAAGTGCTTCTGGACCAGTGTTGTTTACATCTTGTAAAATGGTCTTAAAAAATGTATTTATAAATGTATATATTTCACTGGTTATAGTCTAAACTATGAAAGAAATGTATGTACATTTTTAGAATAACAAACAAAAATACGCCATCGCATTCGCAACTCACCTTTAAAGGAGACACTTCCGGTTTTCTTCCCACCGAAACGATTTCAAAACAAAATGACGGCTCCGTACTAATGCTCACCAAGGCATTGATCGAAATACATTGGAAACTGTAAAATATTATTGCAATATTGAATTATTGTTTTCTAGTTGAATATATAATTCCTGTGATCAAAGCTGGATGTTTCAGCATCATTACTGCAGTTTTCAGTGTCACATGACCCTTCAGAAATCATTCTAATAATGATTTGATGCTCAAGAAACATTTCTTATAATCAATTAAAAACTGTGTTTTTGGTTAACATTGTTGTGGAACAGAAAAAAAAACAATTTCATGCATTCTTTCTGAAAAAAAAAAAAAAAAAAAAAAAACCCTGGACACAATATAGACGAAAAAGGAAAAAGGCTACCCCGGCCTGAATGATAGCCTACATTTACCAATAACATCCCAGACAGCAAGCCAACATTGAATAAACATTGTTTTTCCATCTGAATCATCATTATGGTTGATGTTGAAATTTCAATGTAAAATAAATGTTGAATCACCATTAACATATCGATTAAAACCTGATGTTATTAACGTTGATGGCAACAATATTGGAACAACATTGATCTATAGTTATCTTTATGATTGATTAAGCATTGATATTTGGTTTACCGGGCAATCGCTGAATGTGTTGAAAAGTCATTGATTTATAGTTGACCGGGAAACGACGCTGTTGTTGAAGAGTCATCGGCATATAGTTGACCGGGAAATATGATTGAAAATGCATCGATATATAGTTGACAGGGAAATATGGTTGAAAAACCGTCGATTTTTGGTTGACCGGGAGATCAAAACCAACGTACTGCACCGGACACAGCTCATTTCTGGACCTTGGCACAAGCGTACAGGTAAGCTTGCTTAATGTTCGATATGAATGCATTGTACCAAATCAAATACTGAGGTTGATCGTTAACATGATGGTTAATGAAGTAACCGACGCAGTGCTGCAGTCACTGAAATAGATATTTGTTTTACCAATGTGTCAAAATCTGCCAAAAGTACTTGATCTCTTCTAGCTTATAAAGTTAGCAAAACCTCATTGGTCCAGTCTATTTTTGTGACAGCTAGCTCAAAATACATTCCTGTACCCATTGCAGTGTCGTGAAATCTATTAACACAGCACCGCTATTTCTTCTGACCGCCGGAGAACACCTGCGCGGCACCAACGCTATGCATAGCGCTCTATCTAGCTCTAGCTAGCTAGCTAGCAGCAGTGACCACGGCGGGCCAGAATTACACAAAACACATGGTTTACCTTTACTTTATTCAATGCAGAACTGTCTCGAGTTGTAACGTGAACTGGAAATGCAGATTAGGCCATCTCGTAATAGCCTACAAATCCAAAATATGAATAATCCTCGAGCAGGGCTGCGATGTGCGATACAGTTTTGTAACTCCATTGTGTTTTCAGAAATGATAACAGTCGTATTATACTAGTGCTTATGCGATATCACGTTTTTTGATGATCTTCTGTACCTTTTCTGAGCACGGGGAAGCACGCGCGCACCATGCGCGCACTGCTACAGCGCCTGGGGGGCAATTAAATTGCTTTGAAATAAATTTAATTGCTTTGAAGCAATTAAAATGCCTCGTTAATTTTAAAGACATAGTCTTATTATTAGCCTGCTTTTGCGGTGAGATTTATGTATATTCCTCCATGCACCCAGTATTTAAGCAGAAATATACTTAAAGACTCCCTCCAATGAAAAAAAATTTTTTTAGTAACAATCCCATTCATGATATCAGAAATTAAAATTTCCACTAGTAATAATTTAATTATTGATATCAAAAATGAACATTGTTACTAGTAGCAATTCAATATTGGATATCAAGAATGGACATTTCAACCAGTAACAATTTAATTCTTGATATCAAAAATAAAGGTTTTTACTAGTAAGAATTGTATTCCTGATATGTGAAATTGGAATTTCAACTAGTAAGAAATCAATTCTTGATATCAACAATTAGTTTTAAATGGCAGCCTATGGCGACATTTCACTAGTGAAAATACAATTGTTGATATCAAGAATTAAATTGTTGATATCAAAAATGTAATTCTTGATATCAACAATTAGATTCTTGATATCAACAATTAAATTCTTGATATCAAAAATGTAATTATTGATATCAAAAATTTAATTGTTGATATCAAGAATTAAATTTTTGATATCAAGAATTCAATTGTTGATATCAAGAATCTAATTGTTGATATCAAGAATTTAATTGTTGATATCAAGAATTCATATCCTGGAAATGAATAAAAGCTAAAACGGCTTGCCAGCCTATGGTGACATTTCACTAGTGAAAATACAATTACAGATATAAGCAATTCAATTGTTGATATCCACAATTCAATTCTTGATATCAACAATTACATTTTTTGATATCAAGAATGTAATTGTTGATATCAACAATTCTTGATATCAACAATTACATTCTTGATATCAAAAAATGTAATTGTTGATATCAAGAATTCATATCTTGCGAATGATTAAAAGTTAAAACGGCTTGCCATAAAGACCGCGCTGTCCTGCCAACACACACACACACACACACGAGCGCGCGCGCGCCCCCACAGAAAAGACGCGCGTCAGTATCGAGTTCTCTTTCGGGCTTGAACAAACCCTTCGTGTGTGGGTGGCTGCGTCCACCCCTGTGTGTGTGTAGTGTGTGTGTGTGTGTGTGTGTGTGACTTTCCTACGTGTACTGTGATTGTGCCATGTTCTGCTCCCAATCCTTGACCGACAGCTTGCTTGAATGAAAAAATCATTGACTAAATCACAGTAGCATACTTTTACTTGTATTCTAGATGCCTTGACTCAACGTCTCACGACGGCAAACGCCTTTGACTTCGCTCAAGCTGTGCAGAAGTGGCTGCGCTACGCCCCAGACCGAGCGGGAGGAGCTGGAAGACAGACGCAGGAGTTTGCACGTTAAAAGAAAAAATGAAATAACACAATAAAAATTATTGTTTAATTTGAATGCATGGAGTGTCATTTGTGCTAGTCTAGGTTATAGCCTAAAGGTATAGTTTCTATTTTCTATATTTTGCTAGCCCATCCTGGCTGTCAATAAAGCAGGATTAGCCTAATGTTTTTAATATTATAATAAAATTACAGACCTTAAGATTAAACCTGTGGTATACTAAAACAACATTGAAGTTTTGTTGATATGCTGGGATTTCAACATTGTTTCAATATCCATTTTAATCGAAATACCATTGAAATTCTGTTGATCTCTAGGTATGATTTAAACGTTGTTTCAATGATAATAGAGGGTGCAACATGATGAAGAATCAACATCAGAGTTCGACGTTGATTCAATGATTTTATCGTTGACAGCGGGATGTTGATTTAACATTATTTCAATAACTATTTGCTATCTGCGCAGCTTTATTGTCTTGTTAGACACATGCACTGCAAAGTTACCGTTGCATGATTATTTATCTATCGAATTGCTTTCATTAAATGTTTCCTACATATTAACAATTAGGATTTGTACAACAACCATCCATCCTTCCACTAGTCATTGCGTGTAAACTAAGATTAATAGTTGGCACGCAATAAATCCTTTTTTTTCTCTCCTGGGCAAATGGAAAGAATGACAGTGAAGCATGACTTAACTCACAAATGTTTCATCACACCATGGACATTAATAAAAAAAAACACAGACGAGACCATCTCTAAACCCCCTCCATTAGTGTAACTACACGTCAGCGTGTAGTTGTCAATTAGGATAATGGAGAACATGTGCTGCACTGGCTTTTCAGAGCTCAGAGCCTCATCAGGGGAACTGAACGTGTGTGGAAGGATGTCGCTGAGGGGGCATTAATTGGATTTGTTTGCTAAAACACTGTTCAAATGATAAATCAATAGAGATTTGTGCTGACCACTGGGTATGAGTTGAGGATCACATATGGCGTGACAGTGCATTGCTAATACACTTCCCACCTAAACTTCTCTGTTTACAGCCCAGATTTGAACTAATATGCAACACTTACCTCATATATGTGCATAAGAACCATAAGCTTTGCCTTGACTCTGCGATGAATAGGCACAAGACATCATTCTAGTGAATTACTTTTGCTGCAGCTCTGAGGTTTCTTGCGTTATACTGATTACAGCTGTCACGAATAAATAAATCAATATGCAGCGCTATATACTAGTTAATGGCTCTGTACTTGTGGGCCACAAGGTACCTGAATAGATTAGCCTACTCGAGAGCAGAGTTCTAAACCTGGAAGAAATTTTCAACATTTAATGCAACGAGTTCTGACAAAACATGCAAAAATGACCTTCTTATGAAATGATAAATTGATACCACTCGCTGAATTATGCATGCCACATAATTTGTTCAAGTTAGCTACTTCTGTAGGCCTATACTAGCAGCAGTATACAGTACATCACCGTTAAGCATATAGGCAGAAAAACAACAACAGAGAGTAACTCACAAGGTTAAGGAGGTTTGTTAAGATTTTATTGGAAGGCAATGAGCCTTTCTTTGAGGATCTGGTATAAGGCATTTTGTATACTAAGCACACTTGTGTTAGCATAGGCAGTTGATAGTGTGATTAATGCTGAAGGCAAACAGACGCAATGCTCTAAATAATAACATTTAATAAATTAACAATTAAACCAACACAAGATTCCTGCGATCACAATTTCCCTGCCAAGCGCAAACATAAGGCATGTGTTCATGCATAGGCTACTCCGGCTTTAGGCGATCTCTATGGTTGCATTTATTATTGTACTGTAGTTTGCGTTGAATGTGAAATGGAGCAGCTGGACACAGTAAACTTGTCGAGACGTCTGCGTGTGTGAGATGAACGAGGTTCGATCACCTCCAGCTAGCACCAGGGGTTTGGTCCAGAGGGTTTACTCCTCTTTCGGCTCTTGCCTTCTCAGCTTTGCTCTCTTCTCGTCGTCGTCTCCTTCTTTTTCTCCTCTTCTCTCCTGTATCATCCTTGTCCTCCTCTTCTTCTTCACCTTTCCCTTCTTCTTTATCCCTTCTTCACCCTCGGCCTCCTTCCTCTTTCTTTTCCTCTTTCTTCTGTTCTCCCTTGTCCTCACCTTCTTCCTCTGCTTCCCTCTTCACCTCCTCCTCACCTGTAAAAGAGGCAACAAATGTTGATTGATAGATAGATAGATAGATAGATAGATAGATAGATAGATAGATAGATATGATAGATAGATAGATAGATAGATAGATAGATAGATAGATAGATAGATAGATAGATAGATAGATAGATAAGCACGTAGACACATAGATACATAGAACACATTTTAAAAATAGAAAAATGTAGGGACAAAATGTGAATGAAACATTTTTTTTAAATCTAGGAGATAATTAACTTTATTTCACTAAATGAAGATACATAAAAATAAATAAAAGAGAAAAATGGGGGGGGGGTATTAATAATTTGAATTTACTGTATATGCACCTATGTGCCAAACATAATAAATAGATAATTTTTTTTTTATAATAGGCTATTTGTATTATTTTTACAATTTTTATATTTTTAATTTTTATATTTTTGATCCTCACCCTCTTCTTTTCCTCTTCCTCTTCTTTCTCTTCCTCCTCCTCCTCCTCCTCCTCCTCTCTCACCCTCTTCTTCTTCCTCCCACCACCTCCTCCTCCTCCTCTTCTTTCTTCTCGGACTTGCCCCAGCTTCCTGCATCTGACTGGCTTCTATGATCTCATCGGGAATGGCGGAGTAGCTCATCAATCTGGTTCCCAGAAGATAGGGGCGCCAGAGGTCTGCACTGGCCTGCACAGAGAACACGGGACGGCCGAAGACGGAGTGGCAGCGATGGAGGGAGAAAACACACTGGACATACCGCCAATACCGCCAACGTTGAAGCGGGTTTCCTCTCCTTCCAGAAGTTTCCTATTGGAATGTAAATAAACTTTTTATTCAAAAGGAGCTGTATGTAAGATTGTGGCCAAAACTAGTACTGCAATCAGTTTCAAATTACTGTAGAGCGGTGTATCCCCTCCCCCCTGACTCGAGGTTGCCAGATAGGCTGCAGGATCCAACATTTTTTTTATCCTGACACGTTTGTATCTGCAGCTGTGGAAACTAGAGCAGAGCTGGCAACCCGGATGCTGCAACACTACTGAGTCCGTGATTGGTAGATCGATAGAGGGTGTGTATATAAAGGCTAGATGTGTTGTCCACGCTGCTGACCAATGAAGGTCGACGTCAGCACCTGGCGGCCATCTTGTCACAGGCAGCTCGCTCACTCGTAACATTGTGTTAATGGTACATGTACTATTTAAATCACCATAACTTGCTAAATTTTCTACCGATTTCAAACGGTTTGGTTTGTTATAAACGTCAGAGATGTAGCTATGACACAGCATACTTATGAATAATAAGTGTATAAAATAAATAATCATCCAGATAATTATAGCCTCGTTAATAACGTTTGTAAGAAACCAAACCGTTTGTAAATCCGTCAAGATTTCAACGAGATAAGAGTATTTGTGTTCGTGTTTTACCACTCATCTTACATCAGCTTACCTGTGACAAGATGGCCGTCGGTGATGATGATGGAAACTCCGCGTAACACATCTAGCCTTTATATACATATCTATGGTTGAGGGCTGCAACTTCACTTTTTAAATTACAATATCCTGGCCGGACTGCTGTTGTCAGTGATATAAGTATTTGAAATGAACATGATTTCTTAATATCTAGTGACCTATCAGGGCCATTTTATGATTACTTGAAATGAATTTCTTACATACAGCTCCTTTAAGAATCTAAAGAAGTTTTCAAGATTAGGGAGGATCAAATGTAATCAATGCAAACCCATATTAATTGATTGGGGTTATCAAATGCAACACTTGACATTACTAACCTGTAAGCAGCTATTTCAATGTCCAAGGCCATTTTCACATTGAGAAGGTCCTGATATTCTTTAAGGTAACGGCCCATTTCACTCTTCATGGACCTTAGCTCATTCTCCAAGTCGCCGATGTTATCCTGTCCAGAGAAAAATTAAAGAGAGTTTCAGAGTACAATAGTGCATATAGAGCAATATAGAAGCATATAGCACTAGCAAAACCAAGGTCATGGGTTCAGTTCCCAGGGACAGCAACTGATCAAATGTATGCCTTGAGTACAACTTTAAATAAAGGCCTCTGGTAAATGCATAAATGAGGATTATGATTGTGACCTGTAGCTCAGCGATCTCTTGCGCTCCTGTTCTCCCTCCTAGACCTCTTGTAGTTGTCTCTCCAGAGCTTGGTTCAGGCCCTGGCACGCTTCGAATCTCGAGGTCTCGAGACTTCAGCATGCGACGGTACTCCCCGGCCTCGTCTTTGGCGGTTGCGGATGCTCTCCGTGTGTTTGGCAGTGTCCTCCGATCATGGTGCTCAGCCTTCCCGCGGAACCATTCCTCTGCGGCCTGGATGTTCTGCTGAGCCAGGCGCTCGTTGCTGACCTCGGATTTCTCGGAGAGCCACGGAGAGGTCCGGTTTGGCCACTTCCATCTCCACCGACACCTGTGCGCTGTATTGCACCTGGGCTTGGAGCTCAGCGATCTCGCTTTCGTGGGAGCTCGCTTGAGGAAGGCCAGCTCGTCCAGTAGGGTATCGGCTCTTTTTTCCAGCTCAGACCGGGCCAGCGCTGCATCATCCGCCCCTTCCTGGCGTCCACCATCCGGCCTTCGGCTTCCTCACGGGCCAGGACTACCTTTCTTCATAGCGACTCTGCAATTCCTTAAGTGCGTCTTCCAGCCGGTCCCGCCTTTCTTGAGCCGCTTGGCGCTCCCCTGCGGGCCTCGTCCACCGCCGCGCGCAGCTCCCTCGCCTCTTGCTCGGTACAGACCCCTGAGGCGGGAGGGTTCGCAGTGCCTCTGGCGAAGCAGGAGCAGCTCTGACTCCAGGGAACGGTTCTGGAGCTCCAGGCTATGCACACGCTCAATGAAGCTGGCGAAGCGGTCGTTGAGGTCCTGGAGTTGGGCCCTCTCCTGCGTCCGCACCACTTTAAGCTCCGAGCTCAGCTGAGACGCCTGGCTCAGGTCCAAGCTCTGAACGCTGCAGAGCCGCAGAGGAGGAGAGAGACCGAGGCACGGGACGGGGATGAGTAGGTTGAGTGAGACAGATCGAGAACGACTGCTCGCTCCACCGAAGGGCGTCCCACTGCGCACCACCACGCGCCTCCGCTGCACAGACGGGAGATAAGGGTTGTAACTCATTGAGCTCATGGTTGCTGAAGAGAGAAGAGAGCAGAGGTTTCCGCAGTGCTGCTGCTGTTGTGGAGAGAGGTCTGCGGAGGATGTAGAGCCACTGGCACGGCTTTTATAGCAGGAGGAGAGACTCTGACACAGAGCTTTTTACTGACAGCACAGAATCCATTACCTTGCAGTGCAGGCTGGGATGGGTTTCTCAGGAGTGGAGGGCGAATTACAGAAATGGATTGGCAATGCGATGCGAAAGAGAGAGCACAGCAAAGAGGGCAATGAGGACAAAGCTTTCAAGAGCTTGCAGAGGAAAAACACAATTTAGGCTTCATTGCACAGATCTAACAGGGGATATAGCTGTTAAATTGAGCCTTTAATATTAGTTACCAGCAGTTCTCTTTGCATTTAAACTGAGATGACAAATCTGCATAATATTTTCACATTTGCCATCTTAAAATGTTGGCAAAATTGGTGTGAATGAAAGGCTTGTGCAAGTGTGAATTTTCAGCTGCGGGCCACTAAAATCTCAGTCAAACTCAGCAAATCTTACACACAAAATGCACATAAACATTGACAGAAGGACTTGCACACATAAATGCTTCTCTCAGTGGTGGTTGAAGGTATTGTGAAATAATCCAAGTCATATTTGCATTGATGTGAAATAATGCAGAGTCATTGAAGAAACTGACAAGTACACAATAACCTGAATAAATAATATAATAACCTGTCAATCACAAAAAAATAGGTCCCTAAAGAACAATATTTCAGTTTTGAAATATTTTTTGACAGAAGTAACGCCATGTAAACGAAAGGCACATCCGATAAACATGTTTTACGTTTTCACCCCGCAAGCGTTCCGTGTAAACAGGGCCTTAGAAGTGTGTGACTTCAGTGGAATTAATCACATATATAGGATTAATTTACATTTTAAATTAGTTTTATGAATATACTCTAAGGCCCTGTTTACACGAGAACGCTCGCAGGTGAAAGCGTAAAAATATTTTATCGGATGTGCCTTTCGTGTACACGGCGACAGCGTTTTTGAGGCCTAAAAACGCAAAAAAGTGAAACCACCCTCCAGAGTGGAAATCTTAAAAACGCTCCACCGTCGCGTTCTCGTGTAAAGGGTAAAAACTAGGCCCGGGAAAGGATTTAATGGCAACCAAAATGAAAGTTTTTGTTTACATAATATATGTGTGTGTAGTGTATATTATTATTATATATATATATATATAAATACACACACATGCATGTAAACATTTAAGAAATATTTGCATGTATATACTTTATATACATTTATACAAAATTAATATTATACATAAAAATAAATATTTGATATATTAATAACACATTTTTCTTAAATATATACATGCATATATGTGTATTTATATATAGCCTACAAAATAATTATACACACTACACACACATATATTATGTAAACACAAACTTTTATTTTGGATGCGATTAATCGCAATTAATCTTTTCCCAGCCCTAGTAAAAACGCAAAAAGTCTGCTTGAAAGTGAAGGTTGTACGCAGGCACGTGGACTTGGTGTTGCTGTAGTATGCATTCCTAGCCACCTGGAGTGCATACTACATTGAATTTCACAGACATTTGCGTCACCATTTGCAAGCGAATTTCCCACACAAAACGCTCGTCTAAAACGCAGAATAAAAAATTATGACGCAACGCCACTTTTGCGTTTTCTCTTCAGAATCGTTTCCATGTAAACATAGCCTAACTCTTCTGGGTTTAACCGGTTTAAACCAGGTGCAAATGCAGTTTAGATGTGGAAGAGGAGCTAACAATAATCTTACCTGTAATAGCAACTGTTACTTTTTAGGCCAAGCACAAGTTTCTTGAATTATTATCCAAACAATTGATTTTTAACAAAGGCATTTAATTCCTTTTAAAGTGAGCTTTGATTCTTCAGAAGTAATATGAAACTTACAGCCTCATATTTTAAAGATACAACACAATGAAAAACTACATACACACACACACACACACACACGAGACATTTCTTTTTAAATATTCCAGCAACAAAGTTGATCTTGTAAGGCATTTTTAGTATATCATATAAATGACATCCAATCAGCAAATCAGCTTAAAAATAGACACACATGAGTGCACAATATTAAAGATTCATCACTAACTGTAAACAATTATTCCTTTTCATACTAAAAGAAACTACAAAACCAACAGAAAATTACCTGGTGATATGTAATACAGTGTGGTTACTGGCATTTTGGCACTGAGAACACTTATTTGATTGACAACTACAGAGACATATACATATTTTTGTTAGTATCCCACTCTCAAATCAACAGACAAATGATCTTTCTGCATGCTGATTCAAATGAAACAAGCACTGCATCACTTCTATCTGAATTTGATTGAATGCAGAGGGCTCCATTATTTACAACCACACACACACAGTCCATGTGGATCCGCCTCTCAGCGTGGAGAACGTCGAGGTTTGAATCTGTCCCAGCCGGGTCTGTTGGTCCAGCAGTTCTCTGGGAGCAGAAGGTCCTTCAGTCTGTCCGGCAGTGGCAAGGCTTTCACCTTCTCCTCAGGAGGGCCACGGCTGCAGACAGCGGCGGATCAGTCTCTGGCAAAGGCATCTCAGTGGCAGCGGCCGGCTCTCTTGGTCCTCTAGTTTGCTGTAGAGCTCCAGCAGGGGCTGATGGGTGGAAACCTGGTCCAGAACGGGCAGTTGAGAGCGCGGGAAGAGAGAGGAGGAATGACAGGAGAGCAGATCCTGGCCAGATCCAACAGCACTTCAGCTTTGGCTAAGACATCAGCCAGCTCGGCGGCATCTGAAAGGCTCACGAGAGAGCTTCAGCGAGACGCGTGAATATCAGTTGTTGACCCGTCCAGAAGGAGGCGCTGTGGTGAGAGCAGACGAAGGAAGCGCCGTGCTGGAGTGAGAAGGGCGGTCAGGGGAAATAGCAAGTCGAAGTTCTCCAGAATGGTGTAGGTTAGTGAATGTTCCCACTCTTCCCCGTCAGCAGCGTTCAAGCAGCAGCTGGGATCAGCGCCGTGGCTGATCAGAACCCCGTGCCACACGGGTACAGAAACGCCCGATGTCCTTCACGTCCTCCACGCTGCTGTCCAGAGCCTCCTTCACCAGGAAGATCAGAGAGGACATGGGGGTCTCGCCGTCATGTGTGCTGGCGTTCACATCTGCACCTGCACAGGACAGATATGCATTTAAAAACACAATAAGCATAAGAGGTTTCATTTTTTTTTTACTTTTAGGCAGTAAAAAAAAAGATATTGAAAATATTTAAAGCAAAAAATAAATGAAAAATAAAATTCCATCTATACATAAAGCTAAATTGAATATTATATTATTTTTATATAGTATAAATTTAATATAATATTCTATATAAATAACTTTATATAATAATATAATTATGTATATTATAGGTTTAAATTACACCTAAACATTTATACACACACACATATATATATATATATATTGGGGCTGTGCAAAGATTAACTACGATTAATCGCATCCAAAATAAAAGTTTGTGTTTTGCATAATATATGTGTGTGTAATATATGTGTGTGTGCCATGTATAATTATTTTGTATATATATATATATATATATATATATATATAAATATACATATGCATGCATGTATATATTTAAGAATTATTTGCACATAGTGTGTGTATATATATATATATATATATATATATATATATATATATATATATATATACACACGTATATATATACATAATCTATTATCTAAAAATGTTTTATATATGAATACAAAAAAATTCTTAAATATATGCATTGTACATATTACGTAAACACAAACTTAATCGCAATTTAACTTTGAACAGCCCTAATATATATATATATATATATATATTACACAAAAATATAAATATGAATAAAATGAATCTATTAATTATGTATGTATGTATGTATATGTGTGTGTGTGTGTGTGTGTGTGTATATATATAAACATTCATTTTATTCATATTTTTATTGTGTGTGTGTGTGTATATATATTATATAGCAGCACAATTGTTTTCAATATTGATAATGAAAAATGTTTCTTGAGCATCAAATCATCATATTAGAAGGATTTCTGAAGGATCATGTGACACTGAAGACTGGAGTAATGATGCTGAAAATTCAGATTAACATCACAGGAATAAATTACATTTGAAAATATATGTATATTATGAATATATATTTAAAAAGTACACAGTAATTTAAAATTGTAATAATAATAATAATTCACAATATTACCCTTTCAAAATTACAACAAGCACATAAAATGTTCTTTCGGTTTAAGTCAATATCTGAGATTTTAACGAACTTTCTGAATAAATCTGTTGCCTAATGTCGTTTTATGATGTTTTAATGTTGAGTGAAGCACCTCTTTGTAGAAGCAGCTCTATATTGTCCACATTATTGACTGTGAGTCCATCACTGCTGGCCAGAGCATGAAGCAGTGCAGTTTTTCCTGCAAACATGTGCAACACAATAAACAGAGAGTCAGAATCAAATGAAATATATCAAGAAACCACACTCATATTGTTAGATGAGTTTAATATAATACCATTCTTGTCTTTCGCATTCACATCAGCACCCAAGTCCAGAAGCACACGCAAACACGGCAGCCTATCCCCTCTCCTCGCTGGCCAGGTCAAGAGGGCTGCTTTCATGAATCTATTACAGAAATGAAAAAGTTGCAAAAATTGCATAAATGCTACTTTTATAAAGACACGTGTTCTCACCCTGTCCCTCTTGTTGATCTCAGCTCCGTGAGATATCAACATCTGCACCATGTCTGGCTTGTTCCTCAACACTGCAATGTGTAAGGGGTTGTAGTACGATACAGGGTCTGGAACGATAACAAAAAGTTTCGAGATGATAATGAGGTTCATCACAAAATCATCAAAGTCTTTAGCATCTACGCACCTTCAAAGTTGAGATCAGCTCCGTAACGCAAGAGCACCTTTGCTGCGCCCGACCAAGCCGAGTTCAGCCACTCGAAACAGGGAGTAGCTGATTCCCTGCATGAAGACGGGAGACTGAGACTCTCTATCCAGAAGCTCCACAAGGGCCCTTGAGATGCTTTCTTCATCCTCTTGTCTGTGAAATGCAGTGCATTCAATTCTGTCATCGTCTGTGAAATGCAGTCTGTGAAATGCAGTTGAGATGCTGACCTGCGCTGGTTTTCTCCTCCTTCTGTTCCCAGGACAGTCATCACAGCATCCACCAGCGGCTGGTACTCGTACACGATCCTCCTGAACCCGTGGAGGAAAGGCATGTTCTGTTCCCTCTGTCCCACGGTCTCTTCAGCGCTTTAAAACAGTACAAACTCATGCAAGATTCTAAAAAATATAGAAATCAAGTCAGTAAAACATTATAAACACATTATTATATAATGCCCTGAAGATCTGTCTTGGAAACAATGTCACATATCAGTACTCGTTTGTGACAAATAAACATTTTTTTATAAAATAGTTATGCAAGAATTGTAGTATATATAAATATAAAATAAATAATATGATTACATTAGATTAGAAACAACCATTAAATCCTTTTAATTTTTTTAAATAATGCATATTCATGAAAGAGAAGGACTCGTTTTATCAGATGGACCACACCTCTAAAAAAACGGCCACGTGCATGAACATATAAAATAGTTTAAAGACGTCTTTTATGAATTAATTAAAATAAAAACTAAAACAGATTTATTCATTTTGTTAGCTGTTTTATGTAACGTTAGTGGGTTGCCTGCTAGCTGTCTACCCCCTAATATACAGTGGGTAATCAATGTTCAAGACTTCTAAAATACATTTTGTAACAATATATATTTATTCAATTGGCGTTTCATTCATATATTTGTTTGTTTTTCTCTTTTAGCTTACCCACTGCAGAACCGGAAGTAGTTCCTCCCACATGTTACAGTGTAGCTGCCGTGCTTCCTTTCAAAATAAAAGCAGATGAAAAAAGTGTGCTCATGCATGTTCATTTCAAAATAAAAGCCTTAACGTTTAAAAATGGCAATGAGGTTTAGACTTTTACAGTCTATGGGTTTAAAAGTCTTTTATCCAAGACACAAGTGCGAGTCTGAAGTCACTAAGTATCCTACTAAAAAATACATTTTATTGGCGATGATATATTCATGATATTGTAAACATACTTTAAAAATATTCAATAAATAAATAGATAATATCAATAATAAAGAAATACATGTAAAATTATTAACTTGATGAGACCTATTCATATTTTAAATTTGAAAATATAGGCGAAGTTGAAAAAGTGATGGTTGATTATGATTTCACGTTTTAACTTAAGTTGGTGTGTAATGTTCCTGTTTGAGCATAAACAACATTTGCAAAGTTACAGCACTCAAAAGTTCAAAGCAAAGGGATATATTTCCTTTTTCACTTCTTTTTAACTTTTTTTTTTTTTTCAGGACTACAACAGATGATAGAACTACATGACATTCCTCCCGGGTAAGTGACATCACTAATCCCAAAAGTTACATAAACCACGCCCAGGGAACATAACAAATGGGGTGAGTCCATGTTGAGTAGAGGTAATCTGGGAGCAGCAGCTCATTGGCATTTAAAGGGACACACGCAAAACAACGCGTTTTTGGTCACCCTCAAAAAGGGATATAAATGCAATAAAAAAGATATGTGTGGTATTTTGAGCTAAAACCTCACATACACACTCTGGGGACATCAGAGACTTATCTTACATCTTGTAAAAATGGGCATTATAGCACTCCTTGAACTAAACATCCTGTGTGCCAACAACTTCCCCATCTTCAAAAGCTCTTTTAATTTGAAGTTGCCATTATAAAAACATGCAAACAAAATGTGAATAAATTCAAGAAAATATAGAGAGACCAAATGTAACTTAGTGTGAGTAAGTTTATTGAGTTCAACAAGGCATAAATATAGTAGTGTTATTGTGCAAGCGAGCACAACTTCAGAGAAACATTGTCTCAAGCGTTCTCATTCTTCACACACTTACTCACAAAGACACAATGCACAAAGGTGAACAAATTATATTAACATCTCCTCTCTTTAATTTACACATCTAAGACTGCAAAGCACTGATGAGATGCACATAGTCACAATCAAGCATCACATCCCAAAACAACAACAATAGAAATATCAGCCCTAAAACAAAGATAAGAGAAAACAAGTTTCTTTCATGGTCCACATGAGTTAGCTCAGACTCATTCAACACATCACAGTCATCACACGTTTACAGTAGGGTTTTCATTGCACGTGATTCAAGCCAGCCTGCATGGAAGATGCTGTAGCCAAGGTAGCGAGTCGCTGTGATTACTTCTGCTCTCGTCTCCAGATGATCACCATTCCGGTGGCGTCAGAGGAGGCTAGCAGGCTTTCGTCGCAGTTGAAGCTCACGTCCAGGACGGGCACGCTGTGACCCTGCAGCTTGTTAACAATGGCCTTAGTGTTGCGCTCGACGTCGAAAAAGTAGACGCATGCGTCCTCGCTGCCAGTGACTACATGAGAGAAAGAGCAGGGATTCACTTACACTGGCTTTGTACCAAAACAGTGTGAGCCACCTACATAGACAGCATCCTGACTGAAAAGGAACCTTGTAAGTGCACATCAGTGAGTGATATATGATGGATTGATTTCAATATTTTGCCATTAGTATGTTGGCAAACTTGTGTTGCTAACCTAATTACATGTAAAATCACATTTAAATTACCATTCAAAACAACTGAAATAAATGTAAAAAAAAATTCAAGAAGGATGCATTTAATTGATCAAAAGTGACATTTGTGATGTTGTTTTTCTGTACTTTCTATTAATCAAAGAATGCTGAAAATATATACCAGTTTCAGAAGAACTGTTTTTTAACATTGATAATAATCGGAAATGTTTCCTTAGCAGCAAATCATAATATTAGAACGATTTCTGAAGGATCACATGACACTAAATAATGATGCAGAAAATTTATTAATTTGGCTGTCAAACGATTAATCACATCCAAAAAAAAAGTTTGTGCTTACATAATATATCTGGGTGCACTGTCTATAATTATTTTATATACATAAATACACTCACATGCTAGTATATATTTAAGAAATAGTTTCATGTATATACTGTATATACATTTATATTTAATTTATAATATAAATATAAATATTTTATAAATAAATAATATTTTTTCCTTAAATATACATGTATGTGTGTGTTTTTATATATACAAAATGATTATAGCCTACACAGTGCACCCACATATATTATGTAAAAACACAAACTTTTATTTTGAATGCGATTAATCGCGATTAATCGTTTGACAGCCCTAATATTAACATAAAAAAACAGTTCATTTAAATTGAAATAATATTTCATAACTAGGGATGTGAAACGATTAATTGCATCCAAAATAAAAGTTTGTGTTTACATAATATATGTGAGTGTAGTGTATAATTATTTTGCATATATAAATACACACACATGCAGGTACCGGTATACATTTAAGAAATATTTGCATGTATATACTGTGTAGTTTATATATATATATATATATATATATATATATATATATATATATATATATATATATATATATATACAAAATTAATATTATACATAAATGTAAATATTTTATATATTAATAACACATTTTTCTTAAATATATACATGCATATGTGTGTATTCATATATGCAAAATAATTATACACACTACACACACATATATTATGTAAACACAAACTTTTATTTTGGATGTGATTAATCGCGATCACATAACATTACTGTTTTTAGAGTATTTTTATCAAATAAATACAGCCTTGGACAGTATAAGAGACTTATTTTAAAAATCTTAACGACCCCAAATTTTGAATAGTATAGCACACAAATATTGGTTAAAATAGTCCATTTTTAAATATATGAAGAGTTCAGATGCAAAAGCCTCTAAATGCCATTTGAAACTTTCTTCTAAAATGACCATTTTTATCAAGCTTGTATATTTAAGTTCAGTAATTTCACTTAAATGACAATTAATAGGTAATCTTCATTGCCATTTAAGTGAAATTACTGAACTTAAATATACAAGCTTGATAAAAATGGTCATTTTAGAAGAAAATTTAAAATGGCATTTAGAGGCTTTTGCATCTGAAATCTTCATATTTAACTCTTTTTATAGCCATTTTTTGCCTATGATGACTAGTGTTTAAACACACATAATTCAAGCTTTGCTTCATATTCAAAGAAAAGGACTTAAAAAACAGAATTACATTGGCCCTCTTTTCAGTTTCTGAATGTAAATGGTCACAGATGAGATGATGATTCGGGGCTTACCAACACAGGCTCCCTGTCTGAAGGACATGAGAGGACAGAAGATGCTGTGCAGAGGTTGGGATGCTTGTTGGATGGGAAACTCCTCTTCAGTTGTAGAGTCCCCTCATTATCCACGACCCTGTCAACACCAGTTCCACACTGATCAATCATCATCTTAGCCAAAGGAACGTGACAATCTGGTTTTCCGTTAAGTTAAGTGCATTCTAACCTGTAGAGTAGGAGTTTGTTTACACAGGCGTTGACGAGCAGCGACGGATCCCGAGCCTCTCGACTGATCCATGAGCGGGCTGAGATACTGGAAACAGAGCTGCCCTCGTTCACCACCAGTCTCTTAGCTTTGGTCAGTTTTCCTGTGGAGGAAGAACCTTGATTTTACTTAAAATCTCATCTACATTACTTCTAGACTTTCTCCCAAAATCACAATCTGGGCTTGGCATGAAACATGTTTGTACCTGTGGCCATGTCAAAGAGGGAAGGAGAAAATGCTTCCCCTGTCATCGCCAGCCCACAGGATTTTCCCTGGTGCATCAAACGAGAGAGAAAGCACTCGACCGGTCAGTTTACTGGAGCCTCCTTTCACTTTCTTCCCAGTGGAGATGTTCACCACATGCAGGTGATGTTTGCTGTTGCCAACCTGGGCACAGATAATAAAAGACACATGTGATATATCATAACGACTTCAGAAAATACTTCACCAGACATTTTCATATTTTTACAATTTACTAAAATGTTGTTGTGTAACATTAGCTTTGTATAGTAACATATGTAGACACAAATAAAAGGTTTTTAAAATAAAATAAAATTAAATATATTTTTTAATAAAATTACATAATCTTGAACATTGAAGTGAAACTGCAAAGCTTTGTGTTATCATTCAAACACGTGAATCTGAGTTTGTTTGGATTTACATTAAGACAAAACAACTACAAAAGTGAAGAAAGCATGAAAGATATAATCAAGTTGTAATGTAACCGAGTTTCTTTAAGCATGCAATATTGCAGGGATGTTTTATAGGTCGCCCAACTCACCCAACACATTTATGCCTTGTTGAACTCAATAAATTTGATCACACTAGCCGAAATAAACTACATTTGGTCTCTTAACATTTAGTACAATTACCCGCACATAAATAACCCTTTTTGGGTGGTGGTGCATATCACACCCTAATAGGATTACTGAAAGGGCTGATGGTATTTGTTACCACAGTATTTCATCAGCATAAACAATTCCATTTCCCCAAATTCTTAATAGTTTCTTGGGAACAGGTAATAAATGTGGAATGCCTTTCCTCTATAGTCTATTTGATAAACATAATATTGCAGTTCTGCAGTATTACAAGATGTATGGTCACTAGAAAAACACTATCTATAATTACACTGCTGTTCAATAGTTTGGAGTCAGTAAGATTTTTCTTTTCTTAAAGAAATTAATATTCAGCATTGATGCATTAAATCAATTAAAAGTGATAGTAAAGACTTTTACATTGTTACAAAAGATCATTTGAAGGATTTCTGAAGGATCATGTGACACTGAAGACTGGAGTAATGATGCTGAAAATGTTGCTTTGATCACAGGAATAAATTACACATTAAAATATATTAGAGCAGAAAGAAGTTATACAATGTTACAGTTTTTCGTGTACTTTTCTGATCAAATAAGTGCAACCTTGACGTTTTTAGACTTCTTATAAAAAAAAAAAAATTAAAAACAACCAACTCAAAATTTCTGAACAGTAGCGATAATTGTTATCACTAGAAACAATAATGGTGATTTGGGCTCACCACAGTCAGGTTGTTGTTCATGGGCTGAAAAGTGCAGCACAGCAGCTCACTGCCCTCTGGGTCGACCACCTCCCGGATGCAGCGGCCATCCTCTGTGTTCCAGATACGCAGAGTGCCATCTTTGGACGTGGACACAATGATGTCATTGCTAAGCGACCAGGCAAAGTCAGTCACGGGCCCAGCGTGGCCTTTCAGTGTCACCTTTACAGTTGGTGGAGGTGGGGATAGTGTCATGATTGACAATGTCCCATCCAATAGAGCAGCAGGCGAGGAGGTGTTTATCATCATTGGCAAACTGCAATCGGGGAACTGACGAGATAAAATAATTAAAGGTTAAAATGAGAGGGTAAAAACAACAGTCCACACCAAGGACTGATGGCTGTTTTCAAATATTTACATGCAAGCACAGGAGAAGGCTAGCGGTAATGTGGCTGCACACGAAACTGAACCAAATGTGCTTCTTGGTCAAAATGGGAGATGGTCCACACTGCAGAACACGAAATCCAGGGGAGGAGCTCTGGCCTCACAGATCCAACTAAGTGCACCTATCTCTGCACCCTGATCCCTAACCCCACCCTA
Source organism: Hybognathus amarus (assembly GCA_030378365.1). Lineage (NCBI taxonomy): Eukaryota > Metazoa > Chordata > Actinopteri > Cypriniformes > Leuciscidae > Hybognathus > Hybognathus amarus. The sequence goes on from JAQIUQ010002830.1 coordinate 586,408, forward strand.
ATCTTACCCATCTCCACCCCTTAGATCTGGATCCAACTCCACCCCTGGATCTCGTTTACTGCAATGAGGTGCAACTAGAAAATGGTGGTCTTGACGAGGTGCTCATCTAAATACCGTTGTTTATGTCTAAGGTGAATATATATATATATATATATATATAATATTATAATATAACCATTAATCAAATGTATTAATTAAATAATAATATGAACAAGAACAAATAAAATTGCCGCTTTGTTACATGCTTTAATTTGTTGTCCTTTGTCAGCCAGTGGTTTCTTGAAAAATTATAAATGAACTATTGTTTAGCTGTGATATCAAAATTGGGCCGACTCATATATCAGCCAATATATAGCATTTTTTATTTATCAACATCATCTGATGTACTTTTTTTTGTTCTTTATGAGTGACTTTTATTTTGAACTTATTTTATTATGAAAAATACTATAATAAGATTACAAAAATCAAGAAGTTGTTATTTAAATTATAAAAAATTAAATAATATTTTAATTAAAATAATTTAAATTAAATTCTATTATATTTTTTTCACATGGCTTAATTTACTAATTATTTCTAATTAAGTATATTATGCAAATAAATATCTAGCAGGCAGCATGTGTTATTCACTATCTTTAAATTAAAAACTGTGATACAGTATCATATATATTAGCTTTATATGGGAAATCTGCCACCCTGCTCTTTAACAATGTATATCAGTTGACTGCTAATCAAATATTGTGAAATTTGAATGGTGCAGGCAGGTGTTGACTACAGAAATATTGGTTGGTCACATCCCTAGTTGTGTCATTAACATCTCACTCACCAGCTGAGTCGACATGCTGGTCAAAGATGTGGTGCATGCCGGCAAACGCGTAGTTCTCACTGAGGGTGGTGTCACCTGCCATGGCCCGACTGGCTTCTGCCACCGAGGTGGGCACCAGACTACCTGGAGGCCTGGCACAGAAGATGTTACCAAAGACTTATTTATACAAACACGAAAATGATTAGTAAAACAGCTAAGGTTAGTGGGGTTTACCTTTCATCATACACCGCCCTGTTCATCTGGGCTTGTAGCTGGTATGAACCACGGCTTACTGATCTCCGGTGGCCTCTGGCACCCTGAGCCCTGGGATCCTCCTCAAAGTCCTGACAAAAAGAAGAAAAAGAGAATAAAAAAGACCAAGAAAAGAGAAGACAAGGCAGCAATGGAGGGTGATTTTAGAGTTCAGCACTACAGCAACAACATACAGCCCATCATGCACAAAAGAGCTCGCAATCTACATGCACTGCAGCTCTCACACAACACATTGACCTGGATCTGGATAGCTATTTATATCTAGGACTGTCTTATATATGCTATCTTGCCCTCTGACTGTGTTTTTGTGGGGCTTATTTCAGCCCAGAACTCCTAATCCACATTTCTCTGAACCCTCTTCCCTGTTTCTGAATGCACCTAACCTCCATGCGATCCAGTGTGGTGCGGGAACTGCGCACACTGCTGGCTCTGAAGCTGCTCTGCTCTGACAGAGGCCCGTAACGCAGGGCGAGCAACTGACTGCGCAGACGCAGATACTGCCTGCGCAGCCCCGGCTCAAAGCCACACTTGGCATTCTCACGGAGCAGCTGGCTGCGCCGGCGGATGTACTGTGTGCGGAACTGGGGGAACGTAGGTGTGCGGTAAGCATTGTACCTGAGGAATAAGACAGGGAGAGGCAGAAAGATATAAAGAATAAAATAAGATGATTAGTCCCTACACACGTTAAAAATGTTTTTACACATGTATGCATGGAGTCTCACTCCAATGAAAATCTTGCACACACCTTGCGTCCACTGCCAGCACCTGCTGCCAAACAGCAGCCATGAGATCCTCAACACAGAGAGATGCAGGAAACACGAGGTCTGCAGAAAAGACAAATACACTGTTGTATAAATCATTAATAAATAACTAAAGAAGATGTCAGAGCCTTATTTGTAAAATTCAGTTGAATATATTCACATTTTCTATTTATAATTGTTGATTGAAAAAATTACAAGAGACACAAATACATTCAATAAATGCTAATCACAACTCAATGATTTTCAAACTTGTTGATGCTAAAGAAAATATTGTGTGGAAAATATTAAATGCTATATTATTAAGACAACTAACATAATTGTTACAAAAATACAATTTTCTCTTTTTACATTGTCATATTACAATGACAAAGTGTTTAAATAATATCTGCAAAATATTTACTTTTAGTTTACAACATGAGATTAAATTTTCCAAAAAGACTTTTAATCTTTTTTTTTAAATAAGTTTGTGAGAAAAAATAAAAATTTATACAAAAATTACAGCAAATCATTTTCTAAGTCTTTAGAAAGCAGAATTAAATTTACTGAATCCAACCGTAAAAAATAATTAGGTGAAACGTATTTCATTAATACATTAACTTTGACAGCACTAACAAAAATATACGTTAGCATGCTATAGTTGTTTCTCAAACACACTAGTACTCTGAAACATTACCAACGTGAACACAACGTTTAAAATGAATATATAATTTCAAAATTATTCATATTTATACACAACCCAAACAAATAGTTTATTTTAAAATCAATGTTTTGACGCATTCGCCCCAGTTAGCAATAGCAGGGATGCTAACAACAACAGCAGATGCACAACGAATAATATATTTATATAAATCCCGTCAATCACACAGGAGCTACAACATCTCGCAAATAACCATTTCTGAATGCCTTGACCTTATTAAAACTTAATGTCAATGTATAATTTTATACTTAAAGGACACCTACCGTGCGAGATTCTCACCGGTTCATTCTGTCTGAAGGGACTGGCATGATCACGTGACCGACCCGCCCTGACAACAGCTGATCTGCATATCATTGACGTCACTACAGCGCGTGTAAAGAGGACTGTCCACGGACTGTCAAATGATTTGTATGTTGTTAAAGATTGAAAGATAAGGCCGAGTGACTTGGCAACGAGAATTGATGTTTACATGTACATGTAGAGTAAAAATGTATTTTATATAACCAGTAGCCTATATAGTAAGTGTTCAAGTTCAACTGCATGACGGATGTCTTAAGAGAAAGACTCACAAACTCCAAATATCCATATTCATATAAACTAAATATATAATTATCTAAATATTTATCTTACTAGCTTAAATAACTAAAAAATCTATATTTTATTTGTGACTAATAACTTAGAGCAGGGTATTATTATTATTATTAACCACATAAATTCCATTATTTTCTGAATAAGAAGATAATAGATTTATTTTATATATTTTTATTATTATAAATATTTTATATTTTTTATATTTTCTTAGTGCAGGGTTATATGTATATTTGGCTTTTTAGGTGTCGATACAATTTTAAGTTCTTGCTTCATTAAATCTAAATAATGACTATAATAAAATGATAAACAACAAAAATTCAATTTATTTTTATATTTTTATTAATATAAATATCTTATATTTTTATTTTATTTATTTATTTTATTTGTAGGATATGTCTGAACATTTGGCTTTGAGTTGTTGTCAATAAAATTCTAGTCCCTACTTTATTAAATCTAAATATTGAAGATATAACATTGTCCTGATAAAACTGCAGTGCAGAACATAATTTGTCTGCTCAGAGACTGGTAAACTGAAGTTTAACACAAAATTTCAATTGACATTTCAAAATCAAGAATTAGCTCTGGTTTGAGGAAAAGGCTGCGGGAGAGAACCATCGATTTGCTAAATAAAAGGATTAACTGTACAAAAGATATGATTCCACCTGAGCTCAGCAGAGGCCCGTGACAGGACAGTGCAGAGGCACAGCTGACGGGGCTCTTTACTTGTTCCTGACGCTCTTTCCCGAAGGGGCCCCGTAAGTGGAGTCATTCAGTGGCCGGGGCCATAAATGAGGGCCGCGCCAGCACTCAGCACTGCTTATTCTAAAAGGACCCAAGGACTTTGGAGCGCAGCCAAAATGCCTGGAACAAAAGGTAGATATTGAAGAAAAGCTTTCAAATATGTTTTTTAATTAAGATTGTAACATGCAAAACTGTCGTGAAATAATTTAACCTTTCATTTTGACTTTTATAAAATCTGTATAACCAAAATTGAAAAGTAATGTCCTGAATGTTTTAACAGGTAACAAGGTGGATAAGAAATCCGCTACCAAGGTAAAAATTGCTCACAGCAGACCTATTGCGCATACATGCATAATTAATCTTTAATTGCTTTCTTGAGATTGAATTTCGATTTTCTTGTCTTCCATATAGCAACCTCAGAGTCCTAAGGAGCAGCCGAAGAAGGTGATCAGAAAGGAGAGGACACCAAAAAGCAAGGAGGTAAATGGTCACAATAGGCCTGAGACATGTCAAAACACTTCTATAAATAATATTGTTCAGCAAGATATCTAACAAACTGAAACATAAAATGGTTTTCATGGCTTATGAAAGTACATGCTTGTCTGACAAATCAATAGTGTGTGTGAGAAATACAACATCTTGACACAAACGAGAGAGAAGATGCACATTTCTATCTTGCTCTCAGGGACAATGGGATTTTATTACACTTGCTGTCAATGGTTCTTTGTGTCTTCCCATCACAGGACAGCCAAAGGAAGAGAAGCAATGATTTCCAGAGACTCTGTGACCCCGCCCTCATCTGCTCACATTTGACTCCGCCCGTGTCATAGTTTCACAACTGTGCTGTACATAAATTACAAATAAACATGATTTCATACACTTGACATCATTTGGAATTTTGACTCAATTTTTCCCCTCATTTTTAAAAACAAATTATCACGAATCAAAATTGCCTATACAGTAAAAACGCTAATATTATGAAATTGTAGGCCTATTACAATTTAAAAAAAACTTTAAAAATGCCATTTCTTCCTGTGATGACAGCATCATTACTCCAATCTTCAGTGTCACATGATCCTTCAGAAATAGCAGCGTCTTACATCAGCATGCGGCTCTGAACAACAGAACCGAAAAGTCGTAGTTTTTGCTATTTTTGGTGCAAAAAAGTATTTTCGATGCATTAACTAAACCACTGATGTCACATGGACTACTTTAATGATGTCTTTATTCTCTTTCTGGACAAGGACAGTATACCGTACACATTTTCAATGGAGGGACAGAAAGCTCTCGGACTAAATCTAAAATATCTTAAACTGTGTTCCGAAGATGAACGAAGGTCTTATATGGGCTTGGAACGCACAGAGTCATTATTAACATAATTTGCATTTTTGGGTGAACTAACCCTTTAAGAAACCCTTTGTAGAAAACAGTTGTGCTGCTCAGTATTTTTGAGGAGATACAAACAGTGATCTTTTTTTCAGCAATCAATTAAAGCATTTTTGAAATATAAGTATTTTGTAACTTTATGAATGCAACTTTTGATCAATTTAATGCTCCTTTATATTGATAAAAGACAAGATTAGTTCTTTGGACTAACGTACACTAATTAATAATTTGCATGTACTAAAAATAAATAGGTTGAATTATGATTTGGTGTTTGATATTTAGTCAAACAAATCCTAATTCCTCATGCAATCAGTTTTATAGCTACATCATCATTAGAAGATATATTGTCAGAGAAGCACAGCTTCATTAGCCTATATCTCTGACATACAATAATGTCTGGCTTTAAAATAATCAATTAGCCCAGGGGTTCTCAACTCCAGTCCTCAAGACCCACTGCTGTGCATATTGTGTGTGTCTCCCTTATTTAACACACCTGATTCAGATCCTCAGCTCGAGCCATAAAGTCTATCCTAACGAGCTGAGGATCTGAATCAGGTGTGTTAAATAAGGGAGACACACACAATATGCAGAGCAGTGGGTCGAAGGACTGGAGTTGAGAACCCCTGAATTAGCCTATAGTGGCCCCGTGAACAAATGTCTGGTCAAGTAGACAGTGTACTAAAATAGATGTAGTGTATGCATTAGACAGAGTTCAATGACTATAAAAGCATGTATTGAGCTCAGACACCAAAACAATAGGAGTCATGTGTAACAGAGAACAAGTGAAAGGAGATGTGTTTTAACTGGGTTCTGTAAATAAAGCATATTACATGGACGTAACGCAGTGCTTCTTTCTCTTGACTTAACCACATTAGACAGATTCTCTCTCTGTGTGTGTGTGTGATGACATATGCAGAGCCATATATCCTGCCATAAACCTGTCAGAGTGATGTGGGCACTTCTCTCCTGATGCACTTAAAAAAATGTCATTTATAATTAATCTCAAGAGATGAATATTTATACAGCAGCTAAGCTATCATATGTGGCCGTTTAAACAAAGATGTCATGCTTTGGATCCGTATAAACCCATATAGGCTACTGGTTTATTGTTTGAGAGTTATTTTTAAGATTAAACTCATTGAGAGAGATCAGATACAGGATATGAGAGTCTAATACAATTGATATGTGTGTGTGTGTTCAGTATTGAATGTTTTCGATTCCTGCTAAAAGCGTTTTTGATTTTGATAATACCACAATATTATGTCATGGGGATATACCATACTGAAGTTGCATAGAATTTGCATACTCCAATTTATTAAAACCAAGGTATTGCATTGGCCATGTAAAAAAAAAAATCCAACACTCATAAAAACTTTATAGATATTTTATCTATTTATTTATTTGGACATGGTAGCCTACTAGCCTATATATTATATTACCAAAGTATTCTGTACATGTACCATAGTGGTAGGCTACCATGGTAAATATCATGATGGATTTCAGTACTGTATTTCCATGTAAGGCCATCACTACATCGTGTAGGCAACCATGATACAGTTCGGTATCGTATATCATGTAAAAACTACGATACTGCTACATGTAAACATACGATTGTGGTGCGTTTTCTTATATCTAGTAGGCTACTAGCTCTCTATGAATTCACAATTGCCCTCCCACTCTCTTTTCTCTCGCACACTCACAAACACAGAGAGAGAGAGAAGAGAGAAGACTCTCACGATCCTTTGCTTCAGCCATTAGAGCTTCAGGATCGTGACACGAGAGAGATCATCCAGCGCGCGCGAATCATCATTTCATCACAGATATGGGTTTCCATCGGTGTGTCGGGTGGACGACGAGATCGACTGATTTCTGCACGGATAACTTCCATCTGTGTTCATGTCCAGCATCTTTCTGAAGTGTTTCAGGTAAACGCTACAAGTGAACGCTACTGTTACGATCATGGTCGCGCGCTTTGATGGTCTGTTGGATTGCTGTTGAGTAATGACATAAACACGAAGCGTGATTTGGCGGGTTTCACCTGAATAAAAGGTGGATCTCGGGTCACATTTCATCCCAACATAAATAATGAAACATGTTTTTTTCTTTAATATTTCTGAGTTGACATGACAATTAAGCTAATTTTACACTTTTTACATATCCTCCTAAATATGTTTTATTTTGATTCTGAATGATGATTCTAATTGGATTGCAGTGCAGTCATGATAACAATTGTTTTACTAATTAAACATAAATTAAATAATTTATGCATATTTTACCTTTTAAATGATTTATGTCTATAATATAAACATGTGGTCATTTAAATGGTAAAGTAGGCCTATGCCTAAATTATTTATTATTATATATTTTTGCATTATGTTAATGGGGGTGCTTGCTTAATAATCATGTATATCATGTCACAAATGAATGCAAACAAATAATGTAATGTTCTGTATTTATTTATTTTAAAAATGTGTATTTTAAGTGTGGGAAATACGTCATTCTGATTTTGAGGTGTTCTTGTCAGTTGGTCACTATAGCCTACTATAATTAAACGCTATTGGGAAGTTGGCGTGGGCAGCAGATTTTCCTCTTCATGCTGTCTACGTGTTCTGGAACTATATGGGTATAGAGAAGGAACTATCTATCGTAATTTGAGTGTTGCATTGATGTACAAAGTCTTATAGCTGTACTTATTCATTACATTTCAATTTCCTACATTTCTATGCAAATTAAACATTTAGCTGAACTTGGTTGAGATCAAACAAAAATAGATCTGTTAAAAAACCCTGATATTTGGAACTGGAGATGCCAAGATGACCTTGTGTTTGCTGATTAGTATTAAAAGGGATAGTTCACCCAAACAATGAAGAGTTAAAGTGTTCAAGAGTTAAAGGGGAACAGAAAGCTCTCAGATTTCATCAGAAAGATCATCATTTGTGCTCCAAAGATGAACGGAACAGAACAACATGATCGTAAATAATGACAGATTTAATTTTTTTGTGTGAAACCCTTTAAAATCTTAAAACTTGAATAACATTTTGTTACTTCAAATAAAACTGGAATAATATATAAAAGCAATGAAAGAACAACTTAAATGAAAACAGAGAAATGTTTCTTTGTCAAGAACAAGTAGTGACATTTCATGGATCAACATTGTGGAGTTTGAACCCACAGCCTTTCAGTTACCAGCCAGAGCATAAAGTTGGCATGAGACTGAAGTTACGATAATCTTTTATCGGCTTTTATCGGAAGTGAAACGGCTTCACAAACAAGAAAAAATGTAGGACGGTACTTGATTTTGTCTATGGGGAATTGATTGGATGGTTGTGGTTTGCTATTGGTGGATGTTATGTGAGCGACAGGTTGCCCATACATTTTTTTAGATTAAAGATCATGAGGACACGTGATTAAAAAAAAAAAATAATGATGTGCACAGTAATTACTACAAAATTCCAACCCGATCTCACGGGAATTCATAAGAATTTTACGAGGTGGCTAATTCGTACCAATTAGATTAGTAAGATTTTTGCTAAATCGTACATATTTTACGAATTGGCCCAATTCGTATGAATCCGTACGAAATGACCTACCCCTGACCCCGCCCTAAACCTCACCATCGCTTCCCGAGACAGCAAACTGACATTGAATCAACGTGGAAACGGCGTCTCTCATGACATCGAAACAACGTTGATCTGGCATTGTTTTGCTCAGTCGAATTAACGTTGAACCAAGCATACAGGCGAGCATTCTTTAAAGCTAAATGAAAATCGAAAATTGGTTTGCTTTCATAACGTTGAAACCAGCGTTGATTTCAAGTTGATTTTCCGTTAGTTTTGAAAGAATGACAGGTCTAACATTGAGTTTCAACATTAATTGAATGAGCAAAACAATGTCAGATCGACGTTGTTCGATGTCATGTTTCCACAGTTGATTCAAATGTCAGTTTGCTATCTAGGTTGGGTTTAACTTTAGACAATTCGTACAAGTGAGATCGTATGAATTAGTACCGATTTGCCACTTTTAATCACTCGTACGAATTCGTACTAATTGGTTGTGAGAAGCGTTGAATATTTCATGAAAAAAAAGAAGAATTGTCAAATCTGATTTCATGTTGACTTTAACCGAGCTGCATCCCAAAATGACTTTGCTGTATGATGACTCATTTATGGTCACAGGAACTATGGAAATAAAATGTATTTCTGTGTTTAATGTCTTAGGGAGAGATTCACGGCTTTGCATTGGAAGAGAACTGCGCAATTCAAAACATCAGTGATGGATCTTAAAGTGGAACCGATGGACATTGATTCGACCCAGGCCGCCTCCCTGCAAGTGTTCGCTCACACCTCCGACTCTGCACGGCATCTCTCACATCTTCTCTTATGAGAAGATCACGGCCAAATGCTGCCTCTGGGTGGTGTTTTTCCTCAGCTCTTTGACCTTTCTCATGTACGTCTGCGTCGACACGGATTCAGTTCTACCCTGGAATACCCTCACGTCACCAAGCTTGACGAGATCACCGACGCCCGTGATGGTCTTCCCCGCAGTGACCATTTGCAATCTCAACTCCATCCGCTTCAGCAGGATCTCACGCAACGACCTGTACCACGCGGGGGAGTTGTTGGCGCTGCTGAACTCTGAGGTTGGTGAACACGTGCGGATCGAGTCAAGCGGCTGTGGTTAAGTTTTAATAATGAGCATGAGTCACTCGCTCAGTAGATTATGCTCTCGTATTCCCCGCATGAATGCACAAGCACATTGGAGTGTAAATGATTAGCATGTTTGTATTGAACTTGAGGAGCGGAAATGAAAATGCAGAGCTCTTGGGGGGAGTCCCTGTTACTCAAGTTACTGTATTTCCTTGTCGTATGGAGCCCATAAGTGCTTTTCTGGCAAGTTGAAAGATGCAGTCTGATTATTTTTCCATTTTAATTTAGGAAAGTGTTCCGTTAGATTGTAATACGGCAGATGTGACAGGTCTTTTTTGGATTGTGGAGCTGCAACTCTGCTTCCATCTGGCATCAGGAAGTCGTGATTTAGTTACTGCAGTGTTGTAACACCGAGCAGCTGTGATGTGATGTGGGTTTGAATTGGACTTCAGTCATGCCAGCCTCTGCATTCCAAGTGCTAGAGACACACACACTGTCTCTTTTCTCGGTTTTATTCTGTATTGGGCCAGTGTGGCACTTTTCGGCATGTTTACAGGGAATTAAAAGGGATTCTCCACTTTTTTGGGCGAAATAGGCTCATTTTCCAACTTCCACAGAGTTTCACCGTTTTCGAATCTATTCAGATGATTTTCTGATATGTAGAAAAATTTCAGTAACCAGACAGTTTCTGGTCTCATTGACTTCCATAGTAGGAAAAAAATATACTATGGAAGTCGATGAGACACAGAAACTGTCTGGTTACTGATATTCTTCTAAATATAAGAAAATCGGCTGAGTGGATTCGAAAACGGTAAAACTCAACTGATCAACTCTGGGGAAATTGTAAAATGAGCCTATTTCCAAAAAAAAGTGGAGTATCCCTTTAACCTTGACTATTCATCATCCTGAAAGGAACATGCACAGCTGTGCTGCATCAAGGGCACAAAATAAATATTAATATTGTGCCATTATTTGGGCTCAGTTATTATGAGTGTTGTCAAATTAAGATTTAATTTAGAGATTTTGAGTCTATTGTCACTGTTGCTATTAGTAGGGTGGGTAATTTTTTTCATAAACACTTTTTGTTATACTGGTTGAAACTCTTTTCACATCCTGAGAGCAATAAATAATAGAAGTGGTCTAAATATAAAAAAATCTAGGTACTAAATATATTTGTCCAATCATTTTATTGGGTCTGAATGCAATGATATGAATATGAAGGGGCTCTTGGCAACTATTTCAACTTAAAGGAGTAGTTCACTTTAAAAAAAACTTTTGCTGATAATTCACTCACCCCCATGTCATCCAAGGTGTCCATGTCTTTCTTTCTTCAGTCGAAAAGAAATTAAGGTTTTTGATGAAAACATTCCAGGATTTTCTCCATATAATGGACTTCATTGGGAACCAAACGGTTCAAGGTCTAAATAGAGCCGTGACCGACATATCGGCCGATATTAGACATTTTACCAACTGTCGGTATCGGCAGTTATAATGGCTGATAAATGAATATTTCAAAAATAAAATAAAAACGGACGAAACACGCTTCAGTCATCTCTCCTTGGCCTGTTATATTGAAAATGTATGTTTTACAATTTGCAGTATGACGTTATATATTGCTAAAATTATAGCTCATCATAGACTAGCTAACCACTAAGCTAGCTAATTCCAATATCATCAGTGGAAGACCGCTGAACGTTAACATTAATGAGCTTGGGAACCACAAAGAACTTTTTCTGCCTAAATAAAGTAATGATTACCGTATTTATAACGAGCATATCTCAGGTTACAGTCTCTGCATTGTAAAATGTAAGTTGCGAGGAGTGAATATTTAAACAGAGAAAAAGTATCAAACGTACCTTGTGCATAAAAGTTAGCTTTTCTATTACACGTGTGTGAAATCCAATGACGCCAAGTGTGCGTTTCAGACTGTCGTTCTGTAATGGATTTAGATTAGAATCTCTAAATAGTAGGTCTTAAGAGGCAGGCAGCAACTGATGATTGAAAATGGTTTGATGTAGCTTGATGGAAAGAATTTAAAAAGTGCAGGTAAAGGGATAAGCAAGCTGACATTGTAATTATAAGGTATTAATTATTATTTTATTTATCAGAACTTTAATATATTTTGATGTTCCTCTGTTCTGTTGTGACAGAAAAATAATTTTATTATTATTTTAGTTAATACTCATAAATAACTACAAATAACTATGTTAGGGAAATCTGTTAATGTTTTGTTGCTTCTGAAAAAATGTAAAAAAAAAATATCAGCCGATACCAGACGGTGAATAAGGGTCATATCTAGGACCCTTCAAGTCATGACTCGAAAAAAATTGTTTATGTTGATGAACGAATTCAAGTCACGAACGCTTATCACAGAACAGAGCAAGGCGAGCATTTGTGCTTATAAAACTTAAACTTTTTTATTTATTTTTGAAATGACCGATCGTTTCGCTAACATAAGACCCTTATTAAGAGCCATCGTCTTGTGAACAGAACAGTTTTGTTTCAGTGAACAAAATGGTTATTTGGGGAACTTGAAATGGTCCTTCAAGGCATTGCTGCAATAAACCTTATTATTTTTAAGAGTGAATTCTTGGTATTTTGTGTCTCCATAGACATGAGATTCGGGACTCTCACCTGGTTGAAGAAAGCGTGATGGAGGTTCTCAAGAGCAAAGCAGACTTTCGCCTATTTCAAGCCACGACCCTTCAACATGTGGGATTTTTATAATAGAACAGGACACGACATTAAAGACATGCTGCTGTCCTGCCAGTTCCGAGGCTCGCCGTGCCGACCCGAAGACTTCAGTGTGGTGAGAAAACTCTCAGGGATGCACGGTGATAGATTTCTCTGAGCTCTTTTCACCTCAGAGCCCCAATACTGCAGCCCTGGTGTGTTTATTTGATGCCAATCTCTCTGGTGTACTGAGAGATCCAGGAGGCTTTTTCTAGGTTTCATCCAAATGCTGGGGTGTGATATTTGACAGTCCAATCATTTACGCTGCTGGAATGAAGTTTGTAGTTCTCAAGATTTCCCAGGGTTCACATTGTGCTGTTGAGTTGTTTTATGGCTTTCATTTCACAACACTAACAAGAAAGTACTGAAAAATACCCATTTTCTTTTTATGTATCCGGTTACATGGGAAAGCCAGGGCTCAATTATAATGATGACGAGATGGCCTGAGGCAAGTGTGAGAGAGGTTTGAGCCAGAGAGCTGTAAATTCGTTTAAGTTTGCATGCATTCAGAGCGGCTTTCATGTGGAGTCTACACAGGACGTGCATTGAAAACATTATAGCAGTTTAATTTATACACTACACTCTTTAGAAAAAGGGTTCTATATATGAAGCATAGAGCTCTTTACTCAACTCCAAAGGACATTTTATGCTAAAAAGGTTCAATAATGACAAGAAAGAACACTTTTGGCACAAAGGTTCTTTAAAGGCTATTATTCATTCATTTATTACATTATTCTGCAACATTTTGTATTTGTTATTAAATTATTGTTTATTAAACTGTTGTAGTAACTTAATATCACATTTTAATCATGCAGATTTTTGGAGGATAAAAACTGAAATGTCACTCTTCTATGATATTGATTAATTAAATTTTTTAACCACCATATCTTGAATTTTGTGATCATTCACATGAACTGCATTTTAGGGGTTCCAAATATGTAGCGCTTTAGAACCTTTTAAGGTTCTATATAGAACCTTTTCTTCTAAGAGTGTACGGTTATACAGTAAAAAATACAAGTAAAAACAGTAATATTGTGATATATTATTCCAATTTAAAAAATAACTGTTTTCTATTTGAATATATTTTAAAATGGATTTTATTCCTGTGTGTGTGATGCAAAGTTGAATTTTAAGCATCATTACTCCAGTCTTCCGAAGAACACTTTGAAAATCTTTTCACTCATAAATTGCTTATATATTTCATGAATAATTACAAAGTAACGCAAGTAATACATCAAATTAAACTTGAAATGTTTAAGTAGAAAGTATGTAAAACACTCCAATCCTTTAAAAGAATGATTTTTTTAAAGTGTACTTACCATGGAAATACCATGATACATGCATGTGGTAATCATTCAGTACCATGATATACAGTTATCAAAATTATTCAACCCCCAAAATAAATAAGGTTTATTGGCAAAATGTACAGACTTTCAGCTGTTTGCAATGAACAAATAAAAAAAGTATTTTGAAATAGCTTAGAAATAGTTTCCCCAAATTCAACTGAAAATGCAACTTTTAATGACTTCTGCAGTCTCAAAAATATTCAGCCCCTTCAGTGTCAAGCATCTTTAGTACTTAGTAGAAAAACCCTTTTGCTGTTATGACCTGCTGCAAACAAGATATACAACCAGACACACAGCTTCTGGCAGCGTTTCTGAGGAATCTAAGCCCATTCCTCATGAGCAATGGCCTTTAGTTCAGTAATACTTCTGGGTTTGTGTGTGCAACCGCCTTCTTCAAATCCCAACAGATATTTTCTCTGGGGTTTAAAGCCCCGTTCACACAAACGCGACCAAGCGACGCGATACCATTCATTATCAATGGTGAGCGAGCGAACTTCCGGCGACACGCGCGCGAACAGCGACCGGTGGGGCATGTCCAGCGACGCAACAAAGTTGAGAAATGTTTAACTTTATGCAAATGAAGGGCGATTTTCACTAGCGCACAACCAATAGGAGTGAAGTAAGTGGGGTTCGTAAGCGACAACGGCTGTTGAGATACGCAATATTTGATCGTATCAGTCTCATCTAGTGTGTCATATTGGGTGACAACCTACGTCGCGACAAAAAGACCAGCATGTTTAATTTTTTTAGTTCGTCTGTACGACGGTTCTGTCACATGTATGAGGTTGACCAATAGGAGCACAGAAGCTTTTCCATACACAACTTTCACATAAATGGCGAAACGAAAAAGAGAATCAATGGTGCTAACGTAAACTAAAAGTAAAAATATATAAGAAAACAATATTTTACCTCAAATTCTCTTTGGAGGATTGACAGCCCATACTGTCCTCTTCGAGCAATCCAGGAACGTGTCCATTGTCGGGTTTTCTTTCTTTTTTACTTTTTCTGAACACAGGACAGCCAATACAACACTCACCGCTTTATCCATTGTTTGTTAACGTTTGTTTCCGGAAGTCACTCGCTTCTAGCTTTCGCCTTCTCGAGGACATCACACGCGCCTTTAAACACGGCATGCGATGACTGGTCAGGAAGCAACGTGTAGTATTATCGGCCGATATTAGGCATTTTCCAAAATATCGGTATCGGCAGTTATAATGGCTGATAAATGAATATTTCAGAAATAAAATAAAAACGGATGAAACACACTTCAACCATGTCATGAGTTGTATAGTTTCTGTAGTTTGGAGTTGTATAGTCCACCAGAGGGCACTGTACACCATCCCTTTTGGCAACACTTGTTTATAACGCGGCGAGAGTGAAGCGGAATCAGCTAATAATTACGTTACATTGTTACAGTGTAGTTGACTGACTGTCCTTTTAACTTTTGACAATGTGACTGAAGTATTTCTTTATTAGCACGTGACAGTTATAGCGATGAGACATATCATCTCTCCTTGGCCTGTTATATTGAAAATGTATGTTTTACAATTTGCAGTATGACGTTATCCATTGCTAAATTATGGCTCATCATAGACTAGCTAACCATAAAGCTAGCTAATGCCACTATCATCAGTGGAAGACCGCTAACGTTAACATTAATGAGCTTTGTTTCCTCTGTTCTGTTGTGACAATAAAAGAAACAAGTTTCTTTTTAAAATGCATTATCATATTATTTTCGTTAAAACTCATACATAACTACAAATAACTAATGTTAGGGAAATCTGTTCATGTTTTGTTGCGCGTTTCTGAAAAAAAAAACATATATCTGGCCGATATATCGGAATATCGGATTTTAAAACCAAAAAATATTTGTAACCAGGCATTAGAGCCTTTGCTATCTTTTTGTGTTCTTTGTTTGTGAATGGCAATGACATTTTCTCTTTTTGGACTATTCCATTGGCCATATTTAAAACATGAGGTCAAACGTGACACTCAACAAACCTAGCCAGTTCAGATATTTCATGTGTTCTTGGCTTAAGCACACCTGGTGCAACTAATTAAGCCCTTGGTTTGTTGCATCAGGTGTGCTTGAGACAACACCTGTTTTGCAGATTTGTGCTGTTGTGAGTGATTCTATTCAGGGGTTGAACACTTTTGATACTGCAGTCATTAAAAAAGTGTTTTATTCATTCGTTTTGTTGAGCTATTTCAATTTCTTTTGTTTGATTTGTTCATTGCAAACAGCTGAAAATCTGAAAATGTTGCCAATAAACCTGATTTGCAATAGGGGTTGAATATTACCGATTACAACTGTGTCCGTGTACCATGGTTGTAATATCTGAAACCACAGCTATGGTATTGTTTTAGCATGAAAAGCCAGTGACTCAGACCTAGAATTTTAACTGTAAGCGATGAGAGCAGATGTGAGCAGCAGCTCGTTACTTGAAAATGAGCACTGGAGCAAGAGTTCACTATGACACAATAAGGGCTATGTTGCTGAAAAGGTTATTGATGATGTAACCGTGTTTCTCTCTAGTTTCCATGGCGACATGTGGAACTGACTCCATCCCGTCGGAACCGCCTGAAATCTTTTGTGTGGTGTGTTGGTGATAATGCCCTACTTACCCAAATGCCAACATGAGCATATTGTACAGGGATTTTTCCATCTCTAAATATAAATGCTTGTATAACAGCATTAGTAGTTCCCTGATGTGCAAAGAGTCTCCCGAAAAACCTCTGCATGTTTCTTATCCCCCAATGATTTAATCTTCACCTTCATTGCCAGGCTTTTGAAGAAAAGCAATCCCATTGGCTTCAGGCTGCTTTAAACTCCCACAGCAGGGAAAACTCCAGCAGGCTTTAAAATAGGTCAGTGTTAAATATTAGATTTGATGTGATGTGTGAGAGAGCGTCTGGGACATTTTATTCTTTATCTGTGTCTTCACTGACTCAGGGCTTTGGGGAAAAATAGCCCAGTGAAGTGCATCGGACTTTTGTAGGCTAATTGTTAATGGAGTTCGAGGGATGGCTCTCCTTGGTCTATTTTCACGACCAGCCTGCTCCTATTTTGTGCTTTTGATTTTTTTTTCCAGCCCTGTGTGGCTACAATTAAATGCTCGGTGGGTTTCGTTCTGGGAGGGAATTGCTTGCTCTCATTGGCCTTGATGACTGAAGTCATTCGGCTTGAATGCTGTTTATACACTCTCCAAACTGCTTTATTTGGCACTTTCCACAGATAGGATGTGCTTGGTGATGCATTACTGTTTTCTGTCGTGAGACCTATTAAAAAGTTCTCCCACAAGTTGCTAGTTTTAAAACTGTGGATTCTCAACCTTTTTGACTTGAAGGCCCTCTATTGTCCACAATAATATTTGAAGGCCTAATAAGAAAAATCAAATAATTTTTTTTTGTTGGTTTTATAGCACAAAAAATATCTGGTGAGTTTTTTGGCCTGTCAGAGGCTTTTCCAGCATGTCATCAATTTTACATTTTATGTTGAATTGATATTTAATTAATTGTGGTAAAATGCTATTTTTAGTTATTATTTTTTGAATAATTTTAAAACAATATTTTGAACAATTTCAAATCCCTCCATTTCGATAACTGTAAAATCATTTAAAATTCGAACCCAACAATTTACATCATTTGGATCTCCTTCTACATGGCGGGAAATCAAGTAAATGATCTTGGTCCATTGTCTCAAGTCTTACATATATTGTTTTGTTAACCGATTTGTCAGAGTCAATTGGATCGATTACCCTGTTAAATCAATTTAATCTATTTTGAATTTGCATACCGTTTATACATAACTGTCCAAAAATTGGGGATGAGTTTTATAAGAGTTATATGAGTTTTTTTAGCAAACACAAAATGTTCTCCTAAGCATTCCCAGAATGGTCCCATGGGGTTATTTTTTTGGGAACCAAACAAGAACGTTATAGGAACGTTCCATGTAGGTTATTTTTAGGTTCCATTTTTATAACGTAAGGAGACGTTCTTTAAGGGAAAGTTCTAGGAATGTTCTGGGAACCAAAACTGATGTTCTGAGAACATTCCCAGAACATTCCCAGAACCTAAATTTGTTTGCTGGGATAATACTTATATTCAGCAAGGATCGTTAAATTAATCAAAAGTGATAGCAAAGACCTTAATAATGTTACCAAGCTCTCTATTTAGCCAAGAAAAAATTAAGCTGTTTTCAACACTGATAATAATAAGAAATGTTTCTTGAGCAGCAAATCATCATATTAGAATGGTTTCTGAAGAATCATCTGACACTGAAGACTGGCGCAATGATGCTGATTAAACAGGAATAAATTACATTTAAATTATAAATTACAACAGTTATTTTAAATTGTAAATTATGTCAAAATATTGCTGTTTTTACCTCTGTTTTTTATTCTGAGATAAATGCAACCTTATTGAGCACAAAAGAAACCACAATATATAAGCCAGCATGTAACAAAATATAGAGTTGGGTGAGATAAAGAAAATATACTAAAGCAGTCACACAAGTTCACTTTTCTGCAATGTGACTTCTTTAATAACCAATGCCAATGTTTCAGATCTTCAGTTGCTGGTGAATAAATTATTGTGCAATAAATTAAATAATCACACATGATAATGAGACAGTGATTAAAGTGCCTTTGCATGCCGTCCGTGCTCCCACCACCCCATGTAAATGATGTTTACAGCTAATCATGACGGCTAATTGGACTCCAAAGTGTTGCCGAAGGAGAGACCGGAAGATGGTGGGGGTCGTTTGCATAAAGAATGTAAGACCATTAATAGTGTTTCAAATACTGAAATACTATCAAATACTAACTGACAACTAATCTACGCATCTTTAACTCAGTTAGCCATCTCAGATGTACTTTAATTTGTTGATAATGACAAAAAAATAAGGCAAAGACAATGTTCGTTCCTTTTTAGCATGGTATTCTTATGCAGTAATTTTAAACTTGTGCATTTTTCGGCATTGCACTGCGTTGTTATTGAGTTGCTAAGATATTCTGAGTGTTGCTATGCAAGAATTGGGGTGTTCCGGTGGTTGCTAGGTTGTTGCTTATTTGTGTGACTTGGCTAGAATATGCACCCTCTTACTTTTTCTAAGCAACCAGACTTATTGGTATTTTTGCCTAAGGATGAAAAACTGTTTTTTTAAAGGTCACACTTTACAATTAGGTCCCATTATTTAACAATGGTTAATGCATTAAATACAGTCCCGTCATTGAAACTCTTTCTGGCACAGGCTAGAAATTTGTTTTGCTCACTAATTGCTCTAAACTTTGTTCATGTTTCCCATCAAATTTCTTAGTAAAATATAAAAATAGTCCCACAAGATATTTATTGGGATTTAGGAGCTATCAAATAGATGTGGATATAAGCTCAACTCATTTTGTCTGGTAGAGATCTTGATTGCTGGTGTTTTTTGAAAGGTCTGAGCACAGTTTGAGATGTTTTTCTCTCCAGAAAAGCTTAATGCTTTATACACTACAGGTCAGTAATGTTTTTGAAAAACAAATCTTATGCTCAAAAAGCGGTTCTACAGAGAGTCATTGAGGCTCGATGGACGTCACACAGGGATGTTTTTGTGTCAGGATTCGCAGTATTGATGCAGACTGTTTGTGTAAGGCACACTGGGACACTGAATAGATGCAGATGTGGACAGCAGGGTGGTTTGATCCTGGTCTCACAGGACAAAATCTCTCAGGATCTCTCCTTATGTTTTCAACAGAATCAGATGCAGTTGTGCTCGAAGGGAAATGTCTTGAAAACACTTTAAATGTTTAATTAACGTATCAAAGAGAGCACAGCAAGAGGACAGAGCTTAGTGTGTGTGTGTGTGTGTGTGTTTCAGTGTTTTTTACACTTGGGTCTTTGTTTCCATAGGAACAGGCTCCGATTTAATAACTCTCAGCAGGTCTACAATGAACTTTTCTCTTTTTTATGCCTCTCCTGCTCTTTCGTTGTTTATGTCTCTAAGTCAGTTTGGAAGAATAGAGATTTTCACTACTGAAAGAATTGCAACTGTTCTTGAAATATCATTTTATTGGATTCAGATGTCTTCTGACAGCAGGGAAAGCAAAACGGAATGAAAATAATCAAATGCAACCATCTGTTTTAAATGATAAATATTACTGCAAATACTGAATGAATTTCAATGCATACACTCATCAAATTTTCAATCAAAGAGGTTGTGCACTTTACATAATATATTTGTATATAGTTTACTTATAATAATTGTGTTTTTTGACTTTACATGTTTTTTTCTATTAGGGTCTATGTAATTGTGTCTCAACTTGACAGTACAAAATCCTAATGTGTCTCTCTAAACACAAACCAGTTGTGTTAAGTAAAAAAAGTGTACATCCAGAGGGTGGCAGCATAGTGCAGCCGACTGCCATTTTGCCCGAACTTAATTTTATTGTGTTCAATCTGCTTAAATCTACGAACAACTAAAGTTTACTTAATCCGTTTGTGTTGGATTACATGATTGATTTGTGTTGCCTTAACTGAAACTGGGCAGTGCTTTTCAGTTCCCAGCATGCTTTGCATATGGTTGAATTAAGAGAGAATAAATGTTAAAATTAAGTGTTATTTTATGTTTTTTTTTTTGAGAAATTTAGAAAAGGGAAGACTTGATAGTGTGTAATAGTGTTTAATATTAAATTATATTGGAATTATTAAACCATTTAAATTACAGTGGGTTACCATTGTGGAGAAGAGTGGAGCATTTTGTTTGACTGTCGAACTGATTTCATTATTTTTAATTGCTTTGAATGAAGGAGCATGTAAATCTTAGCATTCAAGATGCTAATATGTGCTTCTGCTAGCTAAGTAGCTAAAGTCTATCAATTTAATTAAATGTCACTGAATCAAAGGAAATATAAATTGATGAATGAATATAATAAAATGCCTTTGAATCATGTCAGGAAGCCTTTAAAAATTCACGTTGAGACTACTTAAATTGGGTAATTTAAAATTACATAATTCTATTATGTTGAAGTTACATGAACAAATTATGTTTGTTTAACATAATCCAGTTATGTGGAACCTGTTGACAAATTAAAATTAATTAAAGCCAACATATAATTTTTTTGAGTGTAAAATTAGAAGAAAAAAGATGCATTACATTTTTAATATTTAAAAAGGTGCCGTTCTTTTGAACTTTCTAGTCATCAAAGAATCCTGTAAAAGTGTTACACGGTGTCCACAAAGAATATGAAGCAGCAATGTGTGAGAAAAAATCATTGCCAATAAAATTGCTTTTTTGTGTGTGCTTTCAGGTGTTCACGCGTTACGGGAAGTGTTACAGCTTTAACTCTGGTGACACCGGCCCGAGCCGCAGATCAGCGTGAAGGGAGGGATGGGAAACGGCCTGGAGATCATGTTGGACATTCAGCAGGATGAATATTTACCTGTGTGGGGAGAGACAAGTGAGACCACATGATTAAAACACCGGGTACGCGCTCCTCTCATCCTCGCTCTCACTCTCGCTCGTTTTCTCTCACAGATGAGTCGTCATTCGAGGCGGGAATCAAAGTTCAGATTCACAGTCAGGACGAGCCTCCGTTTATAGATCGACTGGGCTTCGGAGTTGTCTCCAGGATTCCAGACGTTCGTTTCCTGCCAAGAGCAGCGAGTAGGTGTGGTGTTAATATGAGCTTTAAATGGATGTCTTGACTCATTTGACTCATGCTTTTTACGTTTCAGCTGATGTACCTTCCTGCTCCGTGGGGAGCTGCAAGTCGTCTCCGCCAAGCTCGGATTATTTCAAAGCGTACAGCATCAGCGCCTGTCGAACAGACTGTGAGACGCGCTACCTGGTGGAAAACTGCAACTGCCGTATGGTGCATATGCCCGGTGAGTCACTGCACCGATTACAGCAGCTCTTGACATTCACTTGGCATGGGCTGTACAAAATCAGAAGTGTTTTTCTCTAATGCTGCAGTTACTATAACGACAGTTCAAAAGAGTACCATCGGGGTGATGAAATTGTGAAAAGGATGATTTATTGTCTGTGTTGTGAAATGAAACATCGCAATTGCTATCCGTGCTGTCAGGGATAATGCATAAAGAAATGGCAAGATGTGCATTAATTCTACAAATGTGAATAAATAACGTATGCGCTCAAGTGAGGTGGATGATTTTTTTATCCAGTAAGAAGACTATAATGTATGGAAGCGTATTGCATTCACTTGAGGAAAAAATCTTACTCTGTTTTCTGAATTAACGAGTTATTTATCTCAGAATTACAAGATAATTTTTCATGGAAAAAGAGTTTTTGCTCTGTTTTTCTGAATTAATGACTTAATTATATCAAAATTAGGAGTAACAGAGTGAAAAAAATGTTTAAGAAAAATGTATCTCATAATTATGAGATATTAACTCATTAATTCAGAAAAACAGAGCAAAAACTTTTTTTTATGAAAAATATCTCGTAATTCTAAAATAATTAACTTGTTAATTCAGAAAACTGAGCAAAAACTTTTTTCATGAAAAATATCTCGTAATTTTGCGATAATTAACTTGTTAATTCAGAAAAATAGAGCAAAACTTTTTTTCATGAAAAAATATCTCGTAATTCTGAGATAATTAACTTGTTAATTCAGAAAACTGAGCAAAAACTTTTTTCATGAAAAATATCTCGTAATTTTGCGATAATTAACTTGTTAATTCAGAAAAATAGAGCAAAACTTTTTTTTATGAAAAAATATCTCGTAATTCTGAAATAATTAACTTGTTAATTTAGAAAACAGAGCAAAAACTTTTCTCATGAAAAATATCTCGTAATTTTGCGATAATTAACTTGTTAATTCAGAAAAATAGAGCAAAACTTTTTTTCATGACAAAATATCTCGTAATTCTGAGATAATTAACTTGTTAATTCAGAAAACTGAGCAAAAACTTTTTTCATGAAAAAATATCTCGTAATTCTGAAATAATTAACTTGTTAATTTAGAAAAACTGAGCAAAAACTTTTCTCATGAAAAATATCTCGATAATTTTGCGATAATTAACTTGTTAATTCAGAAAAATAGAGACAAAACTTTTTTTCATGACAAAATATCTCGTAATTCTGAGATAATTAACTTGTTAATTCAGAAAAACAGAGCAAAAACTTTTTTTCATGAAAAAATACCTCGTAATTCTAAAATAATTAACTTGTTAATTCAGAAAACTGAGCAAAAACTTTTTTCATGAAAAATATCTCGTAATTTTGCGAATAATTAACTTGTTAATTCAGAAAAATAGAGCAAAACTTTTTTTATGAAAAATATCTCGATAATTCTGAAATAATTAACTTGTTAATTTAGAAAACTGAGCAAAAACTTTTTTCATGAAAAATATCTCGTAATTTTGCGATAATTAACTTGTTAATTTAGAAAATAGAGCAAAACTTTTTTTTCATTGAAAAAATATCTGTAATTCTGAGATAATTAACTCATAATTAAAACAGAGTCGATTTTTTTCCTCAAGTGAATGCATTACGCTTCTTTAAATAAATAAATAAATAAATAACTCGATGTGCGACAAAGAATGCATGTGAAATACATGTTAAAATGAGATTTGAAAATGCAAGTTTATTCCAAATATCAACAAATACTAAAATAATACATAAATAACACTGTCTTTTTTTCCGTAAGTAATGAGCATGGGACCTAACTGATCCTCATCTTCACGTTACAATTTAAAAAGTCTTTAATAATTGTGCATACACTTATAGTTACTATAATTGTTTAACAGTCACATTTGTAACATACTAGCAGGTATGTTATTGGCACTTTTAGGATCTCCCTCTTAAAAAGTGAGTTCACAACTCAAGTTAATCAAGCCAGTGAAACTAAATAAAATCTGCTCCTGTCTAACCGCCACTGGCACAGAAATGTAATTTAGGTGATTACTGAAAGCGAAATTGTCATGTATTAGTGTGGGATTATAACCCGAAGGCAATTTATATCTGCAGTAAGGACTCTGGCCATTGAATATTCGTTATGATGCACATGAACATTGTAAGAGGATTTAATCATACTGAGTGCTTGAGGTTTTTAATATTAAAAGGAATGAAGCAGGATTGTGTGTTAATAAAGTTATATAGTTTTACTTAACGTTAGTTACAGTGAAGCAAAATTGCTAAATTTATTTGCTTTTTCATGTGCATTTACCAACCAGTATTTATAGTAATAAAGGATTTGTTCATATGTTGAGTTAGCTCTTATTTAAATATTTTCAATTTGAGCAATTTTTCAATTTTCTTTTGTCACCTTTATGAGGAAAGGTGGAAATCACAAGAGCTCTGAACACCTGTGTTCACACTGAAGTAACATCAATAAATCATCATTTAATCATCCTCATGTCCTTCCAAACCCATGGCACAAAACACAATAAAAGTCTTCTGAAGCCACACAACATCTTTTGCGTTGGAAACGTAATTTTGTTCCAGTCTAGAAGACATACAGGTTTGGACAACATGCGGGAGAAAATGATGATAGAATTTATATGTGGACAAACAATCCCAATAATGACGCTTAGATATGTGCTGCCCCCGCAGGTGATGCGCCTTACTGCACCCCTGTGCTATATAAAGAATGCGCACATCCAGCACTTGGTGAGTAACTTTTATCATAATGCAATGTCACTTAATTAAAGCATCCCTATTAAGCTTTTTTTCCATGTAGTGTGTATTATAGCTGTAAAAGGTCTGCAAAGATCAAACTTTATCACTATAAATTAAATTTTGATCCTTGATCGAAAGACTCTGAAAATGAGCTGATGTTGCAATGTGTATTATTAGAAGATAATATACACTACCAGGTCAAAAGTTTAAAATCGGTAAGATTTTTTATGTTTTTAAAAGAAGTCTCTCTGCTCACCAAGGCTACAATTTTTTTGATAAAAAATACAGAAAAACACAGTAATATTGTGAAATATGATGACAATTTAAAATGACTTTTTTATGTTAATATATATTAAAATGTAATTTATTCCTCTGAAAAAAAGCTGAATTTTCAGCATCATTACTCCAGTCTTCAGTGTCACATGATCCTTCACAAATCACTCTAATATGATGATTTTATGCTCCAAAAACATGTATGATTATTATCCATGTTGAAAACAGTTTTTAACATTTTTATTTCAGGATTCTTTGATGAATAGAAAGTTCAAAAAGAACAGCTTTTATCTGAAATGGAAAGCTTTTGTTACATTAAACACTATCCTTTAAAAAGTTTGGGGTCAGTAAGAATTTGTATTTTATTTTTGGGGAAATAAATAAGAAATCAATACTTCTATTCATCAAGGATGAGTTACATTGATCAAAAGTTACAGTAAAGACATTTATAATGTTAGAAAAGATTCTAATTAAATAAATGCTGTTCTTTGAACTTTCTATTCATCAAAGAATCCTGAAATAAAAATGTAAAAAACTGTTTTCAACATGGATAATAATCATATATGTTTTTAGATCATCATATTAGAGTGATTTGTGAAGGATCAGTGTGACACTGAAGACTGGAGTAATGATGCTGAAAATAGGAATAGGAATAAATTACATTTTAATATATATTAACATAAAAAAGTCATTTGAGAATTGTCATAATATTTCACAATATTACTGTTTTTTTGTTGTGTATTTATCAAAAAATCGCAGCCTTGGTAAGCAGAAGAGACTTCTTTTAAAAACATAAAAAATCTTACCGAACCTTAAACTTTTTAACCAATAGTGTATATATTTTCCTTAAATGCATGTAAAAATGAGCAACCTTTGAGCAACCTTTAAAATAGCATTAAAATCTTGATTATTTGTATTGTTGCGGTCTCACAAGATTTCCTTGTGGAGACGGACAGCGACTACTGCTCATGTGAGACTCCAGTGCAACATCACACCGCTACAGTAAAGAGCTGTCCTTCTCGTAGAGATCCCCAGCAAAGCGTATCTGTCAAATACCTCGACAAAGAAGTACAGCAAATCTGAGAAGTACATAACGTGAGTGTTCAGTTAACATTGTTACCTCGGTACAGTAGTGTCTGCCCCCCATCACCAGCGACGGGTGTTTGAACATAAACTGTGTGTGTTGTGTGTGCCGTAAGTGAGAATGTCCTGGTGCTGGACGTGTTCTTCGAGGCTCTGAACTATGAAACCATCAAGCAGAGGAAACGCCTATGAGGTGGCTGGTCTGTTGGGTAAGTCACATGATAGTTAGTTGTTATTGGGGATATTCGAATTAAATGACCCATCATTGATCAGCTCCACCAAACTTGATTGTCTTTTTTTTCCATGAATAAACAAACACTGTTAAGTTGTCTTGATTGATATTGTGAAGCAGCTTTGATACAATCTGTATTGTGAAAAGCGCTAATGAAATATATTTAACTTGATATTGATGCTAACTAGTCTTGCATTGTTTGTACAAATGATATCTCAAGTCTTGCGGCTTCTTGAACGACTGACGAGAGATATGCCGTTAGTTTATAAGTGATCAGATTTACATTTATCACCTTAAAACTGGCAAAAAAAGTCTTCAGAATAAGATTTGTTTATGTTTTTGGAAGAAGTCTCACAAAGTAAAAATGGTCATATTGTGAAATATTCATTATAAAGAACTGATTTCTATCACTTCCGCTCAGTCTCTGTGTGTTTGTGTTGGTAGGTGATATCGGAGGACAGATGGGGCTTTTCATTGGAGCCAGTATTCTTACGATTCTGGAGCTTTTTGACTATCTTTATGAGGTAAGGTTTATGAACAAGTATCTGTATAAATGCTGTCCTGTCATAAAGATTCCTGCTGGGTTTTGGTTTTATTTGACTTACTGACATTTTTACAGTTTATAAAATTTTAACCCAAAACAAATCTGCTCATGTTCATCATGTTAATAAAGTTATTTACTAAAAATCTCTTGACACAAAATGGCAAGCTTTTGGAAATAGGCTCATTTTACAACGTACCCAGAGTTAAACTGTTGAGTTTTAACATTATTGAATCCATTCAGCCGATCTCCGAGTTCTGGCGGCACCACTTTTAGCATAGCTTAGCATACATCATTGAAGTGGACAAGACCATTAGCATTTCTCAACAACAACAAAAATGACCAAAGTGTTTCGATATTTTTCCTATTTAAAACTTGACTCTTCTGTAGTTACGTGGTGCACTAAGACTGATGGAAAATGTAAAGTTGCGATTTTCTAGGCTAATATGGCTAGGAACTATACTCTCATTCCTGCGTAATAATCAAGAAACTTTACTGCCGTACCATGAGTGCAGCAGGCGTAATGATATGACGCAGCGCCTGAAAATAGTCCCCAGCTCCGTAACTTCCAACGTGATTGCGGACTAAGTTTGTGTAGTTATGTTGACGGAAGGTAGCCTATTATTACGTATTATTACCTATTATTATCGTAGCTATTATTACGCCTGCTGCCCTCACTGATACGGCTGTAAAGTTTCTTGATTATTACGCAGAGAATGAGAGTATGAGTTCCTAGTCATATCAGCCTAGAAAATCGCAACTTTACATTTTCCGATCAGTCTTAGTGTCACGAACGATAACAACAGAAGAGTCAAGTTTTAAATAGGAAAAATATGTAGGAACACTTAGGTTTTTTTTTTTGAGAAATGCTAATGGTCTTGTCCACTTCAATGATGTATGCTAAGCTATGCTAAAAAGTGGTACGGCCAGAACCAGAAAATCGGCTGAATGGATTCAATAACTGTAAAACTCAACAGCTTTAAATCTGGGACTGTAAAATGAGCCTATTTCCAAAAGCTTGCCATTTTGTGTAGAGATTTTTTGTAAATAACTTTATTAACATGATGAACATGAGTGGAGTATCCCTTAAAACACACATATTACGATCCGATCTCAGGCTAAATCGATTAATAATAAAGGAAACATTGACTCCCACGCCCAGTCGTCAGACCAAAAAGAAAACTAATGAATCCAAATTCAGGAAAACGATAAACGTTTTATTAAGACAGAACAGACAGAAACAATAGAAAAACAAGAACACACACAAAAAAACAACAAGGAATACATAATTCCGTAACAACACAACACTACTGTTCAAAAGCTTGGGGTCATTAAGAGTTTTTTAAAATAAATTAATACTTTTAATTCAGTTTATTATCAAAAGTGACGGTTAAGACATTTATAATGAAAAGAAATACATAAAACATATTTTGTCACCTTTTAGAACTTTCGCATTTTACATTTATTCATTTAGCTGACACTTTTATCCAAAGCGACTTACAAATTGCTATATATGTCAGAGGTCACACGCCTCTGGAGCAACTAGGGGTTAAGTGTCTTGCTCAGGGACACATTAGGTGTCTCACAGTGGATTCGAACCCGGGTCTCTTACACCAAAGGCATGTGTCTAATCCACCACGCCATCACCGTTTTTGTTGTTTACACCGAGATAATAATGGTATCGGTTTCAGAAACATGCACTTTGAAACCCGTTTTTAAAAGTTTGGGTTTTTAGGCCCTCAAAACACAGTTTTTGTGTAAATGAACGGCCAAAACGGTGTGTGTAAACTTGCCTAATATTTAATCACATAGAGTACTTGCTCTGCTGTAAATCGCTGAGCCATTTCAAGTTTTGCTAGGATTAAAGGTGAATTGCATTTATTGAGTCATCAGAGATTTGAGAATTATTGTTGCGGCGAAAAAATATAAACTATAAAATAAAAAAATTTCAGACTTTTTGTCTGCCAAGGTAATGAAATACAGGTTGTGCCGCTGCTCCGACAGAGAACATCACAACAACAACAACACGGATTAGCGGCACCGTACTCAGCCTGGACGACCGTCAAATGCCAGTGTCAGTAAATTCCATTAACATTCCCGCAATATTCCAGCTGTTTGCCTGCCAGTCATATTGCGATTACTGTTCCACATTTTAGCAGATGGCATCGCGAACACCAGCACGGTTGTTTCTACAGATTGTTCTGGCATCTTGTGGTTGTACTCTTCTCTCTTTCTCTCTTATGCCTATGAATGACAATTTTCTAGTATCTTTCCAAAACTGTTTTGTGGTTTTCTGAACAAGCCGATTTCTAATTTTGTCTCTGTACCGACAGGAATGTCAAAAGTTAAATATGAATTAAATGGCTGGATCTTTGTGTGCCTGGCCTTTTGCAACAGAATTGCGTTCTAGTCTCTAAGGGATACTGTGTCATGTTTGATTAATTCTGTGTATGCTCAATAGCTATGGCTGTAAATGCATTGTGACAGACAGAGGGAGCACCAGTTAAGTGTACTTGCTATGATATGAGCATGATATCATCGGCCCATGTCAGATGAGAGAGACTATTACCAGGTGGTGCATGTGTGAGCTTCTGTCTGCAGTGTCACGTTTGTTTTGGGAGCTGGAGTGTGTGCGCATGTCTGTTAATGTTGTGTGCCATTGCTCTGTGTGTGTGTGTGCAAGCTTGACTGCAAGTGCATGGATGTGTTTGTTTGTTTGTTAGGTTCACACAGAACGAGTTTTTGCTGTTAAAAAGTGGAACGAATAAAAGTGCAAAGTGTTTTTAGAGACTCTACAGACGCAGCGCAGACGGTTAAAGGCGTCAGTCTAGCACGAGTTTGCATTAAAAAACAATGTAAAAGTAGCGCAGTGGAATGGAAAAACGTGTTCTGTGTGAACGGCTGTCTTTCCGCATGTTATATTACGTGTGATTATTTCTAGAATGGATGAGGAAAAGTTGGCGCAACAGGGTGTCAGGAATTTTTTAAAAGGAAATTCGAGTATTTTTAAGTCTCTGTCGCATTAGGTAGATCAAATGTGAGCAGGTAGAATGCAGTGATTTGTTGTGCAATATGGTAGTTTATGAGTATTTTTTCACGTCAGGTTTACATTTGAGACACTATATTAATCTCATATACAGCAGACATCTGTCTGGTGTCTTTTCAGAAAAACCACACCATCAATTTTCAGTATTTCCTTGAAAAGGTGGAAAACAGTATTACTATGTAAATCAGATTTTTCTCAGCTGATTCATTTCTGTATTATTTTGATGTTTATCATGTGGCTGTAATAAAATGTTTGTTTTTTAATGAATAAACATGCATAAAATGATGGCCTGTTTATTGTGTGTGGGTGTCAAACCCTACATTATGTGGACAAAGATGGCAATATCCTAAATTATTTTCCTTGTAGGGACATTTTTAGTCCCCACGACTTCGAGGACAGCAGCTTATAAATCATACTAAGTGATGTTTTTTGAAAGGTTTTCTGTGATGGATAGGATTAGGAGTAGGGTTAGTGGAAGTATAAATGTCATGTTTATAAAAGTCCCCATAAAACATGAAAACACAACAACTGTGTGTGTGTGCGCATGCAATAGAATGTGAAAAGTTGTGAAATAAGTTCTGAAAAAAGAAAAGATAATCGAAATGTTGCTTTGACAACTAACTGAAAGTGGCTAATTTCAGTTTTAAAATGACTAAAACTAATACTGAAATCTAGAAATATTTACTACTTTTAAAAATAACATACAATTAAAATTAAACTGAATATATATTATATATATGAATATATATATGTAAGCAATAAGGTACGAGAGGCTGTGCTGTATCGTGAATAAGTTACTAGCCGTTACTTATTCGCGATACAGCACTGAGCCTCGTGTACCTTATTGGTTTTATAAAACGTTTACCAGACAATAAAAATGTTAAAATAAAAAAAGATGTATTAATACAACTTTCATGAAGTAAAAACACTAAAAGCCTTCCTTCCGCTAGAAAAAATAGTCCCTGACCTTGAACAGAAATATTATTTTTGCAATGTTTTGCAATAAACAGCAATGTTTATTGCGCAATGATAAATGAGAACAGTTGGGTGAGGCGGTCATAGCCATGTTCTATCGTGAATAAAGCACAGCTATTGACCAATGAGAAACAAGGATTGTAAATAACCAATATATATATATATATATATATATATATATATAGTTGTTTAATTGCATATAATTAGTATGTGTGTGTGTGTGTGTGTGTGTGTGTGTGTGTGTGTGTGTGTGTGTGTGTGTGTGTGTGTGTGTGTGTGTGTGTGTGTGTGTGTGTGTGTGTGTGTGTGTGTGTGTGTGTGTGTGTGTGTGTGTGTGTGTGTGTGTGTGTGTGTGTGTGTGTGTATATGTGTGTGTGTGTGAATAATTGTTTGATATGTTTCATGTAAATAAAACTAAAATAACACAAAAGTTTTATCATCATTTCAAAAATCCATAAGCTCACTGTGAATTGAGGAATTCCTCTCATTTCTTCCATTGAACTTTGACCTTTCATCCCTGAGAGCTGTTCTGGTATTCCCTTTTCCCTAACAGAGGATTATATTGTCCAAAGGTCATTTAGCCATCTTAAGACACTCAGATCCTTTGTTAAAGTCCCATTCTTATAAATCTGTTGATCTTTTTATCTCCATTTGTGATTGGATCTCACATAAACACCTCACATTTCACCACAAACAAAAGATAAAGAATAAACATTGGCTGTTTTTAGGGCCATTGCAATACTACACAATTCCCGTTCTTGACAGTAAGGCTTTGGATGTCTACTTTTTACTTCTCATCTCATTATTTAACTTATTGACTGC
Organism: Hybognathus amarus; assembly: GCA_030378365.1. Classification (NCBI taxonomy): domain Eukaryota; kingdom Metazoa; phylum Chordata; class Actinopteri; order Cypriniformes; family Leuciscidae; genus Hybognathus; species Hybognathus amarus. The sequence continues at coordinate 617,977 of JAQIUQ010002830.1, forward strand.
TCATATTTAAAAAAGATCGCAAGCTTTCCAGCTACAAATCCAGCATTGTGTTCCATCACTGTATTTTTTGCTGAGTGTCAAGTTACAGCTTGGCTTTGAGTTTGTCGCTATGCCAACTGAGAATGTCGTTTGTGTAAGACAAGTGCATAACTTTGAATCACTTGTTTTGAGATTCCGTAAACACTCCCACCTGATAGTGGGCGGAGTCGACAGAGCTGTTTGTGCGCTCTGAGTGGCCAATACCACAAGGGGGCGTGGCCTATACGGACAACACTCAAGTGTGCGCTGGCTGCTCTGCGGTTTGATTGACAGGTCAGAGTGTCTAACTCAGCGAAGGAGCCGGTGAAGATTCGCAGCGCAATGGAAAGTCCTAAAAGAGTTTGCATCGTCGGCTCTGGGAACTGGTAAAAAAGTATTAGTATTTTCTTTAGAATTACTGTTTGAGCTGTAGGGGATCATTTGACAGCACATTACTATTAGTTTAACATTAAACAACAAGCCATACAATGACAAGTATGCTTATGAACAAGTTTAAGGTTATGACATATGAAAGGGCATAAACAGTTGACATGTTAATATGAAGGTTATAGGTATTTTCAATGTTGTTTGTGTTACACAATATGAGATCCCCTTAAGAAGTTCTGCTCAACAGCTTTGAATGTGCTTTTGGACTAACTTGAATACTTTCACTGTTTACATGAGCCATTTGTAACACTGCTGCAATGCAAAACAAGTAGAACACATGTTCCAGTCAGTCACACTGGTTCAGTTTTTATGTTCCATAGGTTTCAACTATCTGTCCTACAGTCGTCTGGCAACATCTTGGTTCAATAATGTCCATTTGTAATGTTTGAAATGTACTGCCAGCTGCAGAGTATTAAGCTATATCATACAATGCATGCAAATAATGCTGTTTTGTTATTGAATTGTTTCCCTTGGCCTTGACCTTTTAGGGTTATAATAATTTGCACATTCACATAGACATATTTATTAAACATCTCTGCTGTTGATGAGGTTTTTATGAGCTTGAATCTTTGAAATGGACTACTGTTCCTTTAAAACCACCCTATTCATGATAACACTAAACAAGACTCCAAAAGTTGTTTATATAACAACAACCCAAATTTATGTTTATGTATTCAGTTAAGACCCATATTAAATTTCTCAAACAATACTGCGTGCAAAATTGATATGGTTGGGTATTTTTGTAAATAGGCATAAAGTGCCCAACCAGCAGACTAGTTAACTAGTTACCCCACTGTAAACTGAACTGACCCTCTGATCATCTGACACAATAGGCTTTGATCACTCTCCTGGAATGCAAAATCTCCATTTTGGTCAAAAAAAAAAAAAGATCAGGGGTCGTGATGGGAGTAAAGTCCTTTGTTCATTTCCTCCCGCAACCTTTCACATGATGAACTCTCACCCTCTCTCTCTTTCTGTAATACACAGGGGTTCTGCTATTGCTAAGATAGTTGGCAGAAATGCCGGGAACAATTCAAAGTTTCACTCCACGGTTAACATGTGGGTGTTTGAAGAGATGGTGGACGGCGTAAACTCACAGACATCATAAACACAGACCACGAGAACATCAAGTATTTGCCTGGACACAAGCTTCCAGAAAATATTGTAAGAAACATATTGTTTTATTTTAATCATATAATGTGTTAAATATAAATACTATTAATAAAGTGCGTAAATAATATATAATAAAACAATTGCAAATAATAAATTAATATATTTTGTTATAAATCAAATAAAATATGTGTTGCATACTTGTACAATATAATTATAAATAAATGGTTTAAGAAACTCTGTAAATAAATTAAAGTGTGAAATCCTTATTCATGTTTTTCAATGTAATATTTAAGAAATATTTTCATGACTAAACTGTATACAGATTTATATATAATTTATATTTTATATAAATATAAATATTTTATATATAAATAATAATTTTAAAATAAAATATACAAGCATTTGTGTGTATATATATATATATATATATAATTTTAAAATAATTATAAACAGTGCACCCACATATATTATGTAAACACAAACTTTTATTTTGAATGTGATTAATCGTGATTAATTGTTTGAACGCCCTAATTATAATATAATAGAAAATTAATATAATATATTTTATATATAATATAATTATTAAATTGCTATATATATATATATATATATATATATATATATATATATATATATATATATACACACACATAAATCAAGAGAAAATTGTATTACATTAATAAAAATAGTTACTTTTTTGTTAGGTGCGATTAATCACTATTAATCAATTAAGAGCACTAATATATATATATATATATATATATATATATATATATATATATATATATACACTTGTTTAATTGCATATAGTCATTAATTATAGTATAGCATATAGTAATTAAATTTTAATGTGTGTGTAGGTCTATCTATCTATATATATATCTATATATATATCTATCATATATATATATATATATATAATAAAAATATATGATAAAAATACATATTCAGCTACAAGATTCAATCCCAAAGATCAGTTCACTTTTTTTGCTTGGGAAATTGTTTCAACAGCGAATAGTTGCTCTGCTACAGAGGAAGTTAACACACTCCAGAGGTCTGGAGAAGAGTGCTGAGCCACTAGATTCTGTCCCCAAAACCTTTGCAAAGGAAACCATCCAGTTTACTCAAGCAACTAATAAGAAGCTGACAAAGCTGCATGTGGTTTCTCCGTCATGATGACCTGTAGACCGAATGTTTGAGAGTCAGCCAAATGGTTCAGCTTATAACTAGGTTCAGGAATGACTATCTCTGGACTGGGCTAGAGGCCTAGAAAACCATTGGCAGAGACTTGATACAAGGATTTATAATGTGAAGAAGGTGGTTTTGGCTTGACATGGACATGTAGCCAGTATGTAGGTTACGTAATAAAATATGAAACAGGGCACTTTAGGTGTAGCCAATCATATAGTGAATATAGTTTCTGCAGGTTTCATCATTACGTATCAAACTGATTCTCTTCCCTTCTCTCTATTCCACTCTCGTTCTCTCGCTCACAGGTTGCGGTGCCAGATCTGCTCAGACGCTGCCAAGAGTGCAGACATCCTGATCTTTGTGATTCCACATCAGTTCATCGGTCGTGTTTGTGACACCATAAAGGGCAAAATCAAACAGGACGCGCTTGGAATGTCCCTCATCAAGGTCCCGTACACTCATGAATATATGCATTGTGTGCGAAAGTCATTTCTGTGCCATTTTATCTCTTACTCAGCAGCAGATAAAAAGAGGACAGTTGCTTTTAAAGGGATAGTTCACTTTGAAATTAATATTGGTGTGTTTTAGCTTACCTCAAGGGTATCCAAGATGTAGGTGTCTTTGTTTCCACAGTTTCAATTTTGATATTTTTAGGTCAAACCGCTCTTGTCTATCAGTCATATAATGGAGGTCTATGGTCACCACCTCAAAGAGCATGCACAGAGAAGTCCAAATTAAACATGATTTAATGACTCGTAAATGTAACTATTGTGAGTTTGTGTGAGAAAACGAAAATGGCCATCAATTTGTACTTACATTTACGAGTCATTAAATCATGTTTAATTTGGACTTCTCTGTGCATGCTCTTTGAGGTGGTGACCATAGACCTCCATTATATGACTGATAGACAAGAATGGTTTGACCTAAAAATATAAAAATTGAAACTACTGCGCAAACAAAAACACCTACATCTTGGATGCCCTTGAGGTAAGATAAAACATACCAAAAATTAATTTCAAAGTGAACTATCACTTTAAAGATCACAAGACTGTCACATTTGAAACCGATAGCAAAGCATGACTGTGCTTGTGGTTTATTCAGGGGGTGGATGAAGGGCCGGATGGACTGAAGCTAATCTCAGAGGTCATTCACGAGAAGCTGGGCATCAAGATGAGCGTGTCTGATGGGAGCGAATATCGCCAACGAGGTGGCGGATGAGAAATTCTGCGAGACCACCATTGGTGAGGCTCATAAAAAGCAATGTGAATATGTTAGATAGGTCACTTTCTGTTTGGGTGAGTATATGTTTTTGTGTGTTTAATATTTGTCAGGCTGCAGGGATAAAACTGAGGGGGCGTTGCTTAAAGAACTCATGCAGACGGATCACTTCCGGGTCACAGTCGTACAGGAAGCAGATGTGGTGGAGATCTGTGGTGCACTGAAGGTTTGATTATTCACACCTCAAAATAGGACAGTGCATATGTGACACAGTTACTGATGTCCAGTGTTTAACAGTTAAAACTATTTTTAGGTTGACTTTGCATGCAGATCATGAAGTTGTTTTATCAACAGCAGTAATAATACTGGTCTATCTTGATATGACAAGTGTGAGTTGTCTGTTTTACAGTCTATTACCGTTCTCTTTTGCTGTAGAGAGGTTTTATGTATAAACACAAAACAATCAAACCAAGAACTATATACATTGATAAGAATTTGGACAGTCGCACCACTAACTTAGAGAAGTGTTGTTATTGCTAACTGAAACTTAAAAAAATGTAGGCAACTATATGAAAGAATAACTTGAAGTACTAAAATTAATATTTAAAAAAAAAAAATAAAACTAAAATTTAAATGAAAATATATCAATAAAAGCTACTTCAAAATATGAATAAGTACTATAATACTATAGGCATAATACTAAAATAACAATAATGAATGTATTGTTTGTGAATGTCTTTGCCTGATAAGTGTGGTTTGTGCTGTCTTTCTTTAAAATAAACACTAGTTGGTTTGATATTGTAGCAAATAGAATGACTTTCAGACCAGTGTTTATTTTTAGCATCATTAATATATTTGCCTAGCTTTAATTTGTATATTTTCTATTTTCACTTTAATTTTTGTTAATTTAACATTTTTAGACATTTTTGTATTTGTATTAAATAAATGTGTATATATATATATATATAGTATTTATAAGTCTTTATTTATTCGTTTTTAATTTATTTTAGTAAGTTTTTCATTAGCTGAAAAAAATGTTATAAAAATAAAATTAAATAAAGTAAATAAAAAATATTATATATATATATATATATATATATATATTTCATTGGTAACACTTTACAATAAGGTTCATTTATTAAACATTAGTTCATGCATTAACTAACATGAACTAACCATTTGTTACTGTATTTGTTATTCTTTTGTTAACGCCTAGTAAATACAAATCTAGCTGTTCATTGTTGTTCATGTTAGTTCACAGTGCATTAACTAATGTTAACAAGATTTTAATAAAGTATTAGTAAATGTTAAAATTAACATTACCAAAGATTAACAAATGCTGAAGAAGTATTGTTCATTCTTTGTTAATGTTAACTAATGTAGTAACTAATGAACCTTATTGTAAAGTGTTACCATTTCATTTATATTTGTATTTAAAGGCTATATTTTTCCTTTTACAGAATAGAATCACTGTATATATTGTTTTATAAATAAATTTACACTTATGCATTTGGCAGTTTCTTTTATCCAGTGCAACTTACATTGCATTCAAGAATACACATCTTTATCAGTTCATGTATTCCTTATGAATCAAACCCATGACCTTGGCTCCACGGTTTGAGCTATGGGAGAAAACACTTTGCTTCAGAGTCAGATGAAAGTCTTAAAGGGATAGTCCACCCCAAAATGAAAATTCTGTCATGATTTATCCTTGTGTCATTGCAACCCAAATGGCAGAATTTTTTATTTTTGGGTGAACTATCCCTTTAAGACTTTCATCTGACTGCAACATAAGGACAGAGAACACAAACACCATTAATATAGTGTCAGCGGATCTTAGCATTTCCAAACAACATGTTTCTTGTAGTAATCTAGCTCAGAACATGTCAGACATTAGACCCTCTTTGTCTTCCTGCAGAATATAGTGGCAGTCGGGAGCAGGTTTCTGTGACGGCTTGGGCTTTGGGGACAACACAAAGGCTGCGGTGATCAGACTGGGTCTCATGGAGATGATCAGCTTTGCTCGGTTGTTCTGCACCGCCGGCTCGGTCTCTTCTGCAACTTTCTTGGAGAGCTGTGGTGTTGCTGATCTCATCACCACATGTTACGGAGGACGAAAATCGGCAAAGTCTCAGAGGCCTTCGCCAAGACTGGCAAGGTGAGACGCCAAGAACTTAAAGGGAAATGTGCTCATCCTCGTGCCATTTCAAACCTGTATGACTTACTTCTGTGGAACTCAACATAAGACATGCTTTTTCTTACTGAAATGGAGCTGTCAAGCTTCAAAGACAAAAAATTAGTCCATTTAATTTGTGCACTTCATTTTAATTCTTATAATTGATTTGTGAGGAACCACCACTGATCTATATAGAATGACCAGTGGGAACCACACAATGTTAGTATTTTTACACTGTAAATCTTACCCATTGCAGCTGTTAAAGGGATAGTTCACTTTGAAATCAATTTTTGGTATGTTTTAGCTTACCTCAAGGGCATCCAAGATGTTGGTGTCTTTGTTTCTGCAGTAGTTTCAATTTTGATATTTTTAGGTCAAAACCGTTCTTGTCTGTCAGTCATATAATGGAGGTCTATGGTCACCACCTCAAAGAGCATGCACAGAGAAGTCCAAATTAAACATGATTTAATGACTCATAAATGTAAGTACACAGTGATGACCTGAGACGAAACGAGCGGTTGTGTGTGAGAAACGAACAGTATTTATATCGCTTTTACCTCTTGTAAACACAGCCACAAATCCCCCGCGCCCTCAGATCACTTGGATGTTGCTGTGGTTACAAGAGGTACAAACGATATAAATATTGTTCGTTTTCTCACATAAACTGCTCGTTTTCGTGTCTTAGGCCATCACTGTGTACTTACATTTACGAGTCATTAAATCATGTTTAATTTGGACTTCTCTGTGCATGCACTTTGAGGTGGTGACCATAGACCTCCATTATATGACTGATAGACATGAACGGTTTGACCTAAAAACATCAAAATTGAAACTACTGCAGAAACAAAGACACCTACATCTTGGATGCCCTTGAGGTAAGATAAAACATATCAAAAATTAATTTCAAAGTGAACTATCCCTTTAAATCTAATACATTTATATGTGGCATGTCACAATAACTAAGCCCAGAATGCAATCTGCTGACCCTTTTATTTTTATTATATTATTTTTTGTTTTTATGTTAGATTTAAATAAAAAAATCTAAACTTTGAAATTCATTGTATATGTATTTGAAAGAAGTCTCTAAGTAAAAAGTAAAATGAAAAATAATGTAAAATGTGATTAATCATGGATTATCAAACCAGATCATGAAACAAAATGATTTAAATTCCATTTTAATTTAGCACAACAAAAAACAAAATATTTGAAGCTTTGCTTACAATGAAAATAGTGCAAAACAGGTGATTTAAAGTAGCAGTAACATTAGAGCAAATACAAATAGAGGAAACAAATCTTTGTCAGCATTTGTAGTCATTCGATTCTCTGTTTCAGTCTCTCGAAGAGCTTGAGAAGGAAATGTTGAATGGTCAAAAGCTGCAGGGTCCCGCCACAGCCGCTGAGGTCCACACCATACTTAAAAACAAAGGTGTACTCGACAAGTAAGTGTCAATTCCATTGTGCATTTCCATTAAAGTTAGTTCAACACATCTGAAAGTTTTTTCCTCCCACAGATTTCCCCTTTTTAACGCAGTGTACGAGATCTGTTATGACGGTCGGGCTGTTACTGAGTTCATCCTCTGCTTGCAAAACCATCCAGAACATCAGTGAACGAAGGACAGAGCTGCAATACTGAGTGTGTGTGTGTGTGTGTTTGTGAGCCCTGCTGAAAAGAATAGCATTGCTGTTGTGTTTAACCAGCAAGACATCTTCAACCTCGTAGAAACAGAAGCAGCATGCAAATCCATGGTTACAGCAGGGTGTGTGAGTGTGTGTTACAATGAGATGAACAGGGTTGCATGAGGACGCTCTCTGAGTGCACAATCAGGTTTAGTCATTTCTAATGAATCCATCCTTTTAGTCACTAATTCTATTCTGTATAAAAGCCTCAAATAACAGACCGAGCTCTCTTTTATAAGTGCCACTGAAACTGTGTGAAATAGTTCTCAAATTCAAGACAATCATTTTGTGAATAAATTGCATTTTAGGGTTGTCTGGTATGTGTACGAACCAGACAATATACAGTGGCCTAAAAAGTCACATTGAAGTCAAAGTATTTAATGTGATTTGTCTTTATTCAGAGTGAATCTGCCTGTTAGGGGTGAAAACACACAAATACATGAAGAGTTCAGATGCAAAAGCCTCTAAATGCCATTTGAAATTTTCTTCTAAAATGACCATTTTTATCAAGCTTGTATATTTAAGTTCAGTAATTTCACATAAATGACAATTAATAGGTAATCTTCATTGCCATTTAAGTGAAATTACTGAACTTAAATATGCAAGCTTGATAAAAAATGATCATTTTAGAAGAAAATTTCAAATGGCACTTAGAGGCTTTTGCATCTGAACTCTTCACATGTTGTGAATGATCAAAAAGGTAATGTTTTTTTTTCTTTTCCTTTTAAAAAAATGGTAGTTCCACTTGCATTTTTATGTAGCTGTTGAATTTCAGCTCCAACTTCCTCATCTTCAGTTTTTTATACTGGATGTCGATATCAATTGCTTCCATTTGTTTAAGGCAGTATCGTTTATACTCGCCTTTTATGTTTTCTGGGTTATGTAACATTTAAGTTATTTAATTGAATACTCTTGTCACATTGTTTTCATTTCTTAATACTCTGTCACAAGTGGTCCCAGACTGAGAGGGCTCTAGAACAGTGTCGGTATCCTGAAAACACATTATGATTATTTTATCACACAAGTACACTTTATAATATTTAAAACAGTATAGCATGGATAGAACCTGTGAGTACCTCAATCAGCAATGTCAACATAGGTGAATGTAGCCTATAATATGATAACGAAAACGGTTAGTGAACTAAACTGAACAGTTTCAGTGTATCAGTAAGATCGTAGGAAGTGACATTACTGTACTAAACGTGTCTGTGTATTATAAACAATATGATAGTAGTGGATTCATGTCATGTTTCATGTAGTTTATTTCACTAGAGTTTACTAATATGTCGTAGCCTACTAATATGTTGATCCGCGTTTGCGTCCAGAGTCGATCAGATTCACGTTTTGTTAGTTTGTGTTGGAGTCTGTGTTGTGCTGGAGGCAGGTTTTGGGGAGTTATCAGACTCCGTGTCGTCAACTGAAGTGCCATTGGTCGCATGTTGAAACCAACGGGGTTATTGTGTCTATTTCTTTTACTGTCTATTGGTCGCATAGACTGTATGATAGAGAGGCTCGGGAGCGCGCATGCACGTCACTGATGGATTTTGCAGGGAATCTGACCCGGAGACCTCACATATAAATATGAATATTGGCCTTCAGAGGTAATAGCAAAACCCAAAAAACTGGATCATTGCAATGTGTGATTACAACCCCTTCAAACACAGGCAATAAAAAAAGGATTCATTTTATTAAAAAAAGTTATATTTAGAACCATTAATACATCTGCCAAATTTTCTCATCAGACCGATAACTATAACATTAAAAATGAATATATATCGTCCGATACCGATTAGGTGACACAGCCACTAGAGGGAGTAACTTTGTCCCTTGCTGCTAAGGAACAGATGAAATATAATATGCATTACTAAAAGCTTTTTTTACATTTTAACACGCATTTAATTTTAAAAGCGTATATATGCAGGTGTGTATTGCAGATGTTCCAACCAGAGATTCTTCTAGTAGATGATGTTTGGGCATGTCTCCATCAAGTCAAAAACATCCTCACTGAAGTCATTATACTGTAGACTGGAAGAAAATATGAGAAAAATAATACATTACTGATCACATACTGTATAGTGCATCGTATTCAAGTGCAATCATACAAAAAATTTTCCTGGCCAACATTTAAGCAGAATATATGCTAAAGATGATAATTTTAAATATATTTCATTCAAACCTTTTAATTACAACATTAGAAAATGTACTGCAAGGGGCAAGAAAATGCATTTACTGTATAAAAATACAATTTGGGGTAATACAAAATGTATCTTTTAATATGTATTTTGGAAAATATAATTATATTTGCATTGAAATAAAAAATGGTCAAAAACAATGAAACCGCAAAGACACTAAAAGTGAACTTATTTAAAATGTCTATATTTTATTTTCAGTGTATTTTTGCCAATTTTAGTGCATTTAAAAAATACTTTTTAAAAATACATTCGATTTTTTTTTCTGTATGGGCATGAACATTACATGTACAGTGATGTGAATAAGTTTGGACACCCATGCTAAAGTTGCCTAAAAAGAGGAATAAAAAATCGTCTTTTGGAAATTGATCTTAATGCCTTAATTAAAAAGATTAGGAAAAATCCAACCTTTAAGGACACCAATTTTCTTTCCGAATAAATAATGCATCATAAATAAATAAATGTTCTTCCTTAAAATACAGGATGCATAAGTCAGGACACCCCTATGTTAAATTCCCATAGACTCGGGCAGATTTTTATTTTTAAAGGCCAATTAATTAATATGCATCCTAAAGTAAATATCACTCACTCCAGGTGCTGTAGTTTCCAAGAAAATTTTTTTTTTGCTGTAGTTTCCAAGAAAGCCTGAACTTACTTTAGCTGGGTCATTTGAGGACGGGCCAGCATTAATTCGAACCAATTGTGGTACAGCAGAGTCGGTCATTGTGTTGTTTTTTAGGATGAGAGTTGATAAAGTGCTGCTGGCAGCAACAGATTGACATAACTCCTCTACGCAAGCGTCTGTCAGAGTAAACATCTCCAGACTGCAGAAACAAGACCAGACAGATTTCACTCTTCAGGTGCGGGATCATCTAATCATGCTAGTTTCTGTTGGGAGAATGAGGATATCACTCACTCCAGGTGCTGTAGTTTGCAGTTTTTGTGTCTCAGCGCCTCCCACATGTGTTTGGCCGCAGAATCGTCCACATTATTCGCTCCTGACAGAGAGACTGATGAGCCTCGACCCACCAGACATCAAAACACTCCCCAGCGCTTGAAACACCTCCTCGGTCAACTCACATCGACTCAATCTACAACAAATACTCACTGTTTAGATTTCACATCGGGAACGGTTTTCATGTGACTAGAGTTAATACGGCATCAAAATGTACTTATCAACTAGTCTCATTGTGTATCGACTCATCACATTTAGAGAAAGTTTAAATGATTGTGTTCATAACCTTTCATCAAAATGCAATAACATTCTCGACCTCGGAAATAACATTTGCACTACAGTACAAATATTTGAGATTGGTAGCCATTTTTTATGTCTTCTGCTTACCAAAAATAGTAAAGCAGTAATATTATGAAATATTATAACAATCTAAAATAACGTTTCTATTTGAATATATTTTAATGTTATTTATTACAGTATTCCAGCCTTCAGTGTCACATGGTCCTTTAGAAATCATTCTGATTTTAATGATCCTACTAGGCTGATTTTCAAAAAATATTTCTATGTAATGAAGTGTGTAAACTTTTATACAGGGGTTTTTCAAGATTCTTTGATGATACAATAGAAAAAACCCAGCATATCTGAAATATAAATCTGTGACATTAGAAATGTCATTTTAATGTGTTTTTGCTGAACAAAAGTATTGATTGCCTTTTAAAAAAGCATTTTTATTATGCCTAACTTTTCAACTGATCCAACCAAGAAAACTTAATATTCACCAATGATATTCATAACACGCTTCAACTGTCTGCCTTTTTCACATGATCATCATCAATGTCAAAAAACAACTCATTTGCATACATACTCCAGTATTTCCAGTGTGCACGAAGGAGCCATCAGGGCTTCACATATCTGCATCCCTCCTGATTGGCCGAGATCATTTACAGACACATTCAGCTCAGTCAGACAGCAGTTTTCTGATTGGAGGACAGCAGCCAGAGAGGGGCAGCAGGAGCCAGTCAACTCGCAGTCAAACACTCTGAAAAAAAAAAAGTTTTTTATTAATTTATGAATTTTGTAGCAAACAGTGAGCCACACTCTGCTCCAATTTGCCGCTAAATATATTGTATATTTTTATTTTCAAAATGTATTGCATTTTGTTCCAGTTTCCCATCATTCATATATATATATATACACACCATCCAAAAGTTTTGATCAGTAAGATTATTATTATTTTTAAAATAAATACTTTTATTAAGCAAGGATGCAATCAATTGTTCAAAATTGACAATAATAATGCATTAATAATTCAAAAGATTAAATCAATCCTGTTTTTTTAATTTTATACTCATCAAAGAATTCGAAAAAAGGTGCGTCTTTTCAACACTGATTATAACAAGAAACATTTTTAATAAAATTGAATCGTTCATTTTTAATAAATAAATACAATTTATTTCATTTCACTTTATCTTAAATAAATGCAGCTTTGTGAGCATAAGAGTCTTCAAAAACATAACTTCTGAACGGTGGTATACAGTATATAAAAAACATACTTTGACATGTGTAAAGACAAAGATATTTGCTAGAGGTGTTTAGATGTGACTTTTTATCCATGTATGTTGGTCACCTAAACACAGCATATACTTTACTTCAATGTGTTTAGATGGCGTTTCTGTAACGCTTGTAAGATCAGCTCAATCCCATCATCCTTCAGTGAGTTCCGGCTCAGATCTAGCATCCTCAGCTCTGAAAAACCATTGTTCAGAGCTGAAGACAGTGCAGACATGGACGCCGCTGTCAGTGAGCAACCATCCAGACTGCAGAAACACACACACACACACACACACAACAAAACAGTGGTTAATTGGTTTCACTTCTATATTTCTGCTTCCAAAAAGTCGTATGAATAGTGCAAGTGTACTTGATTTCCTGAAGTCTGCAGTTCTCCAGTGCACTGCTGAGATGAATAAGACCTTGATCCTCTAGTTTATTCCCATAGAGAATCAGGACACGCAGTCGGGAGCCTCCGGAAAGCATCTTCGCCAGTTCTTCACAGTCAGCTGCGGTCAATGTGCATCCATTTAACCTGAACATAGTGACGACACATTTCAGCAAGTGTTACAGCAGAAGCAAGCACCAAGAATGATGTACACCAGTGTATGAAAAAGCATGGCACAGCTGTATCACACAAGCTCTCAGCACACAGGTTTGAGTCACAATCCCTTCTAATAAGGCCATATACATAAAAAATGATCTTACGTGAGAGACTGCAGCCCAGTGTGTGTAAGTGCATGGCAGATGGTTTTCAATGATTCTTTTTCCAATGTGGAGCAGGAAAGATTCAGAGTGGTCATCCGGCCCTCGGCCAGCGCGGTTGCCAGGTGGGTGACGGAGGCGAGTTTGAGATCACTCTGCATCAGACTGACAGGATTAAAGACACAATGGGCATTTGGACTTTAATTGTATGGCCATAAAATACTTTTTTTGAAACTTTTATTTAGTATGAACACATTCAATTGTTCAAATGTGACCGTAAAGATGTTTATATGGTTACAAAAATGTTTATTTCAATGTTTATTATCAAAGAATCATGAAAGATTTTCTAAAACATAAAAAAGCCGTTTTCAAAATTAATAATCTAAAATGTTTCTTGAGCAGCACATCAGCATATTAGAATGATTTCTGAAGGATCATGTGACGCTCCTTCCCGCATCCGTCTATGAGGATGATTAGGAGGCCAGGATGGACAGAAGCCAAGGGGCAAATTTGGCCAGGATGCCGGGGTTACACCCTAATCTATTTCAAAGGACATCCTGGGATTTTTAATGACCTCAGTCGAAAGAAATTAAGGTTTTTGATGAAAACATTCCAGGATTTTCTCCATATAATGGACTTCAATGGGAACCAAACAGTTCAAAGTCCAAATGAGAGTTTCAGTGCAGCTTCAAAGGACTTTAAACGACACCAGATGATGAATAAGGGTCTTATCAAGCGAAACGATCGTCCATTTAAAAAATAAATAATAAAGTTTAAGCAGTGTTGGGGAAGCTACTCTGAAACTGTAGTTGGACAAGCTACAAGCTACTCGTAAGTTAAAGTAGTTTAACTACAGTCAAGCTACCCGTTTAGAAAAGTAGTTAGCTACACTACAAGTTACAATCAAAAAGTAGCTAGCTACACTGAAACTACTTTTGCTTTTTGAACAACTTATATTATAAATAACTGAATAAGTGTCTGAGGAATGTTTTAAGTAAAATATTTAGTGTTTAAAACAAGGCAATGCAATTGCGATTTCAAAGAGTATTGTTTTATTACACACAACACTAAAATATCTCTCACTGTTTGTCAAAAGTGCAACGGATAGCCTACAACATTGCAAGAACGAAATATACATCCAACGTAAATTGCATGTAGAACATTTTCTCAAAAATACTGATTGAACTTGGACAAATAAGGCCATAGGTAATTTACGTTAGTTGTTTCTCCATCCTCCAATTCTGCCGTCACGTCTTGCTGTATAATCATAATATGGATGTGTCAACCCACTTCTGTACGTCAGTGAACCGTTAGCCGCAAGACGCGTGATTAAACAACAGGTGGCGGTAATGGCAAAAAATGAGTTTGTAATCTAACAAAAAGAAGAAAATCCTTCATCATCATTGCACTGATTCGCACAGGCTCGACAATGTAGCTTTTGCTCGCGCTACACCGCTACTTGCTGCAAAAAGTAGTTAGCTACTGGAAAAGCTACACTGTTTAAAAAGCAACTGAGCTACTGCCAAGCTACTGAAAAATGTAGTTAAATTAGTAGCTACGCTACTTGTAGTTAACTACTCCCCAACACAGAGTTTAAGTTTTATAAGCTCAAATGCTCGCCTTGCTCTGTTCTGTGACGCATTTGTGACTCTCCTGTTCAAATTCGTTCATCGAAATGAACAAATATTTTTTGAGTCTTTATTTATTTTTTAAAAGACTTGTTTCGCTAGATAAGACCCTTATTCATCATCTGGTGTCGTTTAAAGCCCTTTGAAGCTGCACTGAAACTCTCATTTGGACCTTAAACCATTTGGTCCCCAATGAAGTGCATTATATGGAGAAAAATCCTGGAATGTTTTCATCAAAAACCTTTTTTTTTTTGATTGAAGAAAGAAAGACATCTTGGATGACATGGGGGTGAGTAAATTATCAGCAAAAGTTTTTTTTTTAAAGTGAACTACTCCTACTCGTCTCATCGATGTAATGCATTGTAAAAATCTATAACGTCAGACTCACCAAATGCTTTTCGACAGCCTTAACGCTGGTATAAGTTTCTCGACCTGCTTGTCTGTTAGTTTGGCTCTATATAAGTTCATGTACTCCATCTCTCCCATGCAACTCACTACATATGACAGCGCTGCACAGTCGGGCTCCTGCATGTCCCCATAGCCGATATGCCTCCATTGGCACCTACTGATGCTTTCTCTGACCAGAGACGAGTTACGTGCATGTTGCAGAAGCCGAAAAACAAGAAAGTGCTTTGTCGCACCACAACGCCAATCTGGCAACACAGCAGAAGCATATCCCATCAACCACTGAGAGAACTCAGAAATCCGGCTTTCATTTGAACCTGCCCACGGAGTCTTCCATTGGTTTACGCTGGACCGAGTCCGACAGCCCTGCTAGAAATGTGTAGTAGAAATCCGAGCACTCGTCCGAGATCTGCACGGATTGGTCGAGATAAAAGGATGCGGCCAATAAGAACTCTTGCATCATTGGAGACAGGAAGGAGAATGTGCTATCAGGGGAAGTGACATCACCATTAAAGCACAAGAATTTAGAAAGCACAGGCTGGTGCAAAAAATAACGCAGGCCACAGGAAGTGACATCATCGTAGGAGCAAACCGGATTGGTTAGTTTGCCCAAACCTAACACGAGCTCTCCTGCATGTGTCTTCTGTTTCTGCAGGAGCATGTGTGTTATGATGCTGAGGAGGTGAGTAAGAGTCTCAGGTGGGGTGTTTTTACTCTCAAACTGAGTTTTAAACACACTACAAAGTGTCCAGCAGAAGGCCGGACGAAAACACTGCTCACACACTCCCAACGCCTGCTCGCTTTGCTGAAAAAGTCTCTCTGATAGGCCTAGGTCATGGAAGAACTCCTGGAAGAACATTCTCCTTTGGGTCTGGGAGAACCCGACCACCTCGAAAGATCTCGAAGCCTCGAGCTCAACTGGCTCTCTTGACGTGATCAGCATTGAAGCTCCAGGAAGCAGAGAACCGTGAAGAAGACTGCACAGCAACACAGAGCCGGACGCTTCTTGTCGGTACGTCACAGACGAGACTCGAGGAGGACGATGGAGTGCATAGAAGCTCCAGCCCGTCGAGCACCAGAAGTAACGATTGAGGACTCTGTAGAGCGACGGAAAGAGTCTCGGTGGAGATCATGCGGCACAACACGCTCTGCAAACTCGCAGGTTTCCCTCTAAGAGCGGCCAGCTCCGAAACAGGCACTCGCAGAAGGAGTGCATAATGCTGCAGGCGCGTGCCCGTCGCCCAGTCCCAAATGACCTTTTCCACCACTGTAGTCTTCCCCATTCCTACTCCACCATGAAAAACCACTCTGCGGCCCACAGATCCTGGAGGAAACTCTCGAGATATGACATCCTCAAAAGCTTCCCAATGGCCTGTGTTCACCCGACCATAACCATCGTGGTCTGAACACACTGAGAGGGGAGTGTAGTGGGCTCTCTGGATCACCTCTCCCACAGGCTCACCTCCTAAAAGAGAGTTGGGCAGAGTGGAGTTCAGCACTGAGTCTCTCAAGGCCTCCTTATACAAGAGCTGCACGTCTGTGGAAAGAGAAACATACACTATAAAGGGAGAACTTGATTACATCACACTATATATCTATCTATCTATCTATCTATCTGTCTGTCTGTCTGTCTGTCTGTCTGTCTACCTACCTACCTACCTACCTACCTACCTACCTACCTATCTATCTATCTATCTATCTATCTATCTATCTATCTATCTATCTATCTATTCACTCCTTCTATCTATCTATCTATCTATCTATCTATCTATCTCATCTATCTATCTATCTATCTATCTATCTATCTATCTATCTATCTATCTATCTATCTATCATCTGTCTGCAGAATGCTATAGAAATGTCATTCCTGTCATTAAAATTCACACTCCACTTCCTGTAGCATGTCTATCTGTCTATCATGTAACAGCTAAACATCACTGAGGTTTCAGACTCAAAACTGAAACTATTCTTGCTCACCATATGAAATCTCGCTCTGCATGACTGGAGATGTTGATATCGTGGGATATTCTGATGTTATAGCCTGTCTAGTGTTGTGTCTCTGACAGCCTGCTCAGTCGTTGCTCTCTCGTCAGTGGGGAATGAGGAAGTGAGTTGTGTCTGTTTAATAAGACCCCTTACTACACAAAAAAGTTGTAGTTGTTGACACCTGATATTGTTGACACCAGCTGCTAGTCAGAGCAAAGATGTATAATGTCTCTGTTATCTCGGCCATAAACTGATGAACAGAAGAAAAGCCTGATACAATTTAGCACTTGTGTGTATAAAACATAAAACACTTTAGTTTTTTTATGTAGATCGTCAATGCGGCGCTCACAACCGCGGAACCAAAAATAATTTAAACAGCGCCATCTAGTGACAGATCGCGTCATTCGTTTAATTTATATGCTTTAACCATTTATTTTAAATAATTTTTTCCTTTTTCTTTTTGTTGAGTTGCTTGATGGTTGTGTGTTTATTTGTAAAGATGCTTCAATAAGGAGGTGTTGATTCCTTCTTTTTACTTTCCTTGGAATCTTATCAAGCCATTTTTCTCTCTGAAAACAGGATGACAAACTTTGCTCCCCCGTATTACTGTTAGAGTTAGACTATGACGAAATCCTTGAGTAAAATAAAAATCTGGTCACTGGGAAACTACTACAACCTATGAAACACGAAAAGAATACTTTAGGGGAAATACAGTATTTATTTAATAAACATTTTATAATTGTACATACAGTTTGGGAGTTATTGCCAAAATGTCACCAGTAGTAAGTCAGTCAGGTCACTAGGGAAGCCCTACAGCCTTTGGAACGTGGAAAAATAGCTACGGTCATTTACAGTTGATTTTCCATAAACATTTTTGACAATAGCATGTACAGTATGCAAGTTATTTTGGAACATTCACCTGTAATAAGTCAGTCGGGTCACTAGCAAAATACACCCTTTGACACACAAAAAGAATACTTTAGGGTAAATACAGTAATTTGTTTAATAAACATTTGATAATTGTACGTATGGGAGTATTTGTCTATTTCACCTGTAGTAACTAGGTCATTAGGAAAGTACTACAGCCTTTGGAATGCAGAAAAATAATTTACAGTTAATTTTTCATAAGTAGCCTATGTGAGTTATTGTGGAAATTTCACCTGTAGAAAGTCAGTCAGGTCACTGTAGTACTTTTCCATTATATACATTTGAACATGTTTTTATAAAAGTATGACAATTTCAAACTTTGCCTTCAAATTACCAAACTCAATTTTATTTTTACAAATTTACATAATATTATACATCTGTTGCCTTACTTATCATTATTGTTAAAAATGTAACACTTTAATTTGAGCTACCTACTGAGAATAATATGCGCTGTTAACAGTGTACTTAGCAGAATAAAATGGAACTAGTTGAAAGTAATGACTTTGAATTTGAAGTTTTTTCCTTCGTGATCCTGCTTGACAAGGACACATGCAAGGTGATCTCCTATGGGATCCTTCCACATCGGATGCTGGTTGGAGTAATGGTCCTGTTGAATACAGTGCAATCACACAATTACAGACTATATTGTAAAGCAAATATCATTCATTGACATCTAATAGTGTACAACATAGATATAGACCAAGTATAAATTCAAATTACACAATAATCATAATGATCATGTTCATAATCAAAGATATTAGAACAAAAATAATACATCATAATGCATGTTTTACCTGTCTGTTCCACTGGAAGCACATATACTGGACTATGCACATCCTAATATTTACAAATCCATAGTCAGGTAAAGATCAAGGTCCTTATGTAATATAATTATTATAGTAATCAGCTAATTGTCCCACGAACGTAACCAGCAAATTTCTTCCCACATAGCAAACACATAATACAGCTAGGGAGAAGAACTAAGTTACATGAAACAATCTAACTACATATTTTACTATACTGAAACAAGGTGTCTATGACTAGCTATTACTAACATTATCAAACAACAGTTTTAATTGAATGTTAAAGTTTGAACCTTTCTGCCGCGTCTTTTTCTGCTGCTTCCTATTCCGGTTATATACGAAACGCGCTCTGTAACGATGTTTGTCCGCTGTCGGCTAAGGTAGAAATATGACGTCACAACATGGCGACCTTCGTAGAAGGGGATTCCCGCGCCTATGTACATAAATGACTCATTCTAAGGTAATACAAACTTGTCATACCATGTCATTTGTTGTCAAAACTGGGTGGTTTGAGCTTTTTCTTAACCTGTAACTACAATATTGATAAAGTCCCGATAAAAATGTCTGCCTTTCACCGCCAGGCCTTCCTTTCATGGTCTCTTATTTTCAAACACAACTTTTCACCCAACAAATATTACATATGGAACAACCAAGACATATTGTTTAAACACAAATCTTTATTCATTGATTACTGGTTTAATAATAACATTATTTTTGTTGACCAATTATTTAACAAGGAGGGTTTTCTTTACTCTTATAAAGAGTTTCTAGAAAAATACAAAATTCCTGTGTCTCCTGCAGATTATGCTAAAGTCTTTGGAGCAATTTCTTCTGGTGTTTGCATGTTATATAGAGCTCAACCAAGATTGGACACACAACAACTAACCTTATCACTACTGACTGACACTTCAGTTGGTAAGATTTGTTTTTCTGGTAACAATGGTAAGAACAATAAAATAATTAGATCCCTGTTCAAAGCAGATTTTATCACAGTCCCATATGTGATTCCATACTGGAATAAATTTGTGCAAAATATTGACTGGAGGAAGGTCTGGCTCTTACCCAACCGATATTTGCTGACCAACAAAATTAGAGAAATATCATTTAAAATAATTAATAGGTTTTACCCATCTAATGATCATATTGTCAACAAAATTTAAAAAAGACATTGATGTAATGTGCACTTTCTGTTCTATGAGTGTTGAAACAGTGACCCATTTGTTTTGGCAATGCCCTTTTGTCCAAAATTTGTAACTTTATTGCAGATAAAATTGAGAAAAATTTCAAATTATTTTGGAAGGATGTCCTTTTTGGCCTTTATGACCTAAGCAGAACAAAGATTAGGCCTAATGAAACTTTTATTATTAATTTGATTATTCTCTTAACAAAATTCTACATTCATAAATGTAAGTTTACGCATTCCATAATATCGTGTATTGCTTTTAACAATGAGGTCAAGCAATATGTCAACACGTATTAAGTATTCTCTTAATCAAAAGGCAACAAAAACTGAATGTGTGTAAACAATTTGATATATTTTTGTAATTCTGTACTAACCCTGGCAAAATGTGTTGTAAGTCTTGTTTATGTTTTATGTTAAAACACCCACAATATTGGAAACTGCACATTGTATTTTTTTATATAATGAAGAGAATTGTTCATGTAAACTGTGCAATTGTTGAATAAAAAAAGGTAATACAAACTTTACGGTTCATTAAGTAAGGTCTTTATACACCACTAAACACATAGTTATGGATTTTATATTGCATTTCTGTCAATAGATCCATAGAAATAGTACACATTGCACCTTTTATATAGCCATTATTTTTATTCAACAACTGAAGAACACTGTTACACTGTAAAGTCTTTATTACACTTAAAAAAGAAAAACAGAGGTGGATAAAACAGCAAGACATGGGCTGTAGGACGTTCTGTAGGGTCCAGATAAGACGATCCAACTTGCTTTGGAACAGTCGATCCATGCTGGCAAAACCTATTGAAATAAATCATGTCATTATTAAAACAAACGCCAACACAGTTCCTGTTCATTTTGATTTCAGATAAATTAATATAAACAGTTGTAAAATTAAGCGATTAACTGTACATTTTTTAACACCATCATTATAATGCAGTTTTATTGTTGCTAAAGGACATACTACAGCATTAGAACACATAATGTTAGAGATATTTGCTGGTACATCTGTAGTTGAAAAATAGACAAAAATGGTGTGCACATCCCAAACACCCAAAATAGTGTGTAGTTGGCCAAAATGTAGACTAAGTTGTCTGTTTACACACAATGAAAAAAAAAACTTTAGATGGTTCCTATTTTGTTTACCACACTACATTAGACATTAGCAAGTATGTATGCCTTTAAAACAACACTTGCCCATTTGGATCGATTGAGGAAATGTAGTGGTTGACCATATTACATCTTTGTTGTCAATATCATCTAACTTAGCTGCTTAGAATTGGCAAAAACTAACTTTATTGCACATAGTACTATTGGAAAAGTGTGAATAAACGAATATAAGAACAACTTTACCTAAGTTGCCACTTGTAGCTTCTTTTTCCTACTTGTAGTGGAGACGAGTGAAACCCGGTGGCTGTTGTAGTAGCCCATCCGCCTCAAGGATGTGCGTGTTGTGGCTTCACAGATGCTTTGCTTCATACCTTGATTGTAACGAATAGTTATTTCAGCCAAAGTTGCTCCTCTATCAGCTTGAATAAGTCGGTCCATTCTCCTCTGACCTCGAGCATCAACAAGGCATTTTCGCCCACAGGACTGCCGCGTACTGGACGTTTTTCCCTTTGCACACCATTCGTTGTGAACCCTAGAAATGGTTGTGCGTGAAAATCCCAGTAACTGAGCAGATTGTGAAATACTCAGACCGGCACGTCTGGCACCAACAATCATGCCACGCTCAAAATCGCTTAAATCACCTTTCTTTCCCATTTTGACATTCAGTTTGGTGTTGTTCTTCTTATGTTTATTATTAGTGCCAATAGCATCCAGCGGCTAACCCGCAGCACCACCAGTTTCAGAACCCCAGCGCTAGACGTGTAGTTGGGGGCAGAGCTTACGTTCTAAACAACAGTGCCAAGACCGGAAGTGAGGGCGGAGCTTACGTTCTAAACCGAGTAACGCCACCTAACGTTTTGGAGCGGACATGGTTACTTCCGGGTTCTGGACTGGCAGTAACACGTCTCTGTCCATGCGGGGGCGCTCGCGGTCGAGTGCAGAATGAATGGGTATCAATGGGGTTTCACCCCCAGAAATCCACTTTTCTCGGGATGTAATTTTTTGTCAAGTAATTTGAAAGTTGCATTCAAAAGGGAGGGCTAAGATATACACTCAGCTGAAAATAGAATTTTTAAGTTCACTTATCTGTTTTAAAAATCCGTTCAAAAATGTGATGACGTCACACGATAGCAGAATGCTAGCGTGTTCTGGCCAACAACGGCCTAACCTGTAAGAAATCAAAAGGACATAAGTACTCGTTCATTCGACTTTTGGCCTATAATCTATATTGAACTTTCGGAATCAACAATAAAATCTATGTTAATTTAACGACAAGCAGGTGAACGAGACACATTTAGCCGGTTAGCCCCATAGACTCCCATTCATTCTGCTCTCTCCCGCGATCACCTCCAGTGGAATTCTAATGTAACTGCAACCAAGAAGACATACATAATGGCTCTCCGTTAGACGGGCTCTGCTCATACTTTATTCGTCGGTTATAATGATACATTGAGGTACAGTAGCCTACAAGACGTTTTTTAAAACATTAATTTTGTGTAGTATACCTGTATATAGTTATCAGTTTCATTGTATTATGAGAGTTACTTCCTGATCATGATGGTGAAAAATAATCATTTGAAACGTATGGGCATTTTATATAAAATATCGTTTATTTTTATACTAATACTTTATTCCAAAAGAACTTTGTGGATCATGCATTTTGATTCATGTAAAATAATATCAAAAATCTGAGAAAATTCTGCATTGTTTTAAAAGAAACAATAAAAATGTATACAACCACCCTAGGCCCATTTTATCATTACAATCCTGTATACACTGTATATAGCTGTATTAACTTACAATGTATCAAATGAGAAATTCACTCTCAGGCCCATTTTGTCCTTACATTCTTGCAAAAATAACTATAATACAAATTGTAAGAATAAAAATTCTACTAATGATATTGACATGTTAATATTATTAAAAAATATTCAGTTCCTCAAAATATCTTCCTAAGAAAGAAAATTTTTGGGTGGAGTATCCCTTAAGATACATTATAAAATACTTGATTCTTTGTACATTGCTCCTGTAAAATATTATAGATGTCATTTTCTGCATCAAATTCTTTTCATTTCTGTCAAATTCTGTCTTACATTTATAAAATGGATAACATCCTCCAGAACGTTGCATTCAGAGTACATGCCATTACTTTTATCTATTAAGGATAATGTGGAGTTAAGACCTGAATGGCCCAACCCCAATCTGGTTAAAACTACTTCTTCATGCCTATTAAAACCCAATGATGTGGTTATTTTTCATCCAACAGTGCTGTGCAACCTATAGTGTCTGGTATTATTACTCTCTGATTCCCATTTATCTTACCACCTTAGCATCATCTCTGATTTAATAATTGCTTTAGCATCTCCTTTGCCCAATAGAAAGTAAATTCAAATTCCAGTGCATTTTTAGCTAATTTATCAGCAATTTATTCAATGCTTTTGCACTGAATATGACATGTATCCCATTTAAGGGGTAGTTCTTTCTTGATAGATCATCTTTTAAACTTTCCAAGATCTCCTTCATTGAAACTGAGGTTGGAATTCCATATATTACTCCTCTGACCCAGATTCTGCACCCGGAAAGTTACCTTGAGGTTATTAACTGTGGTTTTCTTGAGAATGTTAACTTTGTTGTTCCTTGGAAATGGCAAAGATCAGTATCATCCCATTCCCCATGAACTGTGCATGATTAATCTTGCCAATTTCCTTCTCTATTGCTTTCGTAATATGGATTGGAATTTGGATGTAAATCTGGCCCTCCTTTTTGATCAAACATCAAACTACTTTCCAAACATGCATGCTACCATCAGTTTTGCTCATTTTCTTCACAACTATTGATTCTATTAAATCCTTGTCTTACATTGTGCTTGTTGCTAGTAACCTCATCCTAAAACTTTATAAAGGCTTAACGTTATAAAAATCCCATCAGATGTCTCAGCCATTGTCCAAATTACATTCACTGTGAATAGTTTATTTGAATTTACCGTCAGTGTTTCACTAGAAAAAACAAATGTGTATGACCTTCATATTGCAAAATAAAAGACATGTGCTGCTTGTAATAAAACATTGAAGACATTCAATTATTTATTTTGTAATACCAAATAACATTGAGGACATTATTTTCTTCTTTTTGTCAGAAGTCTTCACTCAGCAATGACGAGCAGTGGTTGTTTGATTGACATGTGATGTGAATGTGTAGACAGAGGGATTCTTGCTGTTTATTAGCGTTTATGGACTGGATAAATGTTTACGCTGGATTCCAGTCCAAGCCTGATGAGAGAGAGGTTGGATTTGAGTTATTAACTGAAACCTTTTTACTTTCTATTCATATTTTCTACCACTTATTTCCGTTCTTTCATAATTTAAATAATTTATATATTTTATATAGGGTATATATATATATATATATATATATATATATATATATATATATATATATATATATATATAAATGATTTAAAATGATGAAAGAAACTGAAATGTATATACACATTTTCTAAAAAAATAAAATTATTAATTTATTACTATGAAAATATTTGTTTTTATAAAAAATTAAATTACAATTAATTAAATAAAATTAATTAAAATTAAATGTATAATATTGTACTACAATAAAACAATAATATACAAAATAAAAAATAATCATACTTTATATTAAGCATTAATTGCTTAAGCTTTACAGTTTCACCTGTTCTCTTCTCCTTCCAGTAGTTTTTTGTAGGTGGCGATCTCAATATCCAGAGCCAGTTTGACATTCATCAGCACCTGGTAGTCATGGAGATGTTTGGTCATTTCCTGTTTGGCTTTCTGCAGTGTGTCCTGCAGTGATCTGATTTGTTGTTTGGCGTCAAGCACCGCCTCCTCACCACAACGCTCCGCCTCTTCAATCTGCCCCTCCACACTCTCACACTGTAATGACATCAGACAACATACAATTCATTTAAAATGAGCTTACATACATTTACAGTCCTGGCCTTTAAAGATCCCGTCTGCCATAGCACAGAATATTATTAGTGCGTTTATTGAGGATGCTCATGGTTGCCCTAGTGTTCAAATGCAGACATGATCAGTTGCTATAGTAGAGTATTATCTGGATCAGTTACCTGGGATTTAACTGAGGATATGTCATTTTGCAATCGCATGATTTGCCTTTTCAAATCAGCTATTGCACCTGTATTGTGTTTCAGCTCAGTGTTGCACTGGTCAGCCTGTGATGAGATCGTGTGCAACTGTGGAGGAAAACACAGGTATATGTACAATTATTAAGGTTGTATATATACAGTATATACACACACACATTATTCGAAGTTATTATGATTAGTTTTTTTTAAAAGTTTGTATGTGCTCATCAAGGCTGCATTTAATTTGATCAAAAAATCATCATATTAGAATGATTTATGAAGGATCATGTGACACTGAAGACTGAAAATTCAGCTTTGATCACAGGAATAAATTAGATTGTAAAATATATTTATATAGAAAACAGTTATTTTGAATTGTAATAATATTTCACAATTTTGTGCCTTCATTAGGTTCTTAATTAAAAATAACTGATAAACTTTGTTTACACTAAATAAATAATTACAGTAAAGAAATAAAATTATTTGATTCAAATAAATAATAACACAGCAGGAATATCATATTTGGAGGGCCGTGGCAGGATTAAAATTTTAAACCACTTGAACCTTCATGTCAACTGCTTAGAAATGAATACAGACATATTTATAATAGGCTAAATGTAAATACCAGCTGTTTCAAAAGTCTGTAATTACAATAGTTTAAAACATGAGAACCTTCCCGGAAATAACAGATCAGCTGCTGTTCTCAGAGATTAAATGCAGCACCGTCCTGTAAATGGAGATTTTGTTTAACGTGTTTTCTCATGAGAAACAGCCCCAATAATCTCATGTTTCTCCTCATTTCTCATCTCTTTCAGATTTGCCAAGATACCCAAATCTATAATGGGAAGTCCGAGATCTGATCTTCACCTTGTTCTTATACCAGGCCTCCACTTCCTTTCGGCTGCATGCTGAGATGTCCTCATACTGGCTCTTCACATCAGAGATGATGTTCTCCATGTTCAGCGTCCGGCTGTTGTCCATCTGCACTACAACAGGCGTGTCCTTCACTTCAGCCTGCAGCTCATGCAGCTCCTAAACACACACCTCAGAGGGATAAGATTCATCTCTGCACATTTAGGTGTTTCATTCATGATTCTGAGCTTAAATTACCTGTTCATTGAAGCACTTGAAAAAGTTCAAGTCACCCAGGATTCCTGATATGTTTTCTTCCAGTGCATTTTTACACAAGTACGTCGTGTCCACATCCTGTCAGGGCATTTACACTGGTTAGCTTGGCAGATGATTTTAGCAAGCAAACGACTAATGTTAGACAGTGTTGTATTGACCATCAGGGCCGTGGCCTCAGTTCACAGGGCCTGGGACGCTCCTATACAGTAGTAGAGGAGGATGGCTCTAGAAACGTATTTTGATAAAAGTGTCTGCCAAATGCAAGCAACTTCTTTTTTTACATCAGACATTAATCATGTCATCTATCTTCTGTAACTAGATTTGTCTTACCTTCTTCAGAAGAACAAAGTCATTTTCAGCTTTGTGTCTGTTATTAATCTCATCTTCATACCTGTAAAAGCATATATACATGTTAACTTCACTCAGTGTTTTTGTTGTTAACTACTATTCAAAATAGTTTTCATTTACTGAAATTGAGCTGAAACAAAATACTAATCTAAATATTAGATTAAAAACTTGGCAACAAAAATGTCAAATAATGGACTAAGTTTATGGACTGAAGTTTTATAATGATTAAAGCTAAACTGAAATACAAATTAATGAAAGCTAAATAGAAATATAAAAGAAAATTTGTAAAAAAGACCAAATCATACAACAGAACCGAATTCGAATTAAAACTGAAAATTTAAAAATAAAAGCTCATTCAAAATATTAATAAATAATACTAGGTTTATAAATTAACGGTGGCGTATTGCATTCAGTTGAAGAAAAAAATGTACTCTGTTTTTCTGAATTAACGAGTTAATTTCTCATGAGAAAAAAATTTTTGCTCTGTTTTTCTGAATTAACGAGTTAATTTTTCATGAGAAAAATTTTTTTGCTCTGTTTTTCTGAATTAACGAGTTAATTTTTCATGAGAAAATTTTTTATTTTGCTCTGTTTTTTTAAATGAATGAGTTAATTTTTCATGAGAAAAAAAGTTTTTGCTCTGTTTTTCTGAATTAATCGAGTTAATTTTTCATGAGAATTTTTTTTTGCTCTGTTTTTCTGAATTAATGAGTTAATTTTTCATGGAATTTTTTTTGCTCTGTTTTTCTGAATGAAAAATTTTTCTTATGAAAAATTAAGTCGTTAATTCAGAAAAACAGAGCAAAAACTTTTTTTCTTATGAAAAATTAAGTCGTTAATTCAGAAAAAAAGAGCAAAAACTTTTTTCTCATGAAAAATTAACTCATTAATTCAGAAAAACAGCAAAAAAAATTTTCTCATGAAAAATTAACTCATTAATTCAGAAAAACAGCAAAAAACTTTTTTCTCATGAAAAATTAACTCGTTAATTTAGAAAAACAGACTAGATTTTTTTTCTTTAAGTGAATGCAATACGCCACTGTAATAAATAATACTTATAAAATAAGTAGTTTGCTCAAACATAATCACTACGGATGTTAATCTTAATTAATAAAGTATTGATTTTCAACAATGTAAGAATGTGTCAGAATCTTCCTGTTGTTTTAATTAATTTACCTTTTTTGGCGAAAGGGTTGGTTATTACTGCATTAAAACGACTTACATTTGTCAGATCCTTATCATATTGAATTCTTAACATATTCTCATATTTGGCATACATTTAAGTGAACTAATTACATGTGGTTTTTAAAACTCCTTGGAAAATGGTTGTTAGGAAATGTTGTTACAATTTAAGGTTCCACATTTTGACAGCGATGCATTAGAACTATTATTTGTTCCCCAAAGAACCTTTCAGTGAACAGTTCCTAAAATAACTTTTGTTTTTGTTTAAAAAAGCATTTTAACAACATTCTAAAGAACGTTATCCACTTTTTGAGGATGTTAAACGTGCATAGAAGAACCACAGATGCCAATAGGCTACATTATTTTACATTTGAAATGATATTGAATGTTGAGATTATTATTATTATTATGAAGAGAGAATACTCTCTGCTTATGATGGTTTGAAACTACTCTATAGTTTCGAGTCGGAACTGAAGATGAAGTGTCTAATTACAGACCTTTGTTTTTGTTCCTCAACCTGTGCGTGTGCATTCCTGAGCTCGGCATCCAGGTGTTCCCTGTCTGTCGTCACGCGCTCCAGCTGTTCCTGCAGGGATCTGATGTAAGACTTCAGCATGGGCTCCAGTTTAGACTCGGGTTTACCCTCTTTCTGTAGCAGCTGCCATTTAGTCTCCAAAACCTTGTTCTCCTGCTCCAGCTTACGAACCTGCGTGTGTTTATGAGGACATTTGAGTGCTCTTGCAATTATGTTTCATTAATGGTCAACTCTTCTTTAAAGGGATACTCCACAGTTTTTTTGCATATTAACAATCTCAGTTATGTATTATAAGCACTAAGCAAGTAAAGTAGGCAGAGAAATGTCTCACCTTGTCGATGAAGGACGCAAAGCGATTGTTGAGGGTTTTGATCTGTTCTTTCTCCTGGATCCGCACAGCCTGCAGGTCGGGGTCCAGCTGGAGGTCCACGGGGGTCAGGAGACTCGTGTTAACGGACACAGCCTGGATGGGGAACACAACCGGTGGCACGTTCCCAGAACCGAAGTACGAGTTACCCTGACGGGGGTATGAGCCCCATGAGCGGCTGCTGAAGCCATTAGAAGCCATACCAGACAGAGATGGAGAGGTGGAGAGGTGAGTTGCAGAAGGAGCTCGGCTACTTATGACTGCTGACAGCTGGGCGTGTGTGTGTGTAAATTGTGAAATAGCTATACCAGCATTCCTCACGCTGAAAAACCAGTTCAGCCCATTATCCGTTCAGAGGAAACACTCCACATTCATGCACTCACACAAACTGAAATGACAAACATGCAGACTATTGTTTCTGTTTCAAGCCTACGGCCTACCCTTAAGACGTCTATACCTTTAATTATTAGAATATTTCCTGTTCTTTTGTAAATTATGTGATGTGCTGCAATTAGGGGTGTAATACCCTCGTGTCTCAGTTTGATGCATTTCGTGGTACACTGTCAGAAAAGGTACCAAAGCTGTCACTGGGCGGTACCTTTTCAAAGGTACACTTTTGTTCCAAAGGTGCATATTGGTACCTTCATGGTACAAATATGTACCATGAAGGTACCAATATGCACCCTTTAGGTACAAAAGTGTACCTTTTGTAAAAGGTACCGCCCCAGTGACAGCTTTCACCTTTTTTTCTGACAGTGTATAGGCTACTGAACTATACGATATTATTGCGATACTCCAGACATATGGTAAAAGGTTAACAAAAAATATAGGCCTACTGTTGATTAAAATGCTAACTTTGATATGACATTGTGGGTTTAAATGAATTGGTTTGGACTTGGTGTTTGTAACCCAAGGACAATGGTGACATACAGGCTACATACAAGATTCATGATTCTGAAGCTGAAATATAATTATTTTAGATGAATATGCTTGCACTCTGTCACTGACTAGATTTATTTAAAATAATGTTGGCCAATTTTTACTAACGTAAGACATTTGGCATTATAGGACCCACAAATATTCCCCCATTGGGGAATTTTAATCAACATTGTGTATTGTGGCTATTGTAGTTTAATGTACTGCTGACACTAAACTCTATTTTTTTCTCACACAGTAATTTTTATTTTGGGAGATTTTTTATTTTTGTTATCCACAATACATATTGTAGCATGTTTTAGTATTGCGTGATATTGTGGCACAATATATTGTTACATCCCTAGCTGAAATATTAGTCAAGTGTGTCAAGTGTTTCTTTATTTAGTGTGATTTTTGTGTGATTTGTTCATAAACAATTTAAAGGGGTCATGACATGAAATCAAATTTGCCTTGATCGATTAACATAGAGGCTACAGTAAGAGGTTTTCGTACCATGCAAGATTCATAGCTTAAGACATCCTCTTCATAATAAAAAAAAACATTTTTAATCAATATATTTTTGATCAAGTATATTTATATAGCGCTTTTCACAATATAGATTGCATCAAAGCAGATCCACAGTATCAATAAAAAAATATATAATTTTTTTTTGCGGGATCTTGAGTTTAATGAGAAATTAGTTGTCAGCACATATTCAAATAAATATCGAAAGATACAAATATGAATAATAACTTTTACAATTAATGTAATCTATTTTTTTTAAGTTTGTATATTCTTAGTAGGCCTATATAGAAAATAAATTATAATAAAAATGAACACGTTAAAATACTTCTATATCAAATCCTCAAAAATCAAACGCAATTTTATTTCCTCATTTAGAGTAGCATCAGCATGAACTGTAACAGAATTAATATGGAATATAATAATTTGTGTGTGATAAACATTACAGTCAGTCAGTATATTCCAAAACAATCCATGAGGTGGCGCTGTTGGGACGCACGCAAAACTGAAAACTGGCAGAACACACGCAAATCTGCTTCCTGTTTACGTTTCGCTGAGCACTTTCAGTACGAGAATAGACAGCAGACATCTCGAATCTCACCTGGAAACAGGCTCCGCGTTAGCTTTTCGACAACCGTCTGTGCCCGTGCGCCTGTAGCCGATCCTGTCTGTTAGACAGGCCGTTTCAATGCATTTCAGAGAAGCTTTACCGCCGCGCAGATGGACGCCGTTGATCTGTTTTCAAGCTGCAGAAAGGGCGACATTGCCAGAGTGAGGTCAGACAGCTGATGGGTTGTTGTTGTTGTTATGAAGTCTTTCCATGTGAACACATATCCACGGCCTATTTATTCTCAAAATATTGTATATGAATATATACAGAGCAAATATACACGTTACGTACAAGTCAATATGCCAAGCCTACATAAACTCTAGATTTTGATTTATTTGTAACCGAAGTATGCATGGGATATAGTCTGTAGATACAATTTAGTCATACAAAAACAAATATACATGACTTGTATAGTCTTTAGATATTAATTATGCATATCTAAAACAAAAGTTCATGGCCTCTATAGTCATATTGTATGTATTTCTATGTATAAGTTACTACATACATATACATATGACTAGTTCAGATGCAAAAGCCTCAAATGCCATTTGAAATTTTCTTTGAAAATGATCATTTTTATCAAGCTTGTATATTTAAATTCAGTAATTTCAATTAAATGGCAATGAAGATTACCTATTAATGGTCATTTAAGTGAAATTACTGAACTTAAATATACAAGCTTGATAAAAATTGTCATTTTAGAAGAAAATTTCAAATGGCATTTAGAGGCTTTTGCATCTGAACTCTTCATATCAAAATAATTATGTTTCGTATATAGACACTACATATGCTTATCTCAAACAGCCTATGTAGTTTTAGATACTGTATAAACAAATGTGCATGTTTACTGTATATGCATATCTAAGCAACTGCATGGCATATATATTATCTTGTAACTAGTATGTGCATTCAGTTGCTACTAACTAAGATTCTGTTTCATTGAAATATAGAATTACGCTTGACTAGCATCTTTGATTGAAATATATGCTTTGCTTGTAACACCATAATATACCACGGTTGTTTTTCAGTGTCATTCAGTTGTTTTATTGCATATTGCAATGATGTTGTGAAACAGTTAAAGACCCTGCGTGGCCTCAGAATAAGAAGGAAAAGCATGTGAGGGTGACAGATAACATGTCACTCTGTATTGGCTCACATACAGTAAAGAATTACTGTACTTAGTCTCTTCTAAGTACAGATTTCTTAAGGGATAGTTCATCCAAAAATGAAAATCTTGTCATAATTTACTCACCCTTACGTTGTTCAAAACCTGAATGAGTTTCTTTCGTCTGTTGAACACAAAAGAAGATATTTTAAAGAAAAAATATGACAATTTTAATTTTAGGGTGAACTATCCCTTTAATACGGTGGCGTATTGCATTCACTTGAAGAAAAAATCGACTCTGTTTTTCTGAATTAATCAAGTTAATTTTTCATGAGAAAATTTGTTTTTGCTCTGTTTTTCTGAATTAATCAAGTTAATTTTTCATGAGAAAATTTTTTTTGCTCAGTTTTTCTGAATGAATTGTTTTTCTGAATTAATCAGTGAATTTTTCATGAGAAATTTTTTTTGCTCTGTTTTTCTGAATTAATGAGTTATTTTTTCATGGAAATTTTTTTTGCTCTGTTTTTCTGAATGAAACATTTTTCTTATGAAAAATTAAGTCATTAATTCAGAAAAACAGAGCAAAAACTTTTTTTCTCATGAAAAATTAAGTCGTTAATTCAGAAAAACAGAGCTAAAACTTTTTTTCTTATGAAAAATTAACTCATTAATTCAGAAAAACAGAGCAAAAACTTTTTTTCTCATGAAAAATGAACTCGTTAATTCAGAAAAACAGAGCAAAAACTTTTTTTCTCATGAAAAATTAAGTCGTTAATTCAGAAGAACAGAGCAAAAACTTTTTTTCTAATAAAAAAATAAGTTGTTAATTCAGAAAAACAGAGCAAAAACTTTTTCTCATGAAAAATTAACTCGTTAATTCAGAAAAACAGAGCAAAAAAATGTTCTCATGAAAAATTAACTCGTTAATTCAGAAAAACAGAGCAAAAAAAATTTTCTCATGAAAAATTAACTCGTTAATTCAGAAAAACAGCAAAAAAATGTTCTCATGAAAAATTAACTTGTTAATTCAGAAAAACAGAGTAGATTTTTTTTTTCTTCAAGTGAATGCAATACCTACCGTACTTTAAAGCTTGTGTGATTCTCTCAATTATTATGTTGGTTGGTTATAATGTACCTGGTCACTGCTTTTTTCTCCAGATACCTGGTTGAACAAAGAGATGTAGAGCTGAACATCAGAGATAAGTGGGACAGCACACCTCTGTAAGACCGCTCGCTTATTTCCATTTACTGTCTGCCATGTTGGTTTTAATGAAGCCACTGATATCTTTCTGTCTTTGTCTTCAGGTATTATGCATGTCTCTGTGGACACGAAGAGCTGGTCCAGTACCTGCTTGCCAACGGTAAATGTTAAAACGATTACTCATAACTAACCAGGTAGTTGTAATCTGTTGAGGTTTTAATGATTAGGGTACAAAATAAAGCCTGAAACTATGGGATCTTGTTCCCTCCACGGAACACAAAAAGGTAATTGCGACTTTTAATTTGCTGACTTTTTCCTCAGAAGTTTATGTCTTGCAAAGTTGCAATTCGGACATTATAACTAGGCTCACAATAAACAATTGTGAGTTACGTCTAAGAAAAGTTATAAGTGCAAGATGTAAAATATATAGGATTTATACCCCGGTTTTACAGACTAAAAAGCATGTTTGAGATGTTTTAAGTGAAAGCAACTTGCTTTTGTTTAGTTGTTTTTAACATTGTTTTATCTTGACATGCACACCAGTATGTATTTCTAAGGTGTTTATAAAAGCTACTTGGTAACACTTTACAATAAGGTTCATTAGTTAACATTAGTTAATGTATTTACTAACATGGACTAACCATGAGCAATACATTTGTTACTGCATTTGTTCATCTTTGTTAATGTTCGTTCATGAAAATACAACTGTTCATTGTTTGTTCATGTTAGTTCACGGCCATTAACTAATGTTAACAAGATTTTAATCAAGGATTAGTAAATGTTGAAAATAACATTAACAAAGATTAACAAATGCTGTATATGTGCTGTTCATTATTAGTTCATATTACCTAATGTAGTTAACTAATGTTAACTAACGAACCTTATTGTAAAGTGTTACCAGCTACTTAAATGTTGTAATTGAAATAAATTCTAATTCTGGCTTAATCTAAACCCTGTCTGTGAAACCACACCATACAGATTATGTATCTCACAATTCTGATCTTATTATTTACAATTGCTAATTTGAGATTTTATCTCAGATTTCAGAGAGAAAAATCAGAATTATTAGATTTAAACTCGCAATTGTGAGGGAAAAAAATCACAATTGTGAGATAAAAAGTTGCATTTACCTTTTTAATGATTTATTCCATGGCTGAAACAAGCTTCCAGATAAAAAAAATAAAAAATAAAATTAATTTGTAGTGGTGTTCAGCTTTACATATTCAAGCAGGAGTCAAGTATTTATTTGGAACCACTCGTTCGGAAACTGGTAGTTTACAAACACTGTAGATACATATCTGTGTTCAAACACCTCATAAAATTCAATTTTGCATAATAGGTCCCTTTTAAAAGTTCACACCAGGAAAAAATACAATTTTGTGTCCCTTTTTTGTGATTTTATTTAATAGTTGCACCATATGTATTACTGTTTTGGCAGGAGCAAAGTGTGAGGCGAACACATTTGACGGCGAGCGCTGTCTGTACGGAGCGCTGAGCGACCCCATCCGCCGCCTGCTCAAAGAGTACAAGCGCATCACAGCGAAGGCCATGCAGAGAGACTACTATGACCAGTTCCTGCAAACGTGAGGACTATAAACACATACGTACAAATAAAAGCCCAAACCTCCTGTCACTTTCACAAACTGTCTGGTGCTTTTCTCCATCATAGGCTTTTGGAGCAGGGCAACTACAGTGACGTGACGTTTATGGTGCACGGTGAGATGTTCAAGGCCCACCGATGTATCTTGAGTGCCCGATCAGAATACTTCGCTCACATGCTGGAGACCAAGTGGAAGGGCAAGAGTGCCATTGCACTCAAACATCCACTGGTAGGCGCTGTTTGACTGCACACAAAATCCAATTTGTATTCATCCTGATACTATTTGATTACTACACTAAACTAACTTTAACTACAACCATAAACACAAAAGTGTTACTTTAAATAAATGTTTGATAAAATAAAATTAAATATATTTTATATAATATAAGGCAATTTTTTTGTTAAAAATTATTAAAAAAATATATTTTTAAATAATTAAAAATAATAATTAATAAAAAACTGTAGACATTTAAAAATTGACACAAATACACACAAAAATTCCAAAACTTTATCTGAAATTAAAATGAAAACAGAATTTAAAAAAAACTGATTTAAAATAATAATAAAAACTTTAATAGTATCTCAGTGATAATAAAGTTACACTGAGCTGTGAGATCATGTCAAATTTGCTCTAATTATGCATTAATAACACTACACTCTTTCATACCTTTATGAAAAGTATATGTTTTATAAAAGTATATGTTAATTTGGAAGTTGTTCCACCTTCTCTTATCATTTAGTATTAAACATGAAAGTGTATGTTCATAGTTTTTTCAGAAAGTGTTAATGCTGCTGTTCACATCTTGTACTGCTTTAATTATCTTCTCCTAGGGTTGTGTTAAATTAAGAAGCTCTCTTATAACCTTTTACATCACCAGCATGCTTCAAACTTTCATGATCCTAATGTGTCCATTTGAATTTCTTTTTTTTTTTCAGGTCAATCCTGCTGCATTTGGTGCAATCATGCAGTATTTCTACACTGGTGAGCATCAGACCAAGACCGAGTTAAGTTAGCAATCCTCTGTCAGACACTATTTTTTTCCTCACCCTGTGCTGTTTTTCTTTTTTCAGGCCGTTTGGACATAGATGTGAATTACGTGGAGGATTGCAAGCGTTGGCGAAACAGTGCAAGATCAGCGAGCTGATTGAGGAGCTGGAAGTGAAGTGCAAACAGGTTTATGAGTTTGGTGAGGAACCAGTCTAGTCAATATACTGGTGAAACTGTTATTGCAACTCGTAAATTAAAGCAGCTATTGTACAGTCAAGCTGTCATTTTGAACTAAAGAACTGGTAAGATTTTCAATGTTTTTGAAAGAAATCTCTGCACTAATACATTAAATAATGTTAATCTATTGAACCTTATTTAACAGTTAAAATAGTGTAATAAAAGCAGTATTTAAATTTTTTTGTCCAAAAAAACCTGTAATTTCAGGACTTTTTTTTTGTAAACTGTTATGATTTGGTAAATCAGTTTGAACAACATCTCTCTCTCTCTGTCAGTGTCTTAATAAGCCCGGGACGTGTGTGAAGGTGTTGACTCTGGATCCTCATGACTCTCAGCTGCAGGATGGAATGGCTCTGCTGGCTGACAGTGCACTTCCTGCTGAGCTCAGGGTGAGAGGACGCACACACGCTTACCTTTATTAGGAATTCAGCTATCACGTTGAACACCTATACGCTGATTTCACGCAGCCGTTCATTTTGAAATCGAAAGCGAGGCTCCGGTGGGAAGAAAACCGGAAAGTGTCGCCTTTAATCATAGCAAATTGTGTTTAATGTAGAAATTAGTTATTCTAAAAATGTACATACATTTCTTTCATACTTTACACTATATACAGTGAAATTAATTTACAATTTTTTTGTATATATATTTCAGAAAGTAAAAAAAGAAGCAGGAACGAACTATATACATATCCTATATTGGATATTAACATCCAATAGTGAAAATCGCGTTAGCAGCTTCAGGTATTGTTAGCATTGTTGTTTATCTTTACTTCCGGTGTTCTTCCCACCGGAGCCTCACTTTCGATTTTAAAAATGGCTGCTGTGTGAAATCAGCGTATAGCCTCTTATCACTAGGGTGAAGATTTGTGCTGGGATGTGTGGTTGCCTAGCAACTGATGGTTAAAATAGTTGTATTCAAAGTATCAGTTCCTTATCACAGGAATAAATTACATTTTAAAATATTTTCAAAAAGAAAACAGTTTATATATTATAATATTTCACAATATCATTGTTTTTTTTCTGTATTTGTTAGGGCTGTCAAACGATTAATCGCGATTATCGCATTCAAAATAAAAGTTTGTGTTTACATAACATATGCGGGTGCACTGTGTATAATTATTTTGTGTGTGTATATATATATATATATATATATATATATATACGTACACACACATGCATGTATATTTAAGAAAAAATATAATTTATGCATAAAATAGTTATATTTATATATAATATAAATTATATATATAAAAATATTAATGCATGAAAATATTTCTTAAATATATACAAGCATAATTATACATAGTGCACCCACATATATTATGTAAAGACAAACTTTTATTTTGGATGCAATTAATCGTTTGACAGCCCTAGTATTTTTTGATTAAATAAATTCAGCCTTGAGCAGAAGAGACTTTCCTTTTCTTTTTCTGACCACATTTCAAGGGTATTGTTTATAACTGTTAAAAAATGTTAAGCTGCAGTATTATAGACTAAAGTCACTCTTGTTAAAATTTCACTCCAAAAGTAACATTTTCACATGTATATTATTTCTATACTGCTTGCAGTTATATTTTGTTTTGTGTTGTGCTATTCATCACTGATTAAAACTGCTGCTGTGTGATTCTTTTGTTTTTTAGGTTGGATACGGTCAGCTCCCTTTCGATCTTAACTGACAGTTTTCCAAGTTATCCTGATATCTGTTTCCGAGTGGAGGGCAATGACTTCCTGTGTCATAAGGTTAGAGTTTGGTAATACTGATAATCATAATCTCTGGTTGTTGTATTTGGGACGGCATTAGTTGCAACCCAAATGCAAATGAAGACATCAGTGTAATGTCTGTCTTTGGGTATATTTTAATCACTCACTGTTGTGCTCTAATATTGTATTTGTGGTTGATTAAAAAGGGCATTTTTGCAGATTAAATGTGTGTGTGTGTGTGTACACAGGCGTTTTTCTGTGGTTGTAGTGATTATTTTAAAGCGCCTGATGGAGGATCATTTCTGCGAGGGTGAAACTTACAGGCTCATCCCAGTATTCCCGTCATCACCCTTCATGATGTGTCTCACGATTTGTTTACAAGAATCCTTTACTACATCTACAGTGACAACACTCAGGTACACACAAACATAAACTCTGCATTCAATCAAGACATGTCTCAACAGGTGCTGAACATTTTCTATTTACCAAACGCTTCCAAATACAAAAGTCTAGAGTAGTTCTAGCATTAAACATACTGATATTTATTAGTGTTGTTATCATTAACTAAAACAAATAAATTAAAATAGATATATTATGTATAAAACACATATGGAAAACTATCTGAAGGTGTAAGTTGTACCAAAATGACTAAAAATGTAT
Source organism: Hybognathus amarus (assembly GCA_030378365.1). Lineage (NCBI taxonomy): Eukaryota > Metazoa > Chordata > Actinopteri > Cypriniformes > Leuciscidae > Hybognathus > Hybognathus amarus. The sequence continues at coordinate 656,486 of JAQIUQ010002830.1, forward strand.
TAAAGGTAAATATAAATAAATATATTTATTTACAAAAGCAAAACTTGCATTATAAACTTAGTGAAATACATGGATATTTTGATGTCACCATCGAGCAATAGTTTTTTAATACAGTATTATAAATGTGGTTTACTTGCATTGCCAGGTTATTGATTTGCATGTAAACTGGGTTAATTCAATAAACTGATTTTTGGTAGTTATCAGCGTATTGTTATGCATTTAAACATGCTCTGAAAAAATACAGACAAATAACAAACATCCATAACAATGTACAATACACAGACCAAGAGCTAAAGAGTAATATTCAGAGAAAAATTTGTTTTTAAGAGGTTTTTGAAAGAAAGAAGGGAGGATGCTTGACGTATGTCTTGAGGTTGAGCATTACACAACCTGGGAGATTAAACACTAAAAGACCTGGCACCCATCGGGACCCGACTAAATTTAGGAGTCATTAACAATCCCGCACTAAAAGATCTTAAGGAACGAAACAGGGCCATAAGGTTGAAATAAATCAGATGAAGGACCAAGGTTATGAAGAGCTTTGTGCGTGAGGGTGAGGGTTAGTACCTTGAAAATTATACACAAGGAAACCAGAAGAACTGGAGTTGTGTGCTCGTTCTTTCTTGTGAGTTGTAATCGTTTTATGTTTTTAGTTACAGTAATCAAGGTAAGATGTGACAGAGGCATGTATAACAGTTTCAGCATCCTGCTGATCAAAAGAAGATCAAATACGAGAGATATTACCACCTAACCAATGTGAGCATTAAATGAAAGAGTGGAATCAAGAAGTACAGCAAGATTACGAGCTGTCATAGAGGGCATAGTCAGGTCACCAAACTCACAGTCCAATTCTATCGGCCAGATGGTTGGACAACAGATTTAGAACCAATCAAGATAGCTAATAGACAGACAGATAGATAGATAGATAGATAGATATATAGATAGATAGATAGATAGATACAGATATATAGATAGATATAGATAGATAGATAGATTTAAACTTACTGACTGACTGAGTGACTGACTCGCTGACTGACTGATTGACTGACTGACTGATTGACTGACTCGACTGACTCACTGACTGACTCACTTACTGACTGACTGACTGACTGAGTATCTGACTGAGTATCTGACTGAGTATCTGACTGAGTATCTGACTGAGTATCTGACTGATCTGACTCACTGACTGACTGACTTACTGACTGACTGACTTACTGACTGACTCACTCACTGACTCACTTACTGACTGACTGACTCACTGATTCACTGACTCACTGACTCACTTACTCTGACTGACTCGACTGAGTATCTGACTGAGTATCTGACTGAGTATCTGACTGAGTATCTGACTGAGTATTCTGACTGAAGTATCTGACTGAGTATCTGACTGAGTATCTGACTGAGTATCTGACTGACTCACTCACTGACTCACTCACTGACTCACTCACTGACTCACTCACTGACTCACTTACTGACTGACTGAGTATCTGACTGAGTATCTGACTGAAGTATCTGACTGAGTATCTGACTGACTGACTTACTGACTGACAGACTCACTCACTGACTCACTTACCTGACTGACTGACTGACTGACTGACTGACTCACTGACTGACTGACTGACTGACTGACTGACTCACTCACTGACTCACTTACTGACTGACTGACTGACTCACTGACTGAGTATCTGACTCACTGACTCACTGACTGACTGACTCACTGACTCACCTGACTGACTGACTGACTGACTGACTGACTCACTCACTCACTGACTCACTGACTGACTCACTGACTGAGTATCTGACTGACTGACTCACTGACTGAGTATCTGACTCACTGACTCACTGACTGACTGACTGACTGACTCACTGACTCACTGACTGACTGACTGACTGACTAGACTCACTCACTGACTCACTTACTGACTGACTGACTGACTCACTGACTGAGTATCTGACTCACTGACTGACTGACTCACTGACTGACTGACTGACTGACTCACTCACTGACTCACTGACTGACTGACTGAGTTACTGAGTGAGTGACTGACTGACTGACTCACTCACTCACTCACTCTCTTAGTCACCCACTTACTTTATTCCAAACCGGGGAAATTCATCTATTACAGGAGCTCCACAACAAAAAAAACAATTATGGAAAAACACATTGAATAAAAAAATATGGTTATAATAGATATAATATATGCCTACATAGTGTTGTTACTGCAATTAAAGAGTCTAATTGCTGTGTTAAGGAAGGACCTGCGGTACCTCCGTTTTGTCTGAGTTAAATTTAAGGTGATCTGCCTTCAGCCAAAGCTTAAGTTCCTTGATGCAAATTGAATTGTAAACCCAGAGGAGATGGAAACACTCTCACCTTAACCGCCATAATATACACTCTCTCTTTAAAGTTCTTTTAAGACAAGTCATATCATTTAGATGCTAATAATTGCTATCATAAATTGTACTTGTTTAGCTGAAATCATGTTAAACAGCTTCAAAAAGGCATCAGTGTCAGATGTGCTAGTGTAATGATGAGCTCTGTCACTGTTTTCCAGCTCTCTCATGAGAACGTGTATGAGGTTCTGTGTGTGGCCGACATGTACCTGTTGCCGGGTCTGAAGCGTCTGTGTGGCAGAACCCTGGCCGCGCTGCTCAATGAGGAGAACGTGCTGCACATGTGGAAGACGGCAGAACTGTTCCGGCTCTCGCGTCTGGAGGACCAGTGCACAGAATACATGGCCAAGATCATAGAGCGGGTACGTCACGCACAGCAGCTGCATGTTCGTTCACGGTTATGCTGCGTTTATGCTTATCAAAATTCACATTATTTACATTCATAATGAATGTCCCTGGTGTTATTGTGCCCGTTCATCCATTTTAATATTATTATTTAAAAAAATTATATAAACATTTTTTATATTAATATAAAAATTAATTATATAATATAAAATAATAATTTATTTTCAATAATTATACATTTATATGAAAATATGAATGTAAAATAAAATAAAAAATAAAATATTTGTAAATATAAAAATAAATGTAGTAATAATAATGTATGTTTATACATTTATATTTATATATTTATATATAATAATTTATTTTATAAACAATAAAATAGATAATTTATTTTCAATAATTATACATTTATATGAAAACAGTAAAATAAATAACAGTAAAATATTTTATGTAAAATAAAATAAAAAATAACATATTTGTAAATATAAAAATAAATGTAGTATAGAAATAATAATAATGTATGTTTATACATTTATATAATATAAATATATAAAAATAAATTTGTATAATATTATTATAAAAAATAAGTATAAAATTAGTTATTTAATATAGAAATAATATTAATATAATATAAAAAAATGTTTATTGTATTTTTAAACAAATAAAAATTATATTTTATTATAATAATATATTAAATATTTTTTATAAATACAAAATTAAATTACATTTAAAAATATATATTTAATATAACTATATAAAAGTATTTTGAAATATAAAAAACTGTATTATTTATAACACATTTAACACAAGTTAAATTTGTTATGAAAGTCATATTTTAACTATTTTCAACATGAATAAACCCTGATGACAAAAATACCATTTAATACTCAGGATTAAATTCAGTTTCTTAAAACTGTGTTTTGCTCTAGCAGCCATATTGTAAAAAAAAATGCATATGCATTTTTGGAAGGTTTTGCTCAGAAAGGAAGTCATGTTTGTTTCAGCTGGTGGAAAGGCCAGAGTTTGCCGATATGATCAGAGAGGATGCTGGGAACGTGGCGGCCAGACAGGAAACAGATTCCATCCCTCTGGTGGACGAGATTCGGTTCCACATCGCCAGTAACGTTCAGACGTACAGCGAAATTCGAGGAAGCCAACCAGAAACTCAGTGCCCTGGAGCTTCTGCTGGCCAGCATTGGGCTGGAGTGCTGAAAAACCAGAAGGTCGGGAGGGAGCGGGACGCTGAAATGATTTACAAAATGCTTTACATGCACAAATAATCTGTAGCAAACTAGCATCACATTAGCAGTACCAAACTAATATGGTCGATTCTAACCAAAAACATGCAGATGCTGCCATATTGCAGTGGCCTGTTGTGATTTAGTGAAGCTTCCTTTATTTACTTCTTCCTCTTGTTTTCCTTGAACGAACTCACTCCAGTGAGATAAAACCTTGACATTTTGATTTTCCCTATAGTGGGTGTTGTGTTTCAGTTAATATTAGCACTCTTCATGATGTTCAGGCATATACTGTTCATTCTTCCAGATGTAGCAGAATATTCAGAAACTTGTTGTGGATGCAAAGTTAAAACGATATTAAATAATGAATAGGTTTATCTGTTACATCGCTGAACATGATTTAAGTCAATATTTAATCAAAGATGAGGCCATTTCTTTTGGAAAGAAAGATTTATTTACATGCATTTCTGAATAGGAGTGCATCAAACATGGTCGGAAGAATTTGAAAGGTGCTATGATAGGGATTGACAGTTCGTGCATATTTGATTCGAGAATTGAATTATAAAAGGATTTCACTTGTTTTCTTTGACAGTGCCATTTGTTAAAGCAAATGATTATTAATGCCTCTAAATTTTCGTTCACTCACAAATGCATCTTCCAGCACTGACAGAGAAGTTTCTCTGCTTTGCACACACAGTACTTCTGCTAATGTGCACGCAATATTTGCATTTAATATCAATATTATAATCAGGAAACATGCTCCTAAACCTGACTGTCCTTAATCTTTCTCAATATAAACATTTTTGCTTTTATTTTATTTATTTTATTTTATGCAAGTGACATGTCTACACGTATGTGGTTGAAATCATCAGCATTATCCTTTGCTGATTTTCATAGCAGCACTTAAGTTTGTGTGTGTATGTTACTGAACTGGGTGCTCAAGAGAATATCCTACAAATGCGACCTGCGTATGAACATTCATGAATGTCACAGTCATGAAATATCCATTTATGATTGGATGCGTTGGCATTGCAATTTCCTTTCATATGATTTATGGGTGGGATGTTGTGACTGAATGGGATTGTACATAGGTGAGAAAAAAATAAATAATATTTAATAATGTATTACTTGTGGCTGTTTGATTTGACTTTACAAAAGTATTACTTCGCACACTGAAATCTAAAATCCATACTTCCCAATACTATATAGTTGGTAATAAATTACTCAAAAAAAAAAAAAAAAAAAAACTTAACATGAACTAACAATGAACAATACTTTTACAGCATTCATTAATCTCAACATTTACTAAAACATTTTTAAGATCAAAAGTTGCATGTGTTAACATTTGTAAATGCTCTGTGAACTAACTAACATGAACAGTACATTTTTTTATCAACCAACATTAACAATGGTCAATAAATGCTGTGAAAATATAATAGCCTACTCATTGTTAGGTAATTCATTAAGTAATATTAACATATTAGATCTTATTGTGTAAAGTGTTATATTTATATATTATATTTTTACAATATTTATTGATTTTTTTTGTCCTGCAGGAGGCGCTAAGTATTAGTGCAGGACTCAAACAGGGAGGGATTATAATTTCACTGAAGGACAAGCGTAATTTTAAACGATAACTTTTAGACATTGTCTTAAATATTGTCTGGTTTGTGTCACGTATATGTTATATAAAGCGTCATATCAAATGTTTCGTAACGGAATGTTCTTACGTTTGTTAAAATAATTGCGTCTAACGTTAGCAGGATTTCCATTGTTTTTAATCAGCTCATGATAAAGACATATCTTTAAGGCATTTGTTTTTGTATAGTGCGTTTAAAACCACCAGGGACGAAATGTGGAGATAGCATAGAACAACATGGAAATTGTCCCTTCCTATTCATTATAGCTTATAAACCTCTGAAAACCCATTTAAAATTCTCGTTTGCTGGAGTTCAAAGGACGGCGCGAAGCTTCATGTTTCTCCTGGCAACAGGAGGCAAAATTACCATGACAACCGACTCCAGTGATGGATGAAGGCCTATCAGAGCATTTTCTGTGACATCTATCATATATGAACTGTGTGTGTTTGTGTGACTCAGATCATCCCTGAGTCACACTCAATAGAGACATGCCATGAATCTGTAACCAACCAGGCAGCGGTGAGGATACTATCTACTGTAGGTCTGGAGTGATCTCACTCACCACTCGGTTTAAACCTACACCCACAAAGATCTCAGAACCAGTACAACTCCCACTACACACAGCACTCGCTGATGTACAGCCAGATCTGATGATGTAATCTCCCATCAAGTGTTTTGATCAGGATGAACAATAAAACACCAAATGCTCTAGACATTAGACAAGCTGAAGAAGGCCATGCTTGTAAAATATGCTTTTTTTGGTCTCTTGGCATACAGATAAACTAAATGAGTAAAGTTTGATGACAAATTTGATGTTGACTTGACAAAGCCAGGTCTGAAAGTTTAAAATAACTTTAAACAGCTTGATTTACATGTGTTGTTAGCATGACTATTGTTAGCATGATTTAGCACTTTGTTCGTGTGAATTAGCATTCCTCTAGCATGAAAATAGTAGGTTGTAGCACATTGCTAACATGTACAGTAGGGCAGGCTATCATGATTTACCTTATTGTTCCTAATATAAGACGACCCTGATTATAAGACGAATTATAAGATTTTTTTCTCAAGATTGTACTTTTGCTAAATACTTTTATTTAAAACACTGCATATTTTTCATATTTATTTTTTTTGTTTCAGGGAGGCATGCAAACATGACAGTCACGGGCCCTCTTTAGAACGGTAAGCTTTTCTTTGACTGTTTGTGTTTTTTAAAGGGATAGTTCACTTTGAAATTTATTTTTGGTATGTTTCAGCTTAGCTCAAGATCATCCAAGATGTAGGTGTCTGTTTCCGCAGTAGTTTCAATTTTGATATTTTTAGGTCAAACCATTCTTGTCTGTCAGTCATATAATCCAGGTCTATGCACCTCAAAGAGCATGCACAGATAAGTCCTAATTAAACATGATTTAATGACTCGTAAATGTAAGTACATTGATGGCCTAAGACTTCTCTGTGCATGCTCACTGAAGTGGTGACCATTGATCACTCAATGTTACTACTAAATACTAATGCGGCAAATGAGTCTTACATGCATGTTATTCCCTTCTCTGCCTTCTCCTATAAAATAACTTTTTTATCATAGTAAAATCTACATATCGTTCCCTACAAAAGTATTGTTTAGCATAAAACATGTTGAAGATTAGTCGATTACTCAAATGATGAGGTGTTTCCTCACAAAAGCAGTTTATTCAGTGTGGTGAAACCTCTTCTCCATTGACATCCATTCATAAAAAATGGCCTCTGCTCTCCTTTCCTGCGTAAATGCTTTAGCATTGGCCGTGACGCTCTTTTGGCTGAAGGTTGCAGGCTTGTTATCTAGTGGCTTTGAGTACGAATTAGCATGTTGCTAGCATGTTTTAGAATGCTGTTAACATGAATTACCACGTTGCTAGCATGATTTAGCTTTTAGGTAACATGAATTAGCATGTTGCTAGCTACATTTTACAATATATTCAAATAGAAAACAGTTATTTTAAATTATAATAATATTCCACAATATTACTATTTTTTATTGTATTTTAATGTGTTTTAGTATTTTTGATCTTGTAAGAGAAAATATATATATTTTTTAAATCTAACAGAATAAAAGTGTTTGTGGTATTCTTAATTTTTAGGAGTTTTAATTTGTCCAAACACTTCTTGGAATCACTGATCAAAGCAGGATTGTAGATTGGGTTTCTCTAAGCCTGCAAGAGTATTTGTGTCAGCTGAAGTTTCCCTTGCACAAAATTACCATGGTAACCATGTTTTCTGCCAAAAGGAAAGGAGAATGGCATGCAGGTCAAAGTCTGCCAAGTAGGCAAATATCCTACTCAGATATTAAACAAATATATTCAGTGTTGCATGTATGTTCTCCAGCAGTTTAGTGTGGGTTATATAAACAATGGCTATGTTAATTTAACACCGGTAGTTTTGCTGTGATATTGATGTTTCCACGGGCAGAAAACTGAGCATTCAGAGGATCACGTGTTTCCCACAAGTAATGTTCTCAACTGAATCTTATAGTGGAAATCATTCAGCGTAATCATAAATATCACTCAATAAAATACTGTGGGTCAAAAACAGTCCAAAGTAACACATATGTACACACATTTTCATTCACAAGTAGTTTTAATCTGTTAATTTTCTGTTTTATAGGTTTAATCATGATCTGTACCCCTGGGATTCACTTATTGTCTGAGGCCTATTTCCTGCTGCGATCACAGCATTGTTGGAAAATTGGTATGGCTTATTTCTCCTGCATTGTTTAAATCAAGGGCAGCATGTGTAGGTCATGTGTACACTCTTAGAAAAAAGATTTAGTGTGGTTCATAGAACTTAAAGGTTCTATATAAGGTGAAATTTCTTAAAAGGGTCCTGTTATGCTTTTTACATTTTCAAAGTTCTTTACTGTGTAATGTTCCTGCTTGAGCACGAAAAAGGTCCTTGAAAAAAGCTCTGGAAGTTACAAAGCATATTCCTCATTTAAATAATTCTCGTGTTCACAAAAAGGGGCGTGGCCTAGTCGAGTTGAGGAGTTGCTGCCTGCATCCCAATTTGCATATTCGCTTAAACATATAGAGTTCTAACAGCATTCTGAAAATGAGAATTATTAGTATTTTGAAATTAGTAATCTTCCGGTTAGAATTTGAAGTGTAGATTCGTGCACACTAACGGCTAATACTGCCCACAACCCATTGCACATTGGACTTAGGATTCGATTAGAAACTACTAATACTGAATAAAAAAGTGTTAAAAAAACAAACATGGCAGATGTGCGAGTTCATACAATGTAGAGAGGTTTAGATAAAGGGGATTGAGTATTTAACCTGATCGAAAAGATATTTATTCAATGTTATCCACCATGTACTTTTTGTAAAGATACATTTGGTAATCATTTTAAAATGCATCATGCTCATTATGCAAATTGAAAACTCATGAGGAGAGTTCTCCGCATGAAAGACGAACGACTGGCAAATCAATGTGCCAGACATTTCTCTACGAAACGGTAGGAAATTAAATTAAAAGGAATATGGAGGATTTGAACTGTGACAAGATGATTGACAAAAATAATGTGTTTTTTTGAACTTCCAAGCATGAACGCCAATAGTAGCGCCCAAAAACAAAATTAAGACTTGAGGGTATAATAGGAAACGCTTTACATAATATTTTCATGTTTCAAAAGCGATAAATTATGTTTGCGAGCTGTTTAATTCATCAAATGCGATCCAAATAAAAAATGAGAAAATGATCTAATACATAAAATGAATCTATGATGGAAACAGCGTGAAAACAAACTCATGGCAATTCAGGACGTTTTGGCGAATTGGTGGTTTGTGTGTGTCAGCATGTGAATGAAATCTTTCAGTCCCCCAGCTGCCCTGTGACACAAACAGTGCATGTGAGACTGAAAGAGGCTTACTGTGGCACCACATGACTCTTCCCATAGTCCACCTGCTTCACATGTCAGTAAAAGTAGAGCTCAAACACTTCACAAAAATCTCTTTTATCAAAATTACTAAATCCATGCAGCCACATGACACTGGGAATAAAATCCACAACTAAGGACAACATGAATAATTAACAAGAATCAATAAGCGCTTTGCAAACCGCTGCTTATAATTCAATTAAATGCAAGAAGACGCTGAGATCTTCAGCGTCACACAATCCTTTAGAGCACCAAATACAGCTAGACTGGAACCAAATACGGCACTCTGGAGCTGAGCTGATTTACAGGTTTTATTTCGGCATGCGATAAAAAACAACCTGTTCCATTGCCTCGCTCTTTAATCTCCTCCTGGGTGAGCAGAGGCTCCCAGAGACCCGTGAGGAAACCTGGAACACGGTATACAGACACGTACAGAGAGAAGCACTCAAATGGGAACTATTAGAATTCTTGTTGACTTCAACATTGTCTTAATGCGGGTTCCAAAGTGCCTCACATGCACATAATTAAGAAAAGGAGAAATAATTACATTAAAGTCAAGTTTATAAGAACATAAAAGTGACAGGATTTCAGACCTCTCTGGATTTCAGAAAATTAAACATATCGTAAAAAGTTCCTCTGCATTTTTCTTGATGCAGGCATTTTGCATTATGGAGGATCTATTGTTTGAGCAAATTTTGCATTGGTTTTTGAATTGCATAGATGTAATGCTTATAGATTTCTAAGAATACAACTATAAATACTGACTCGGTCAACCAAACCACCTTATCAGTGAAACTTTGTATTTTAAAAAAGGCAGTGCATGTCATTTTGTGTTGGTCCGACATACTGGGTAACACTTTACAATAAGGTTCATTAGTTAACATTAGTTAATGTATTTACTAACATGAACTAACCATGAGCAATACATTTGTTACTGCATTTGTTCATCTTTGTTAATGTTAGTTCATGAAAATACAGCTGTTCATTGTTTGTTCATGTTAGTTCACGATGCATTAACTAATGTTAACAACGATTTTAATCAAGTATTAGTAAATGTTGAAAATAACATTAACAAAGATTAACAAATGCTGTATATGTGCTGTTCATTATTAGTTCATATTACCTAATGTAGTTAACTAATGTTAACTAACAAACCTTATTGTAAAGTGTTACCACATACTGATATGATTTAAATATGAATACAAGCTATATAAAATCAGTGTATTTTGACCATTCAGCAACCTATGTTAGATATTACAAGACATTTAATATTTTAAAAAGACAGCATGTAATTGTAAGTTTTAATATGATAACTGAAATATGAAATATACAAGCCAAGCTGTATAATCAGAGCATTCAGGTACAATACAAATGTGAATTTTAAAGGAAATGGATGCCCTTTTATTACATTAAAAAAAATTATACATCAATATAGAATTTAAATATGGGAGTACAAATATGAAGTATGATATGGTTTGCTCAGTTCATACTGACTGTATATAGACTATATTTCCAGTGGTAGGCCACGGAAGATTACAAAATGAGGCGCACAGTGAGCAGAAGTTTACAGACCTCCAGAGTCTTTGTGCTGGCCTTCAGACTTAGCTCTGAGAACACTGCTGGAGAGAGCATCATAGAATAGGTTTCCATTGTGTAAAGCAAGCCGTGGGAGTGACGAATCACGCTTCTGTCCTGGCAATCCGATAGAGCAACTGCATTCCCATCCCAAATGCGCCAGATTCCGACAGCTTCCGCTAAAAGCGTAGATATCCAACGCACATGGCACCCTTTAGCGTCAAATTGCAGGTCGGGCTGTAGTTCACCACAAAATGAAAACTCTCCTGACAAGTTACTGACCCCTAACGGCCTCATCCAAGATATTCCATGTTTCCTGAGTGGAAGAGAAATACGCTTTTTGAGGAGAAAATTCTAAGACTTTCCTTAGAATAATGGACTTGCAACCAACATTTTAAAGTCCAAATCAATGCAGTTTCAGAAGGTCTTTGAAGTGATTTAATTGTCTGTGTAGGATCGCAGCTGAGAAAGAGGGTCTTATAGCGAAACGAAAAAAAAAATAATAATAAAACGCCGGGAAGTCAAATATTCAAAGAAAATTCCAGAAATGTTTTCCTCAAAAAACGTATTTGAAGTAGTTCAGATGCAAAAGCCTCTAAATGCCATTTGAAATTTTCTTCTAAAATGACCATTTTTATCAAGCTTGTATATTTAAGTTCAGTAATTTCACTTAAATGACAATTAATAGGTAATCTTCATTGCCATTTAAGTGAAATTACTGAACTTAAATATACAAGCTTGATAAAAATGGTCATTTTAGAAGAAAATTCATATGGCATCAGGCTTTTGCATCTGAGTCTTCATTTCTCTTCCACTAAGGAAAGAAAGACATGGATATCTTGGATGACATTGAGGTGAGTAAATTCTAAGTAAAATTTTCATTTTGAAGTAAACTTAATCCTTTAACGTGTGTCCCAGGACTTTTGGCACTATAGTGTAATTAAAGTGACAATTCAACAGGAATTTACAGTGTTCCTGTATTTTTAAAAGGCAATGCATGTTATTTTAAGTTGGTTTTATATTAAATATCACATCAATTTATAAAGAAAAATACAATTGTGTGCTATAGAAAATGACCATGCAACAAGTATATGAGATAAGCTACTAAATTCTTGCATCTGATTGGATGTATTGTTTAATGTAGCTTACATTTGTGCATTGATATTTAACCATGCAAGGCATGCACAGCATCAATATGCATGTATGTGGGAAAATAATAGAAGCAGCGAGAGTCGGTAGCCCGCAGCTCACACCCTTTGACTAACATCCTGGACAGACCATCTGTCTGTAGACAATCTCACACACGTGTCATTGCAAAGCATGAATTTGGATGAGCAAACTCTTTATTATACTATAGCCAGGGCAGCGATGTAGTCAACTTCAGTTTTCAAATGCCAGAGTAACTAGACCTTGATATCCGTGACAATGTGTGACCTTTAATTGTGATCATGCTGTCATAAGATTTTATTAAAGTAGCCGATGTAATAAAAGGAAAAATGAGGACATGGGAAGGCATCATGGCACACTCATGCAGCGTTATGGAAAAACACCACCAAGGATCACAATCCTTTGGCTTTGCTGTGATTGGCAGACACGTTTAGCTCAGCATTGTTGCCATATCAGAGTTTGGACACCTACCCCCTCTTTCTTTTTCTTCTTAAGTTGAGCCCAAAGTTTTGAGTCTAGGAAGATTATCCCCTCACAAGGCCACTGACCCCTATGTGACCTCACTTTAGCACTACCTATCTGGAGATTTTGTTTTAGCATGACAACAATGGGACTGAAACTTAAAAAAAAAACACCTGGGAAATGATTTATTGTTTGTGTCAGTCATCGACTGTCTTTGATGGAACGGCATCTGTTTGTTTTCCAGTATTGACGCAAGCAGCTGTCTCCGTACTTATTAACAATGCGCATGCGCAAGATCAAATTCGAATAAGAGAGAAAGAGCGTAAAAAGGGCAATCAATTTGAGGATCGCTTAAAGCGGCGCGGTTTAATGTCAAAAAGCTTGCATTGGTCTAAATTATATCTAGGTCTGAAATATTAAATCTTATTTTTAAGACTTAACTGGGAATATTTTTTGTGAATTTTGTAATGTTTTCAGCACCATATTAGTATTCAGGAATAAATGAAATTTCTAATACATACCACTGGTGTAACCAGCCACGTGATACCTGTTACAGTTTTCATCGCTGATTACCATGGATTAATCATAGTCTGTTTGTGATTAACTGGATGCGAATTGAAATTGCTTGAAATAATTTGCATTATTATGTCAGGTGCCAATCATAATAGATTTAAGCGTGTGTTAAAATGAGAACAAAAAAACATGATGTTTTAATGAGACTGTTGTAGGTTACAGCTTTCTGTGCCCCCTGGTGGTGTCTGTAAACTCTTATTACCAAGCAACATAATTGCCGCGACGCTCGCGACGCCGAGCGATATGAAGCGAGCGTGTGCTTGCTCTTTAAGAAACACTCCTGTTGCACGAGAGCCTGGTGTTTTTCCAGCTCTCTCCGTTATCTACATGCGCTCCCATATAAGACAGAAGTCGGGGGAGAGGGCGTAATGATTATTTCTCTTGCTTCGTAGCCTCACCACAAGAAAGAAGACAAAAGAACAAGAGACTCGGACAGACTTGAGCAATAAATTGCATTGTCAGGTGAGTGACACCTTGCAGCCATCATGACAGTGGAGGCTGATTAAGCGCATCTTTATGTATACATTTGATTGAATTTTTCAAGAACTCGTTTATTTTTGTCATAGGCAGATACATAGTATTTTTTAATTTAAAATGTATGTTTAGTTGCATCTTTGAGGTACATCTTTTTGTGTAGATTTCATTTTTCAACTAACTCGTTTTCTTGTACAATAACGACGCCTGGTTTCTGCTTTAAATTTAAGAAACAAGTTGAAATATATTCCCATTCAACAGTTCTAAATAGAAAAATAACATTTTATTATTATTTTTCGTTTTTTTTTTGTTTTTTTTTTACAAATTATCCCCATATTTCAGGTGTCAGGCATTGTATTGAAGCTTTGTGTCTTAGTTGTTGCGCACAAATGTTCCTTCTGCTTAAGTGCTCTCACATGCTTTGCAAGATCGGTGTCATTAAATATTAAATGCATATCAATTTATTTTAGATGCACTGTAATTAAAGCTGCATTTTAAGTACTGGTTAACAGTGTACCAGTCTAATACATCTCCCATGACTGACAGCTCCCTCAGGACCATCACAGAGCATCATCCTCATAGTGCGTGCTTTAACCGGTCAATAAAATGTAGGTTAATGTGAATTTATTTGGCACTGCTCGTGCATGTAAACACTGACACCGCTGGAGATGGATCGCTTTCAAACCTGTCATGTACGTGGGTTCGTCAGACACAATGTAGGTTATTGGGACATTGTCACGATTTTAACTTCTTATATCCATTGGCCTGTGTGGTAAACGCGAAACCCTGATGGATATGCAATAGAGACATAATTGGTTCACAAATGCATTATTCTTTTGCTCTGGCTCGTGCAAATGTCTTTGGAATACAAATTTGTTTGGGAATTATAATTTATTCCGAATCCGTAGCTCGGGTTTCCAAAATAAACAAATTTCATTAGGTGCGCGCGCCGAAAATTAGGGCACGTGCGTGATATGATTCAGGTTTCATTTTGAGACCAGACAGGTTTAGATTTAAGCAGACATGCTTGATATATTTGGTGCCACCATCCATATCTGACTGATGGCAGTGCCATATACTTGATTATGATTGTCATATTCATAGAAGAGCAAAAAAACAAGGTAATATGTTTATTATGTTTTACAACTGGCACTTTTTTTAATCCCTGATGTTGTACAAAGTTGGCATAGTATTCTGCTCATACTTAAAAGGTAAATCACTGTTGGAATTGACTAATACAATGAACTTCATAGTGTCCACAATTAATGAGCTGAGTGTAAGTGCTGCCGTTTTTGTTTATAACATCCCATTTGCCAGATTTGGCGTTCAGAATAGAAGGACATTAGAGCACTTAAGCTTTTATCCCCATTCCTTTGTGATAGATTTATAATACATCCAATATTGTGTTTCATATTTGATAGTTAGTATAAAGAGTGTTCATTTATAACCTTCAGGGGTTTTAAACAGCAGAATATCCAGACAACATTATGTCTCAGCTTGTGGCCTTCTGGATACGTCTGCTTCATTCTTCTTGCTCTTGACACTGGTTGATTAAACATACATTTGCATAGCTTGTTTTGATAGTGAGTATATCATTGTTTATCTAGTGTCAAGGCTAGTTAGAGGTCTGGGATTGTTTTGAAGGTCATTATTGGGGTCAAGATTCATTGAAAGCTGATGGTGGCTGAGATAGCTAAGCTGTGAACCTGCTATATTTCTTTGCTCATGGCCAAAACTGACAGCTGGGACAACAAAGGGCATTTAACTAGCAGTCTAGCGCTCTCAGTCAGCTTTCCCAGTGCATTGTTAAGGGTTTGACAAATCTGAGTCACCTTTATTTTTAAAGTGCTTTAAAGAACAGAAACCGTTTCAAAGCAGCTTCAGAATATTAACAGGAAATGAAAGATGCTGCTGTATTTAGACAATAGTCTCATTATTCAGCTCAAGTCAGTTCAGTGTGAGGGTGGTTCACAATTGTAGCTCCCTTGGTCCTTGTAAAAAAAAGATACTGGACATTTTCCCACTGACATTTTTAACATCGAACCTGAAATACAGAACAAAAAAGATGGCTGTTATGATGCGATAGATTTGCGGATCGGACTTCCAAAACAATGCGCTCGCTGTGCATAGCCTACATATGATGGTATTTTGCTGTGAGGAGACTGATATGTACGAGAAAAAACTGGTATGCATCAGGATTCTGTCCTTTATAGGGTTGCATTCTGTGATATCATGTCCTGTTTTTGGTCGTTGACATGTCTTTGGTCCATGTTGAGTTCATATTACATTCAACTGCAATTAGCATTTGGAGCGATCGAGACCCATCTTTTCAGGTCAGGTCGACTTGTTTGGTGCGCACCAGGGTTCAGATAGGCGCTCACACTTATTCAAATGAACTGCACTAACAGATCAATTGCACCAGGGTTTGTTTTATCGAATAAAATCTGTGATATCTTCATCATTATAAACAAGTTCAATCCAGATAAGCGGCTCTACTGAGGACATAAATGTCTTCATCAGCTCCCCAAGTTTATGTCCCTTCAATTCATTTCAATAACAATTTCAATGTTGCAACTTCATCCGTTTTCAAAAAACTTTCAGCTATAAAGCAGAAAGACAGTAGTGTCATCATTCAACTCAGTTAAGTTGATTATTATGGTGTTTTACTTATCAAACACACACCAGAGGAATGCTAGGCGCATGTCGGTCGTTTGGCTCTGGTCGTTGACATTGCTTGCAATTAATAATGTCACAACTGCTTGTTGTTTAGATGAAATAGCAGAATTTGATGGATTTAATGGTTTGTCCGAATCTAATTATTTAGAAAATAACACAAGATTAGTCTACATTGGGTTTCAAAATCGAATTTACAATCAAAGTCACGTCTTTAGCAATTTTGAAAACTGTTAAACCAAGATAACACTGGACCGAATTAGAAATATTTTAAGTATTTGCACTTTTTGCGATGTACCAAATTAAGAAATAAAGCAAAATGTCAGATCAAGATGCTCTTTGGATCCGTGTCAAATTATGCTGGCAGTATCCGATCATTGCAGGTTTCTGACATATCCCAGAGCAGCATAGTGTTGGCCCAAATACTTGGCCCACATGTGTGGATTGCCAAGATGTGGTCCGGTATCTGTGCCTGGTACTATGTTGTGGTCTGGGAATTTTTGTTTTCTTCAGTCTGAAAAAATTACTTAGACATTTTCAAATTCATATACAATTTTCAACTTTCGCATTATGCTGATCATATAATTTGTAGTAGAAACAGTCTGTATTTACCTGTCTTGATCTGGGTTCTAAGCCTTTATCAGAAGGTTGTTCCATAATTCGAGTAGTAAGTGGCGTTTAGATAAGTCCCAGTACACTCTTAAAAAAAAACAAAGGTTACCAAAGGACAAAAAGCGTTCTTCTTTCTGACGCAACAGAAGAACCATTTTTAGTCTAATTCCTAAAAAGGCACCTTCCTCTTAGAAGAACGATTTTTTTCTTAGTAGGAAAGAACATAAAAAACATCTAAAGAGCATTCTCTACACTACAAAGAACCTTTTGTGCAATGGAAAATGTCCTCAAGGGTCCTTAATGGAAGGATCAATGAACTATAAAGAACTTTAAATATTTTAAAAAGTGAAGGAATAAAAAAAACGCAGGATCAGTCATGCTGCCGACTTCCTAACTACTGAGAGTATATATGCAAATCGGCATTGCAAACCTCCAAACATACAGAGAAAAGTGCACTGGCTAACCCGGACACATGTAATGGAGTGAGTTAGTTGATCAGCGTCTGTGTTTGACTTGTTAGTGTGAGTTTCAAACAGGATATCAGACTTCATCAGCTTCCTGACAGCCTGACTCGCATTCAAGAGCTCAGATCGCTACTTGATTAAAGGCCATGAAACACTATATACTGGTGTTTGTGTGAAAACAACAGTTCCCTTTCCTTGTTATACACTGAGCAAAGCGTTGTATTGCATATGACACCGGAAATACCAAAAGGAAACCAAAAGATGAGGGCAAATGTGTAGTGATCAAGAGGGGAAGAGTACATCACATTCTCCTGAATGCGTGTTTAACCCAGAGTACCTGAGATCAGGACAGCTTTAGTATCCACCGTTCATTTCAGTTTATTAGCTGTCAGATGAGACTAAACATGGCATTACATTTTAGAACACACTAGTAAATAAACATTATGTAGTTGAAAGCATATGTCCTGTGAAGCAAATGGTACAGACGTGTCATTAAGGGGCAAATGACAGAACCACCCTGGGCCTGGAGTGTCCCAGCAGTCCTCAATCAGCATATTGATGAAATCCTTGCACTAGGCATTAGTACACAGTGATGATGAGGGCATTCTGACACATTTATTCACATACCTTTTTAAAGCCGCACTATGCAGGTTTTCCTTTTGTCAAACTGTGCCCCTAGAGTCACTGAGGAGTACTTGTACTGTCGGAAATGGAGTGCCGAAGTGATGGCGCGCAGTTTGTAGGACAACTCGGAAGCTAGCGGTCGGCTTGGCGTCCTGGTATCGAAACAGCTGTGCGTTTTCCTCATAAACTTTTGGAAAACTCAAAGGAAATAAGGTGTGTTGTTTTAACAGTTGTGACCCTTACATGTTTTGTCTATCAAGAGATAATCTTTAGCAAGTTCTAATCCAAAATCTATAAATTTTGAAGCCTATATAAAGTTTTATAAAAACACAAGCAGACCCAATAAAGTTTATAAAACCAAACAGGTTATAACTGTGTGTTCTATGAGTCATATATGAAAATGTTAAAATATTTAGAGGTTCTGTTGACCACAGACCTTGCTTTGCAGGCGATTTTAGCAGAAACCCATTGAAAAATCCCCATAGACTCTTGGAGCGAGGGATCCGAGAGTTGCTGAAAATGCTAACGCGTTTTGGCTTCCCAGAGTGACGTCGGGAACTTCGGCCTGATCCCCCCTCCCCCTGTGTACTCGGTACCTGTTCAGTAGGATGGAAGCTGTAACGAGTGGAAATAAGGTGTGGCCCCTTTAAGAACTGCGTCCTGTTGCAACCTGTTCGGCAGTCTGTATTGTATGCGCCTCGAACACCGCATGTATACGGCGCCGGGTTATTTCTGTTTGATGCTCATTTTCAGCAGATCTTCTTGCCTGTGAAGTAATTTGTTACGTCGCGAGACCTGATGTCCCGTGACATCTTCCTGATGCTGCTCGGCCCGCCGGCTCAAAGTTGCAAGTGTGTTTTTTCCGCTCACAGGCAACGGGACCCCACAACATTCAACCCAAAAATACTCATATACCCATTGGAATAACATCTGAAGCTATTCAGTTAAGGTAAAAAAACTGCATAGTGCTGCTTTAAGTACTAGGGCGGTAATGAGTCCTGCCCATGTTTGCTCAGCCCTACATGTTTTCTGTATGTTGCGGGCATCGCTCACTTCACGTGAAATGTAATCTTAGTTGTATACATGTTTGATTTTGAGGCTACTGTGTTATTTAAATAATTCCTTCAGGAGTTTTTGCATAAGCTTTGAGCAATCAGCATTGAGATTTGGTGATTTTTTTGAGCTCTGGCTTCTAGATCTGTCTTATAACAATGCATGTTTTGCACAGTATCAGAGGATGTCATTTTTCATAGCTCAAACTTTCTGCTTATTTACTTTGTCTTTCCTTGTGGGTCTCTGATATAGTCTGAATCCAGATGAATCACACACATATAAACAGACATTTATGATACACTACTGCCAAAAGCTTGTGGTCCGTTGAGTTTTTTAATTGATTTAAGTTCTTTTGTTCCCCAAGGCTGTTGAAAACAGTTGTGCTACATGATATTTTTGTTGAAACACCGTGATTTTCTTTTTCTTTATGGGTTTTAAAAGAACAGCATTTTCTTTTGTAAAATTATAAATATCTGTGACTTTTGATCAATTTAATGCATCCTTGCTCAGTATTAATTTCTTCAAACGTCTCTATCAAACTTTTAACTGTATTTCATTCTCAACCCTTCCGCTCTCTCTTTCTTGTACTCAGTATGGCACAGAAGGAGAAGTTGCAGTGTCTCAAAGACTTCCATAAGGACACATTGAAGCCGTCTCCTGGCAAGAGTCCCGGCACGCGTCCGGAAGACCGAGGCGGAGGGCAGGGCACCGCAGCGGAGAGATGGGGCCAGCAAGCTGGATTTCGTGCTCTCTGTGGCCGGAGGTTTTGTTGGTTTAGGCAACGTTTGGCGTTTCCCGTACCTCTCTGCTACAAGAATGGCGGAGGTGAGTGTTTCCATGTGTAATATGATAACAAAGATAACACTTTTCAGTCTTTGTGAACTGTAACACGTCACCGTGCAGAATAAGAGCGTGTGATATTAACTCCTTTGAGCTCATTATGAAGTATTTCATATGTGAATGTATTATATTCCGTGCCTGCGCTTTAAAACTATACAGTATCATTTATATACTATTTATTGTTATTTATTAATTTGAATTAGCTTTTATTTTTAGTTTCAGTAATTTTATGTGCTTTTGACATTGTGCTATTTTTTATATTTCTATCTAGCTTTAATTTTTTATTTCAGTGTTAGTTGTAGTAATTTGAGTTCTTAAATTTTTCTGTTTTAGTTGCTAAGTCAACATTTCTAATCTTAAAGGGATACTTCACCTCTGGAAAGATGAATGTGTATTTAAAATGGGTCATTTATGTAGAAGAAATGTGAAATTATTTTGAATCTGAGCTTTCTACACTGAGAAAAGCCAGAAAATGTATTTTTGGCTTATGTGGATGAAACAACAACAACTCCGAGAATGCACTTGCTTCGCTGCCCTAGGAGGCCACGCCTACCGGTAACAGAGCGCAGTAATTAAACAACAAGTCTGAGACCAAGCGGCAACATTCTAATCTGAAAGATGAAGCCTACCTGGAAGTGCGCTAACCTGCAATACATCTCAAATCCGCTCTAGAGGCCGGGTCCCAAAGGGAGCAAATATCCATAGACGTCATGTTAAAATCTCAGTTTTCACAGCATAAATTCATATGTTTACAGTTTGGTCCCATGGACTTTTATTGTAATCTTCAAAATGTTCTGCGGTACCTGACAACTGTGAGGGGGTGAAATATTTTTTAACTCGTTAGTTTTAGATCATGCATTTAGATATCAAATGTATGTAAATAAGGGCGGTTAACTTTGATTGACAGCTGATAAAGGGCTGCGCAGAGTGGAATTTGACGTCTCGCAAATTCAGCAAAAGCTGAATCCCGGATATCGGCTTTATTGCAATTAATTAAAACAATTTTTAATAGTTTTAAGTTAACAATAACAACACTGGTTTTAGGTTCAATACAAGTTAAACTACCAATAACATCTGTGACATTGTAAATTACTATAATAGTAATTCGAACTGGTCTCTACCTGGTCTTACCTGTTGTTGTGTTTTCCAGGTGCATTTCTCATCCCCTACTTCATATTTCTGTTTGGCGGAGGGTTACTGTCTTTTTCTGGAGGTGGCGCTCGGCCAGTCACCTCTGAGGGAGGAATCACCTGCTGGGGGAAATTCTGCCCCATTTTCACTGGTGAGACAAAGTATATGGATCAAGAGAGATAAGAGAGTGAGGGGGAGGGCAGAGACAGTTCTGACGTTGATGACTCATCGGCCTCAAGCACATTTTAATCAGCATAAGTCATATTTCATGGCCCCCTTCTCCCACCACACACACACACACATGTTACCCGTGGTCCCTCACGGCAGCTTGAGACCAAATTGGACAGCTGGCCGTTGCTGTGATGCGCTTCCGAAGTCTGATTGGCTGCTGAGGTGGCTTGTTAAACTGATCTTCACTCTGACCTGTTTTCAGCATCTGCTGTGGTTTCTAAGCAACAGTGGAAGACGCTGTGTTCTTTCAGATGTGTTGTCGTGTTCCAATTACTGCATGTGTGTCAGTCACTCATACACACACACTACATGTGTGTTTAATTCCCCATCATTTGTTTGCTTTGCGCTGCTCTCTGCTTCAGAGTACTTCAGAATGACTAACACCCCGCTCCGCATTTGGGGCATGAATTCTGATCTCCATGGCAACAGCCGTGAGAGGTGACTGAGATGCTTATGATGGGATGTCCTTCTTCTGTCCGCTCAGAGATATTCTGCCCAGGAGCCAAAATGGAGTGGTTGTGTTAGGATAGAGAGAACAGGGAAGGAGGATTTTCTTAGAAGAGGGCTTTTCAATTTTCATGTATTAGGACCTAATTAATACTGTGAAAAAGGTTATTATAAATTTGTAAAATATTTACTTTCTTATTCAATTAAATTATTGCTATTTTTCTATTTACTCTAATTCTATACTGTGTAATGCATTAGTTTATTATTTATTTAAAACAAATTAATTTTTTAAATTAATTCTAATCAGTACTTATTTGTTCTTATTTATTTTATTTTTATTACAGTTTCTTATTTATTTAAATCAAATGTTTTTACTTATGTAGCTTATATAAAAACATTCGATTCAAATAAATAAATGAAAAGTATTTTTAAAAAAATATTAAAATAAAAATTTAAATCTGTTTAACCAAATGTTTTTAAATTACTTATTTTCATTTATAATTCTTTTTACATTTTTTTTATTTATTTAAAGCAAATGTTTTTACTTATGTAGTTATATAAAACAACATTTGATTTCAAATTAAAAATAAGAATGAAAATGGTTAAAAAAATATTTTAAATACAATTTTTAAATCTATTTTAATCTATTTATTTATTTTGATTTAAATAACATTATATTTATTTATTTTAATCAATTTATTTTAATGTAATGTATTAATTTATTGTCCAGTTATTTAAATGCTAGAAAGTTTAATTTCTTTCCTTCAAGTGTATTTATTTAGTTACTTCATATTAACACTGATTTTAATTGATTTATTTTTACAACTTTTCCACAGACAGCCTGTCGTAAAACCCCTGTCTTCAAGGATATTGAGATTTATGTTTATGCTTCATGAGCCTCTCTATGCACACGTGCACGTGACAGGCCATCGCTCTATGTGTGGTATGGGTTTTATTGTAGCACATACCAGCGACATTTCCCACACCGTGAGCCCATTGTCCCCTTTCACCCAATGGTTATGTTCTTCGCATCAGCGGCAGCTGAGGGATGTCTCTTGAGCACACACACACACACCTACAAATTAATTAAGTCCTGCTCTTGCATACCACTCAAACGCACGTTTGGCATTCTGTTGTCAGCTGTCACAGCGAGCTCCTGGGCACCGCCAAGCGGAGCTTGTGGCTCTTTGTGTTAACTCTGGCATAATACCCAGCATTCAGCCCTTTGACTGGCCCTCAACCCTACAAAAATACAATTTCAGACGCAGATGTGTCAGAGCCAAGCAGGTGAAAGCTTCATTGCTCTGGGGAATCAGAGTCCTTCAGGGCGTGTTTGACGTCAGTATAAGAATGAGAACACAGTGGGTCTGTCTCATAAAGTCTCACACTGTGCTCCGGTCTGCTCTCAGATGCTGGCAGCTCTTCTTGGTAACAAGCCGCATGATTTGAGATAGCGCTCATGTGTGTAACACATCGAGTGGCAAGTTACATGCTGTGCAAAGTCAGATGCTTGTTTCCTTGATGACCAGCGCTAATCATGGCAGATTAAAGGGTTAAGTTCACCCAAAAATGAAAATTAAGTCATTAATTACCTACCCCCACGCTACATACCAACACCGGGAGACCTTCCGTCGCCCTTCGGAACACAAATGAAGAAATATTTTCTGATAAAATTTTAATATCTGAAATATTCCATGTGACTAAAGTGGCTCAGTATAAGTTTTTCAAGTGACGAGTCAGAAGTATAAGTTTATAATGTGACATTTCTTGACTAAAATAAATGATTAATTTAGAGAAATAATATAGAAATACTTGTTTTTATCCATTGGGTAATGGTTGCCATGCGTTAAAATTAGCTGTTGTGCTACTAAATATTTGAGCGTTGACGCCTACGTATAAACTTAATATTTAAGAAAGAATGAGTAAAATAGCAGATCTCTTAAATTTAAATTAGTGAGCTCATGTTTTACCCAACAAACTAGGACATAATTATATGGTGATGTTGACATTAATATGATTTACAGTACATTTATAAGAGAGCATATATTATAAATTATTACTAGTGGCTCTCAAGCATAAAACCAAACTAAACTAAACTTAAAATCAAAACAAATAAAATCAAAAACAAATGAATAGCACATTCAACAATATTTCTGTTTTAAATAAATGCAGTTTTTTTACTTTCTATTCATTTTGACAGTTTCCACAAAAACTAAGCAGCACAACTGTTTTCACCATTAATAATACTCATAACGTTTCTTTAGCAGCAAATCATCATATTAAATAATCCACTATTTTGAAGGATCATGCTGAAAATTAGACTGGAAGTAATGCTGAAAATCCAGCTTTGATCACAGGAACAAATTACACAAAAATTTAAATAAAAAAGGAAAACATTTATTTTAAATTGTAAAAATACTTTCAGAATATTACCATTTTTACTATATTTTTGATCAAGTAATGCCGCCTATGTGATCATTAATTTAAAAGTATATTTTTTTACCAACTCCAAACTTTTGAAAAGCTGGTGTAAATTAGTGGTGCAACCCTATCATTTAACAACTTCCTTTTGTTTGTATAATTTTAAATAAACCACTGAAGAACTGTGAGAATGTGTATTAAGAAAGTAAATGTTGCTCTCATGTTGACACGAATCGCTACGCCTTTGTGGTGATCGTGTCTGCTGAACATCTTATGACATCGCTACTGGTGGGTTCCTACTACCTTCTGCAGTGTTTCCAGACGAGCTGTCCTGGGCCCGCTGCAAGCACAGCTGGAAGCACATAACTGTGTGGAGGACACGTCCCTTAAGAACAAAACCCTCTGGCTCTCCACCAACACTGTCAACTTCACCCTCCCGGCCACCGAATTCCCTGGAAGCCAGAATCGGCGCGGGTGTGTGTCCGTACGGCACGCTCTTCGCCCCGTCTCCATCACTCTGATATCGTCTAGGCGGAACGTCCTTGGCATCTCTTCAGGGATCGACAGGTCGGCGGTCTGAAGTGGGATCTGGCGCGTGTCTGTTGGCCGTCTGGATCGTCTGCTTCTTCTGCATCTGGGAAAGGAGTCAAATCCACCGCAAGGTGAGGGAGAGGACGAGAGTGACCCTTCCAAAAAGCAAGCATTACACTTTCAAAAATGTCCCCACATTTTGCAAAGTGATCATTATATTTTAAGAGCGCAAAATGCAAGTCTGAACATATAAAATTATCAAGTAGAAGCTTGGAGGTAATACACGGAAGCATATTGCATTCACTGAAAAAAGAAAAAAATTCAACTCTGTTTTTCTGAATTAAAACGAGTTAATTATCTAATAGAATTAATAAAGTATTATTTTTTATGGATTTTTTTTTGCTCTTTTTTTCCTCAATTAACGAGTTAATCATCTCTTTAGAATTACGAGATAATTGTTCATGGAAAAAAGTTTTTGCTCTGTTTTTCTGAATTAACGAGGAAATTATCTCAGAATTACAAGATAAATTTTTTATGGATTTTTTTGCTCTGGTTTTCCTGAATTAACGACTTAATTATCTCAGAATTACAAGATAATTTTTTACGGATTTTCTTTTTTGCTCTATTTTTCTGAATTACGGGTTAATTATCTTAGAATTCAAGAGATATATTGTTCATGGAAAAATTTTTGCTCTGTTTTTCTCCAATTAATGAGTTAATTATCTCAGAATTACAAGATAATTTTTTATGGAATTTTTTTTTGCTTGTGTTTTTCTGAATTAACGAGTTCATTATCTCAGAATTACAAGATAATTTTTGCGGAATTTTTTTTTACTTTATTTTTTTTGAATTAACTAATTAATCATCTCAGAATTACAAGATAACCGCTCATGGAAAAAACTTTTTGCTTGTTTTTCTAAATTAATTGGTTAATTATCTTATAATTACGAGATTATTGTTCATGGAAAAAGTTTTTGCTCTGTTTTTCTGAATTAACGAGTTAAGTATCTCTAGAATGACAAGATAATTTTTTACCGGATTTTTTTTACTCTATTTTTCTGAATTAATGAATTAATCATCTTAGTAATTACAAGATAATTTTTCATGGAAGAAAGGTTTTTGCTCTGTTTCTCTGAATTAATGACTTGATTATCTCAAAAACCTTCTTCCATGAAAAATTATTCTCATAATTCTGAGATGATTAACCTCGTTAATTCTGAAAAACAGAGTAGATTTTGTTTCCTCAAGTGAATGCAATACGCTTTCGTAAGTATAAACCCTTTCAATAAATCAGACTTTGCATAATTCATATTTATGAGTCAATCTAAAAGGTTTTATTATATTCAGCGTGCATATTACTTTATAATATGCTTTAATATGCTATAATATAACTATGTAAAGTACTATAGATATAGTACTTTATGTATTTATATTAGAGCTGCATGATATAATTTCAGCATGCGTGATCCGCATGGACAAGGCTATATGGTTCAGAACTGCATGTGATTCATTGATTAATAGCAAAATTTATCCATCATAGAGTGAAGCTCTCACCATTTGCAAGTCCTGTCAGTTTAAACACTCAAGAGACTTGAAGCATCCAAGTGCAAATTATACGCGAAACAGCAAATTCAGTTCCTATTATCTTCTTTTTTGATGCACCTTGTGTCTTAAACGTAAACGGTTTTAAAAAGAAATCAGATGTGTATTCATTATATTGGATCAGTGCATTCGCCTTGTAAGTAACAGCAGCCTAATTAAATGTGTTTCCATCTGTCATTAATGTTAGTCATACAACAAAAGACAAAGAAAATCATTTTGTTGCTTTTACAAATAATACCATATTTCGTTTAAAAGACTATGCTGTGTTATTTAACATTGAATTATTTAAGTTCTGTACTGTAAATACTGTTAGACTTGCTTGAAAAACATAAGTTTATTTCTTTTGTATCTTTGTTTTGTTTTGTTGTATGTATCTATGCTTGTAATATGTTTATTTTCGATGCAATATGCACTTTGCCACAAAATCACCTTAATCATTCTAGAATGATTCATTCTTTCCAAATAGAGCTATTCAAGTCATCTCGTAAAATTTTCATATCTCAATATATATATATAGCAGAAAAGCAAAATATTGCAATGTCCATTTTTTTTCCTCAATATTGTGCAGCCCTAATTTATACTATTTTCCTATTGTAACAGAAAGTAGGAACAGGATATATTGAAGAGCCAATGACAAATAAATAAAAATATATATTTTTGCCCATTTTCCTGGAAGAGAAAGCTTGTATATTTTAAATGCATCTGCTTTGCTAAATTAATTTCTTAGCATACACCACCATTCAAAAGTTTGTGGTCAGTAAGATTTTTTTAATTTTGAAAGAAGTCTCTTTTGCTCACCTAAAGGCTGCATTTATTTGATAAGAAATACAGTAAAAAAAACTAAATATTGTGAAATATTAACTATTTTCTAAGCTATTCCTGTGATGCAAAGCTGAATTTTCAGCGTCATTACTCCTTATTGGGAGGAGTGCCTTATCCAGCATCATACTTGCTTATGATCCTTCAAATGATTTGCTGCTCAAGAAACATTTATTATTATTTATCAATGTTAAAAACAGTTGAGCTGCTTAATATTTTTGTGGAAACAGTGACTTTTTCGATATTTTTTGATGAGTAGAATGATTGAAAGAGAATAGAATTTATT
Organism: Hybognathus amarus; assembly: GCA_030378365.1. NCBI lineage: Eukaryota > Metazoa > Chordata > Actinopteri > Cypriniformes > Leuciscidae > Hybognathus > Hybognathus amarus. The sequence continues at coordinate 683,995 of JAQIUQ010002830.1, forward strand.
AAAAACCAAAAATATTTTGCAACATTATAATGTCTTTAATGATTAAAAAATGCAAATGAAAAAAAATCTTAATTTCTTGTATAAAATCCCAGACCCCAGACTTTGTATGATAGTGTACAGATGAATTCAAATCTAATGGACAGGAGCTAAAATCCACAAACAAAAGTTTGATTTTAGTAGATTCAAGGTTTTCTAATTGAAATACATTTTAGTGGTGCACATGATCTAGTAACTGTGTAGGATCTAAATGGTGGACACACACTGAGCCTCATTCATTAAAAACATCGAGCAGAACTGATTTCTGTGTAAAACAAAGTAATGACTAATGAAAGTAATGATTTTGTGGCAAACGGATTACACAGATATCCACTCGTGTTTCGTGATCTAGGGTCCAATGTGCACATTCAAACAATCCTTCATTTCAGAATCTGTAGCTTTGTGGGTTTCATTTGTGAATATGGATTGCTTTCCGTAGGTGTATAATTATTTTATATTTCATAATGGAAATCCATGAACACTCTGCCCTTTTCTCTGTCTGTCTGTAGGTGGTTTATTTCACAGTCAACGTTTCCCTTCCTCATGCTGATTGTGCTGCTGGTTCGTGGCGTGACTCTGCCTGGTGCCGCCGAGGGCATCAAGTTCTGACCTGTTGACCTCCATCTGACCCGTCTAAAGGACCCTGAGGTAAAGAGACGGAGAGAAACTCTGTACGTTGTTATTTTGCATTTGAAGTGAACTGCAATCTCTCTCTGTCTCTGTTGACTGATTTAGGTGTGGATTGATGCAGGCACTGCAGATCTTTTTCTCATATGCTATTTGTCTGGTGCAATGACATCACTGGGAAGCTACAACAAGTACAAGTATAACTGTTACAGGTGAGGGCCTGTTGTTGTGCTTGACCAATTGTAAATGCATGTTTTAAATGTTTATATCTATATGTTGTGTCTATTTATTGTTCAAACATTGTGTGTGTGTGTGTGTGTGTTTAGGGACTGCATGCTGCTCGGGTGCCTGAACAGCTGGTACCAGTTTCGTGTTTAGGCTTTGCCATTTTCTCTGTTCCTGGGGTTCATGGCACAGGAGCAGGGCGTGGCCATCACAGACGATGGCTGAGTCAGGTAATCCTCAGGGTCAAAGGTCACCAAATCTGCTCACAAGGAATTATTTCAATGAGAGGAAGAAAGTGAATATCAATTTAAATGAGTAGTTCACTTTTTAAAAAAAACTTTTGCTGATAATTTACTCACCCCATGTCATCCAAGATATCCATGTCTTTCTTTCTTCAGTCAAATAGAAATTAAGGTTTTTGATGAAGACATTCCATGATTTTCTTCATATAATGGACTTCAATGGGAACCAAACGGTTCAAGGTCCGAAAGACAGTTTCAGTGCAAACTTCAAAGACACCAGACGTTTGAACAAGGGTCTTGATTTAGGACCCTTCGATGCATGACTCGAAAAGATTTGTTAGTTTTTACGAACGAGTTTGAACAGGAGAGTCACAATCGCGCATCACAGAACAGAGGCGAGCATTTGTGCTTATAAAACTTAAACGTTTTTATTTATTTTTTAAATGAGCGCGTTTTGCTAGATAAGACCCTTATTCATCGTCTGTGTCGGCTTAAAGCCCCTTTGAAGCTGCACCTAAACTCTCATTTGGACCTTGAACCGTTTGGTTCCCATTGAAGTCCATTATATGGTGAAAAATCCTGGAATGTTTCCATCAAAAACCTTAATTTCTTTTTCCGACTGAAGAAAGAAGACATGGACATCTTGGATGTACATGGGGGTGAGTAAATTATCAGCAATAGTTTGTTTTAAAGTGAACTAATCCTTTAAGATTTTGATAAATCTAATGGATTATATTTTATTTGAAGTTCTTTTAGCAGCATTTGTGGCGAAATGATATATATATATATATATATATACACACACAATACTAAATGCGATTTCGCGCTCTCTCCATCTCTCCGACAGCGAATTGACACTCAAACTTCCCCTCACCCACTCGTTTTATCTCCTACGGATGAATATTGATAGTGTTACAGGGCTTGAATTTTGGTGACGGATTGCGCGCATTGTGTATAATTTTACCCATTCCCACAGATATTATGCTCACACCTCACATAAAGCCGCCTCTCAGTACTAAATTAATTTGTTTTTGCTGCTTATTGTGCCTAAACAGTCAAATACACACAAAACAATGTCAAAATGTCATTCAGATATTCACGTAAACACAGTCAGTTATGTTTTAGGTGAAAGTAAACAGTTGACAAAAGAAAACGGATGTGTAACAGTCTAATGGATCTGTGCGTCAGGTCTTAAAGTGACAGCAGCCTAATCTATTAATATACCTGCTGCCAAATTATGAGATAATATTACAAATATCTATATGGCAGTTTTTCCCATGGAATCGATGTCAAAATTGTGGCCAGTGAAAATGTTGAGTGGCTAGTAAGTTTGGAAAACAAGTCACAGTGGCTGGTGAGGAAAAATGTATGAGACAGATACACTCACACACTCTTTTTAATAATATATTAATTACTTCTGTGTCTCTAGGTCCTGGTCTGGCCTTCATCGCGTATCCAAAGGCTGTTACAATGATGCCACTGCCGACGGTCTGGGCGGATACTTTCTTCATAATGCTTCTGCTGCTGGGCCTAGACAGTCAGGTTAGATCATCACAAACACACACCTACACTTCCTGTTGCTCTTAAAGGAGTAGTTTACTTTTGAAAAAAACTTTGCTGATAATTTACTCACCCCATGTCATCCAAGATGTCCATGTCTTTCTTTCTTCAGTCGAAAAGAAATTAAGGTTTTTGATGAAAACATTCCAGGATTTTCTCCATATAATGGACTTCAATGGGAACCAAACGGTTCAAAAAGGTTCAAAAGATAGTTTCAGTGCAAACTGCGAGTGTTCAAAGGGCTTTAAATGATTCTAGATGACTGAATAAGGGTCTTATCTAGCGAAAAGATTGCTCATTTAACAAAAAATAACAAAGTTTTAAGTTTTATAAGCTCAAATGCTTGCCTTGCTTTGTTCTGTGATGCACGTTTGTGACTTCTCCTGTTCAAAACCTGGTTCATCAAAATGAACGTAACCTTTTCTTGAGTCAGTTGGTTCATTCAACAAATGAAATTATCTAATTGACTCGGAAAAAAGATTTGTTCTTTTTTGATGAACGAGTTCGAACAGCAGAGTCACTGAACGCACATGCACAGAACAGAGCAAGGCGGAGCATTTGAGCTTAAAAACTTTTTTTTTTTAAATGAGCGGTCGTTTCGCTAAATAAGACCCTTATTCATTGTCTGGTGTCATTTAAAGCCCTTTGAAGCTGCACTGAAACTGTCTTTTGTACCTTGAACCTTTTGGTTCCCATTGAAGTCCATTATATGAAGAAAAATCCTGGAATGTTTTCATCAAAAACCTTAATTTCTTTTTGAGTGAAAAAAGAAAGACATGGACATCTTGAGATGACATGGCGGTGAGTAAATTATCAGCAAAAGTTTTTTCAAAAGTGAACTACTCTAAATTAAAGGGATAGCTCACCCAAAAATAATCATTTAATCCCACTTATCCGACTTTCCAAAAATACATTTTTGTTTTATATGCTAATATATTAACATCCAAGACAGAGTTAACACCAAAACATAACTGAGAACTCTCCAGAGCTATAAAAGAGCAATAAAAATGTCCTCTGCGTGGTTTAACATATGAGTGTCCTGGTGTTGAAAGACTGTAAACATTGAGATGGTTAAGCCAGAAGATCATAACTATACAGCATAGTGTTCAGTCCTAATGTGAAACATCATCTTTCTGTGGCTGTGAGCCAGCGTCGAGGAATTAGACGGCTATATTTTGGGCTGCCTCCCACAAACACACCCTCAAAGTCACATATCACGAGACAGTGAAGTTATTCCAGTCTCATATGACTTGCTGAAAAGCCAACGTGTGACTGGATCACATTTCCTTATGCATATGTGTGTGTGAAATTACACACACACTAGTGTGCAAACACACTAAGAGCAACAACAGCATAAATAAGTTTGCCATTGTTATGAATGTCACTCTCCAATGGGCAATAAAAATAATTATAAACCCTCAGATTCTCCACAGTTCAGGGTCATATAAGGTGATGACCTGATGCACAAGCTGTCACCATCTGTTCATTCATTTAAAACACAACCTCAGATGACTCCAAGAGGCTTGTCCCTGTAAAGCAGTGTTTATCTGTCAAAATGTGCAGTAGCACTGTTACTAATTCCAATTCGTGTCGTTTTCTCCCCACAGTTTGTAGAAGTGGAGGGTCAGATCACCTCGCTGGCTGGACCTGTACCCATCCCTCCTAAGGGAAGGAGATACCGGAGAGAAATCTTCATCGCTGTTATCTGCGTCATCAGTTACCTGCTGGGACTCACCATGGTCACTAAAGTAAGTGTTCGGCGATATGGATTTCACTCCTCCTGGCAGTGTCTGAACGCTGAATGCCCATCTGTCTCTCTCTCTCAGGGTGGCATGTACGTCTTCCAGCTGTTTGACTACTACGCCGCCAGTGGTGTGTGCCTTTCTCTGGGTTGCATTCTTTGAATGTGTCGCAGTAGCCTGGGTTTACGGTAAATACACACTAGATAAGGTTTCAGTAATCAATGCTGGCCTCTAGAAAGAAATATGGCAAAATATTTTTAAATAAATGTGGGTTAAAAAATGAAGTGGTGACCAGTTAAAGGATTTTAAAAAAATAATAATGCTATGGTGTTTTTGGTGACAGAATGAATTCTTAAAGGAGTAGTTTAAAAAAATGTTTTGCTGATAATTTACTCACCCATGTCATCCAAGTATGTCCATGTCTTTCTGTCTTCAGAAATGTTTGGAATGGAATGTTTTTTATCAAAAACCTTAATTTCTTTTCAACTGAAGAAAGAAAGACATGGACATCTTGGATGACATGGGGGTGAGTAAATTATCAGCAAAAGTTTTTTTTTTAAAGTGAACTACCCCTTTAATTTGAAAATATATTAAAGGTACCATCTGGAATTCTAAATCAAAAAATATTAAATTTTCCATAACAGATGGGGGCAGTATACCTCCAGAAATTGAGTTGTAACGCGGCCGCACTTCTCACACTCTTTTTCTCGCGCATATTATTCAAATCATTTGACACATCTTCCTTGAACTGAAATGTAGTAATCGGCTGTATTTCCACACGACTGACTTCAGGTTCAAAGTACAAACATAAGACGCGCGACTTACTCGTGTACTGCAGTGTGCGGCTGGTGTTTATGTTGCCCGCCCGCATACCGCCTCCCATGGCCGAAACTGGTATTACGACACCTGACGGGCCGGGGCTAGTAATTTAGCATGCTAATTTAGGTTTATATCTCGGCAGCAATATAACTTTTCAGTTTTTTAATGACATCATTGCACTTATTTCTTCTCATTCTTTTGATGCGTGTAGCTCATTTTCTGTATATTTTTACCTCAATAATCCCAGATGGCACCTTTAAAATATGAAATGGTTATGTTAAATTGTTATTGTATTATTGCTTTTGACTATATTTTTGATCAAATAAATGCATGAACATGGTGAACATAAGTATCTTCTTACAAAAACATCAACAAGCTTATTGACCCAAAACAGTACCATATGTACATTTCAACCTTAAATCATCATGTTGATACATAAAAGAGCTCATTAACATGTTTTGCATCACATATTCAGATATGCAAATCAACATTAAATAATCGAGGTTAAAAGATAGTTGAGTGAGAATGTGACATTTTAAGAGTCATTTAATCACTGTAAACAATCACACACACACTGTATGTTCTACTTATTATATAGGTGTTTGTCTCTTTAAAAACAGATGTCACTTGTGTTTACTGCATAAATACTGAGCTCATGCGTCTTAAGATCTGTGCATTAAGCTTATTGGGGTTACTCAATCAAGAGTCTAACAGTGTTTGCTGAGATTAATTTATATAATCTCATCTTAGTCTTATATAATCACATCAGTCCTCTGGGCTTATATCAGATCTCTCTTTCAGTCTTGACTGGCCCCACATGAAATCAGCATGTTTTCCAATGCTGATTGTTGGGAAAAACCTTTTTGGCCAACTCAATATCATTTAAACTTGCTGTATGTAATTTTCGACTGTACTAGAAGCATTAAAATACCATAATGTTTGCAGATATTTAGGAAACATTATCCGTTTCCATCTAATTCCATCATGTAAATAAATAGCGAATCCGCCATGGCGCGAGTGCAGCTGGCTTTTAAAGGGAATGGAAGATGAGACTGACTCTGATTGGTTCATTGTACGTAAATCCCAAAACACACCCATCACTCATTAAGAGAATAAAGACAATGCTTTGAGACCATGTGGCGGGCGGCTTACCATTTTTCTCGTCGTTTAACTCACAAAAGTTGACCCAGACTCGCCGTAAGTGCGCTTGCGCCCATTTTTAAAATAGCGCCCTATGAGTTGAAGATGTACAGTTACTAAAGATCAATACACAACTCTGGAATCAATTCTGACTGCATGTGTTCATTTGTAGGGGCTGATAATTTCTACGATGCTATAGAGGACATGATCGGCTACAGACCCAACAGTTGGATGAAATGGAGCTGGATGCTGATCTACACCCGTCCTGTGTGTGGTAAGTGTGTGAATGCAGTTTATGCTTTGAGAAATATGGCCAGCAGCAAAAGGTTGTGACTAATCCCATCTTTCTATTTCAGGGTTGTTTTATCTTTTCACTGGTGAAGTACAGGCCGCTCACCTATAAGCAAGCTTTACAAGTATCCTGATTGGTCTGTTGGATTGGGTTGGGTTCTTGCACTCACTTCTATGATTTGCATCCCCGATGATGGTCGTCATCAAAATCATCCAATCAGATGGCTCCCTGATAGAGGTGAGTAGGTCATTTACTGAATATAATACACATCAGGTTGGTTGATTTACTGTTATGCAAAGCAACATAACATACACATCTAGTGGCATTTTTGATCATTCTATTATATTAGGAAAGTACAGTATATCTGTGATTAGGGAAGTTTAGGAAACATTTGTGTCCTATAGAATGATTTGAAAGAAATAAATACTTTTATAGAAAAATATTTGTAGAAATTATATATATATATATTTATTTATTTATATACTGTTTATATAGGCCTAGTGTAGTGTGATTTAAAAAAAATATCAATTAATCGCAGAAGTAATTTTTGGAAAAATTATTTATAAAATATATAAAAAGTAATGTATATATATATATATATATATATATATATATATATATATATATATATACAGTGTAGTGTGATTTTAAAAATTACATATTAATCGCACAAGTAATTTTTGGAAAAATGACTTATAACATTTATAAAAAGTAATTTATACATACATACATATATATATATATATATATATATATATATATATATATAAACTGTTTATATAGGCCTACAGTGTAGTGTGATTTAAAAAAAATTACTAATGAATCGCAAATTAATTTTTTTTCGCAAATAAAAATATTTTTTTTTATTTAAAATTTATTGACATTTTTACTTTTTAGTAAAAAGTTAATTCAGATTTTCTACTTCCCCTCTATAATACATGTATAATAAATTTGGCAATTTTACAATTTTTCAAGAACAGAAATATATCAATCAAATTTTAATTTATTTTCATATTGTATCCATAGATAATTTAGTCATTCTAATTTTAAAGCTATATGGCTTTTTTGTAATTTTATTTAACTTTTTCTTAATTATTCTCTTCATTTTTAAGAAAAATGTTAATTCAGACTTTTCTACTTCCCACTATAATTTGAATTCATAATTATTTTTTTGTTTGTTTTAGATTGAATGTGACGGCTGTTTATAGTAAATCCGCAATATTTTAAAAATGCCTTTTACTTTTAAAATAGACTTATGATATCATCCATCGTTCAAATTCTAGGCCATGCATTTATCGTTTTGATAATAATCTTGAAAATGCACTCAAATCAATGAACTATCCGTGTTTAGCGTATCAAAGCGGTGGCGGCGCCCCGTTAAAGGAGGCGCGAGCTCTCGTCCGAAGGAGTACGGCCTGAAGAACAGCGAGCTGCTTCACCCTCTGGACCCCAACGGCATCCACGTCTTCACCAAACACACCCACACCATCGTAGAAACTACTATGTGAGACTCTCTAAGAGAGATTCCCATATTCCCCTGCTCCTGTCCTCTCCTATGGGAGATCCCGTTTCATGTGTTGTCCCTCTCCCTTCCCCTCTGTTCCTCTCTCTCGCTCTGCACTGGTGCGTTTTTACGAAATGATCTTATATTCATATATCTTTTTTTGCCATGTAGGATTTGTAATCACTGGTATTAGCATTAATGCTGATATTGTAATAACCTGATGTGAGCTTTAGCTGTCTGGGCGTTTTTTTTAATCTGTAATGTGTCCTAATCAGGAGCGACAAAGGATTTACCTCACATCGCTTTACTAACTCTCATATCAATCTGAGTTTTGGTCCTTTTCGATATTCGGACCTGTCACTCTGGGTAGCCCGACCAAAGTGAAATCCCATTGGTCCAAAATCTTGTTCCGCATAAATTTAAATAAAACATATACTTATTGCATTTCACTTTCTATTAGAAGTTGTATTGTGGAAATCGTGTTGTTCCTGATTAGGACACAATTAATCAGCAGAGAGAGCGAGTTTTAGCTTCGTTTTTAGGAAAAAAAATTAAAACAGCAGCGAACTAAATGTGACATTTAGCTCCGTCCGTCAGTGGTTGTGGCTGTAACTCTTGTACGATGAGGTTCTTAAATGTTCTTGAAGAAAAATGAATGTACCTCCGCTTTGGGCCGGACGCCGTGCACAGTCATGCACACACAAACATGTAAGACATAAGCAAACCTTAACGCTCTGTCCTCTAGTCTCTCCTCTGAACTATAGTGATCACTGCCATCGCACACATCGAGTTCATTTAACACTGTAGGCAGCTCTGCTCACTAATATAAGTATCATTTGATGCACTATTATGAGCGTCATTCACTGTAAGCTGATCCGAGAGCTGATGATTATCAACAGCCGTTTGGCAGCACTTTACTAGCTCTTCATGTACAGCGAGATCCGAAAGTCTGAGACAATGGCTGTTTGAAATCGCCCCTATACACTCATTCGCTATTCCCTACATGATTACTCCACTAATATAGTCCACTTGAAGGAGTGAATGAAAACGAGGAGTGCGACGGAAGGGCTGCCACTTTTGCATAGTTTGTGCTTGCTGTTTAATGAACAAAACTAGCTCCAGTAGTAAGATGAAAATACTTATCTTGAACCTTGTTGCAGAAACTATAACCTTAACTAAACAATTTAATAATAATTTAAAACGGAATTGATACCTGTATGATATCCTGCTGTAGCCACTTTGGTCCAGCGGTTTGGAAAATGGATGGATTCAGCTGCGGTGCCATCTTCTGGTCCATCTATGGTTTTCGGACACTACAAATGGCTGTCTCAAATAGTGCACTTTTTAAGGGTATAGGGGCGATTTCGCACACAGCCTATATATATATATATATAATTTTTTTTTTTTCATTTTATTTAAAATTTTCATAAATCTTAACTTTTCTACTTCCCCCTCTGTAATACAAAAAAAAAAACTGTTAACTTCAGGGAATTTCTACTTTTTGATCAATCTTATTTTAATCATTTGGTATTGTATACATAGATACTGGTTTTCCCAAAAAAATATTTGAGAATATGAATTCATAAAAAAAAGGATTTTTATTTTTAGATTTAATGTGAATGCCGATGAAATGTGTGTATATTTATTTATCAGATTGTTTTCATTGTGAATTGTACTATCAGAATCAGGGGCGGACTTAACCAATAAACAAGGTAAGCCCCAACAAATACCCAAAGGGCCTTGTAAACCAATTTGACAATGAATATTTGACATTTTATTTAGAAATTAAGGAAACATGGTGCTTAATTTGGTGTGTTGTGGCCCCTAAATCACTGCCCCTGATTTTTATAGGAATTTGAGGTAAAAAAAAGCTGACATGAACAAAACCTGATGAGCTATAATGTACAAAGAGTCACATGATCAATGTCACTGCTAATGACCTTGCTAAGGTAGATTTTGACTGCCACACGTTTCAGACTTTTGGAGGCCGCTGTATATCGCATGATTCAGCACAGCCAAACCGCTCGTCATCATAAAGCCATCAGCTTTCAGAATGAGTGCAGGAAACCTGGGCTTTATGTCCTTGCACAGAGACACTGCCATTTCCCTCTCTGGACTAAAAATGAGATTGTTTCTTTAGCCTTAAAACGTCTAAATAAATATTTAAGCTAATCACCAACAGCAAAGAACTGCCCCTGATAATGCCTCTGTGTCCTTTACCTTTGACCATCCAGCCCTCCAAAAACACCGTCCTCAAGGTTCGACCTCTCTAACCCCAATGTCTTTGGGCTGCGTTCAAAATCACATACTTCCCTACTGTATAGAAGGCAAAAAACAGTATGTCTGAATTTACAGCACTCATAAAAGGGTAGGTAAAAAGTACCCAGATCACCTACTAGTTTCCGGTGAGATCCTGAAGTGTGCATACAATGGACACTTTAGTATCCCTTGAGGCCACGGGAGAGGATTTGTGAATGACAGTGAAGCGACGTAACTAATAAAGACAACCGGGATCGAATGTAATACATCCGGAACATGCTTTTAGTGCTCACAAAGTTAGTTTTCATTCAAAATAAGCGATTTCGAACGCAGCCCGGATCATCCAACCTGACCTGTGACCCCTGAACCCTCACCGATCATGAGCTATACATTAACTAAGCAAGTGTTTGCTCATTTGTAGTATTTTCATTTATCTGAAATTTGCCTTTTTGTATTTAACCATTTTATACTGTACCTGATGTGATTGGTCATTTGCCTATATTTTTTCTGAATGTATTCAGAAATTTATATTTAAACGTTGATTAGTTGTCGGCCTAAAAGCAACTAGCAGTGTGCAATATTTGTAAACAACGGGCTTTGTCCATTTTTATTATAATTTCAGCTGGAAAATACTGTAATATGATGAAAACAAGAAATTTTTCATTCACATTTTACTGTACTATAAGGTAACTGGATTAAACAAAAACAAACAAAAATCTTGTAAAACCAAAGTAGTTTTGTGACAGACCATTCTAGATGCTTATTGCATCTTTCAGACAAAAATAAAAATGTCCAATCTTTGGTATGTGTTGTGTAAAGTCTGTTCAGAATTGTGTTTACCTGCTTTGTTAATGATCTGGACCGGGACAAGCTGACATCACAGTGAACCTCAATGGAATTATTCTTCTTTCATATCTATCAAAGATTAAACTTGCAAGTGTCTGTTAAATCAATTGTGTGATTATGACTTTGAACACAATGAGTTTAGGCGACTCACTCTTTTACAGCTGATTTCACACATAAACAAGAGTCATTTATAACCTAAATATGAGTTGGTTACAATAACAATATAAAAATTCATCATTTTGGAAGTAAAATCCTCCACACACTCGAACTTTGGGATCATCTATTAGTCAGGTTATTTGAACATTGATTCAATAAGCATTTCTACCTGACCATTGAATAAGCGAGTTTTAGCTTGATTAATGAGGCAATCGGATTAGTTAGCCAAGTTCACCATCCACAGGTTCATTGAAAAGACGCTCTAGCTCCGAGTCCGACTCCGAACCGAGGATAAACAGACAGTAAAAGAAATATGTGCCACCAGAAACTGAACTTGAACCATTTATATTTGAATCTGAATGAATTTGAATGAATTTATTCAAAACTGAATTGTATAATTTGAAATTGAATTTATTTTTTTGGAACTGAAGTCCAATAAAATTTTATCCTCACTGAAAATTAAACTCTCCATATATCTTCACATTCTCACAGAAAATTAAACTCTCTATATATCTTCACATTCAGTTCTCAAATTCAATAGGCTTTATGCACAGCTACACTACTTCCTGAACTAAGCCAGCTCCTTTGTTTCCTGTCTGCCATTATTGGCCAAGCTTGATTAATTCAGGTGTGTCTGATTATTGTTGCCATGACAACTGAGGTCAGGCACACCTGAACTAATCAAGCTTGGCCAATAATGGCAGACAGGAAACAAAGGTGCTGGCTTAAGTTCAGGAAGTAGTGCAGCTGTGCATAAACCCAATTTCAAGTTACTGAGACAGACATCCGGGTAGTTGGAGGATGAAGGAAGAGCAATCGAGCGCAGATTCAGATAGCAGCGTTCATTGGCGCAAGTACACCTGGCTGCAGCCTGCAGATCGGGGTGGGGCTGCACCTGGGGCGGGGCTACACGTGCAGCTCCGCCCATAACAATTTTCATTGGTTAGTGACAAAGTGATGACGTCGATCGAGGCGGGGCCGCACTCAGGGCCCAAAACGCTTCTCATTGGTTAGTGGCACAGCAATGACGTCGACGCCATGCACAGTAAACAGGAAATGAGGTTGAAAAACTCACATGCGCTAAATCGCGCTGAAACCTCTCACGTAGATTTAACTTAGACCTAACTATGTATATTCTGTGATTAGAACATAGAGACCACGGATCATTTGTTTTTCTCCTGCTCTTACAGCAACACATTCTGGTGTGACATGTATCATTGGCTTGAGCCTTATCTCCAGTCTCTCTCCAGTTTCACTAGAGATAACATCACATTCTGTATTTGTGTTTGTAGCTCCAGAGAATTTCTTCACTTATCCTTGATTTTCTTCTTTACCACTCATTTATAAACAAGCACTTTCTATTTTTATATCATGTGAACTTATCCTCGATACTATTCCTTATAAAAAACAATTTGATTACTTTGATATCGCTACTTAGATCCAATTTTCCGAATCTAGGCTACTAGCCTTTAGCCCGCTAGCATTCCACGCGTGGCCCTATCGGCCGTCTCATTTTACACCCGTTTCACTGAAAAGATACGGTTTATTTTCGGCATTTCAGTCCTAAATTAGTGGTGATATTTGTAGTATCACTACTAATTTACTGTTCATCTTTTATAATGGCGAACACATCAGATGCGTGTCTAACGTTACCTCTGAGTGCAGGTGAGGAGTCGTTCGAGCTGTTCTCGGTGAAGCAGGAGCTGGAACACGTCGAGAAGCAGATCCGTGGTCTGCTGGTGAAGCAAGCCGAGCTGTTGGATCGGCGTTTAACGCTTGAAGCATCACGCGCCGATGCTCACAAATCAGTGGTTAGTAACGTTAACTCTTCTATTCAGACCTCGTCCACTCCGCGTGTCTCTCTGCCCAGGAGGATGCGATCATCTTGGACTTCATTTACTCCGGCGCCACCGATACAGCACCATGGAGCATGGATCACGCAGCGGAAGACACGAGCCAGGACCAGAGCTACCTCTCCGCCCCTCCCGGTCTTCGAGATCTCCACTCGGAACCGCTTCTCCCCACTTCGCGAGCCGGAATGCGACGACGCCGTGATCATCGGCACATCCATGGTCCGTCATGTCCGTGCTAACTCGGGTAAAGGTAATGTACGCACACACTGTTTCCCTGGTGCCCGTGTTCTTGATGTCGCTGCACAGGTTCCAGAGATCGTGAGCGGTGACACGCGCATCGGAGCTGTTGTGCTGGAAGCGGGAGCGAACGACATCAGGCTGCGACAGACCGAGGTTCTGAAGAAGGACTACATGAGCCTGATCGAGACGGTACGCACCACAGCACCTAAAGCAACGATCATCGCGTCCGGACCTCTTCCCACGTACAGACAAGGACAGGAAAGGTTCAGTAGACTATTTGCACTCAATGAATGTTTTGGGAGCGACCCAGGCTGTATCGGGCAGACGGACTCCCATCCCAGCAGAATCGGAGCGGCTGTTCTGTCGGACAACATCTCCCGAGACGTTACGCACCAGATGACTGGTAAGTCAAAGTCCAAATCACAGCCTCTGTTGTCCTAATTTAACTAATATGCATAGTGTGGAGCGTTATATAGAAACAGTGTCCATTCCTCGTTTAGTGAAGCCAAACAATAAATCTAGTTTAAGATCTAGCAAGAATCTTATTGTAATTAAACCAGAAAATCTAAATATCAGTGAACAAAAACAATTTTTAAAGCTAGGTCTTCTAAACATTAGATCGCTCACACCTAAAGCAGTTATTGTAAATGAAATGGTCACAGATAATAATTTTGATGTTCTGTGCCTTACTGAAACCTGGCTTAAACCGAATGAGTATTTCAGTCTAAATGAGTCTAGTCCACCAGGATACTGTTATAAGCATGAGCCTCGTCTGATCGGTCGCGGCGCGTGTTGCAACAATCTATAACGATATTTTTAACGTTACTCAGAAAACAGGTCACAGGTTTAATTCATTTGAAGTACTTGTGCTAAATGTTACGCTCTTAGATGTAAGAAAGAAATCCATATTATCTCTAGCCTTGGCTACTGTATATAGACCTCCAGGGCCCTATGCTGAATTCCTAAAAGAGTTTGCAGACTTTCTCTCGGATCTATTGATGAATGTCGATAAAGCAATAATTGTTGGAGATTTTAACATACACGTAGATAATACAAATGATGCTTTAGGGGCTGCGTTTACAGACTTATTAAACTCCTTTGGGGTCAAACAAAACATCAGTGGCCCCACTCATCGTCTAAATCATACACTAGATTTAATTATATCATATGGAACCGATCCAACTGATATAGATATTATACCGCAAAGCGATGATGTCACTGATCATTACATGGTGACTTGCATAATACGTACTGCTGAAATATGTCACGTTGCGCCACGTTATAGACCAGGCAGAACAATCCTTCCAACCACTATAGATAGATTCTCAAATAGCTTACCTGATCTATCTAAGCTGCTCAATGAACCCAAACAAACAGATGAGTTAGAGGACATGACTAGCAGTTTGAGTACCATTTTCACTAGTACATTAGATATTGTTGCACCAATAAGATTAAAAAAGGTTAGAGAGAAAACTAAAGCACCCTGGTACAACAGTGATACGCATGCTATCAAGAGAGAAACTCGCAACTTAGAGCGTAAATGGAAACAAACGAATTTAGAGGTCTTTAGAATCGCGTGGAAAGACAGTATGTCAAGGTATAAAAAGGCTCTAAAAACAGCCAGGGCTGAGCATCTCCGCAAACTAATAGAAAATAACCAAAATAATCCAAGGTTTTTATTTAACACCGTGGCTAGACTAACAAATAAACAGACATCACCAGAGCAAAATATACCGTTACAGTTTAGCAGTAATGACTTTATGAATTACTTCAATGAGAAAATAGAAAGCATCCAAAACACAATTATAAATGTACAATCCTCTATGGTGTCTTATGATTCAGCCTCAATTATGGCCCCTCTAGAACAACTACACCGCTTTACAACGATAGGACGGGAAGAGCTAAATAAACTTATCATTGCTTCTAAACCAACAACATGTTTATTAGATCCAATACCCACTAAACTACTGAAAGAAGTGTTACCTGTAGTGGAAGAGCCTCTCCTCAATATTATTAACTCGTCTTTATCTTTAGGTCATGTTCCAAAAATATTCAAGCTGGCAGTAATAAAACCTCTCATTAAGAAACCGCAATTAGATCCAAATAACTTAGCAAATTACAGACCCATTTCAAATCTTCCATTTATGTCAAACATACTAGAAAAAGTTGTGTCCGCTCAATTGTGCTCTTTCTTGCAAGAAAATGATGTCTATGAAAAATTCCAGTCAGGATTCAGACCACATCATAGTACAGAAACTGCGCTAGTTAAAATTACAAATGACTTACTTTTAGCTTCTGACCAAGGCTGTATCTCAATACTAGTCCTACTTGATCTTAGCGCTGCGTTCGACACTATAGATCATAAAATACTCTTGGATCGACTACAAAACTACACTGGTGTTCAGGGACAGGCATTAAGCTGGTTTAGATTGTACTTATCGGACCGTTATCATTTTGTCTGTTTACATGGGGAAAAATCAAAGATAACGCCAGTAGACTATGGAGTACCGCAAGGATCGGTTTTAGGCCCTCTGCTATTCTCAATATATATGCTGCCACTTGGTAATATTATAAGAAAACATGGAATTAATTTCCACTGTTATGCTGATGACACTCAACTATATATTTCATCACGACCAGACGAAAACACTAACTCATCTAAATTGACAGAGTGTCTCAAAGATATAAAATGCTGGATGACGCGTAATTTCCTGCTATTAAATTCAGATAAGACGGAAGTATTACTTATTGGTCCAAAAAACTACTCACGAAACCTCCTACAATACAACTTTAATATAGATGGATGTCCTGTTACTTTATCCACTACAGTAAAAGACCTGGGTGTTATACTAGACCGCAACTTGTCTTTTGAAAATCATATTTCATATGTTACAAGAACAGCCTTTTTCCACCTTAGAAACATTGCTAAGCTACGTAACATGCTTTCTGTTTCTGATGCAAAAAAGTTAGTTCATGCATTTATGACCTCGAGACTAGATTACTGTAATGCTTTATTAGCCGTTGTCCTGCATCCTCAATAAACAAGCTACAGTTAGTCCAAAATGCAGCCGCTAGAGTTCTTACTAGGTCAAGAAAATATGATTATACAACACCGATTTTATCATCTCTACACTGGTTACCTATTAAGTTCCGTATCAACTACAAAATACTACTAATGACCTATAAAGACCTAATGGTTTAGCTCCTATGTACTTAACGGACCTTCTTTCGCCCTACAATCTACTGCGTTCCTTAAGATCACTAAATTCAAGGCTTCTGGTCATTCCTAGGATATCTAAGTCCACTGAAAGGAGGAGGGCGTTCTCACATTTAGCTCCAAAACTCTGGAATAGCCTTCCCGATACGGTACAAGGCTCTGACTCGCTGACACAGTTTAAAACTAGACTAAAGACGCATCTCTTTAGTCAAGCATTCACATTATGCTTACCTTTTAGTCCTCTGTTATGCCATACGGAACCGTTTACGCTGAAACTGCTTTAACGCACCAGTGGGGCTCGACAGCCTTTTGAGACAAACGGGTCGGCGCGTATGGTTGGGTCTGCGGTTGGTTTGCGGAGAGTTGGGTTGCGGAGAGTTTGTGAGATAGTGATTTTCTAACACCGACTCCTGTATAATGGAAATCATTATGAACATCAGCTATGCTAATTATTTCCCATCTGCCTTTCTGCTGTTTTCTCGGACGTTTGTCCCAAGTTTGTATCCAGCCTCTCACGGGGATTTCAGATGCCCCAACGCCTGTGATGAGAAGACCAAGACAAGATTTGACTCATATTACTGGAGGGAAAAGCCTGTGTTCATGTTCGCATTGGTAGTTGCACTTTTCCATGTCATTCATCTGATGATGGACGTCTCATGATATTTATTTTAGCACAACTGGGCTGTATTAGGTTATTGATTCCCGTGATCTTGCTTATAAATTCCGATTCAGCCATTACCTACCATGATCACGCAAGGCTGAGTCTGCCGTGGTAGCCCGTTCAGGATTACAAACATGACAACCAACATAAAATATAAATAATTACGCTGTGCATGTACAAATGAATGATTTAGGGGGGAAATAGACTGCTCCCGTAACGTAGCAATGACCATATTTTACAGCAATGTTCGATAAATATTAACTTCATAAAATGAAACCGGAGAGATAGTTGTAATTATGACTGTAGATGTAATTTTGACTGTGTAGTCATTTTTACATTTTTTTTTGTTGTTGTTGTTTTCTTCTTCTATTTTGAATGTACTTTATTTTGTATAGTGCTGTGGACCATTTTATATGTATGTCCTGAATAAAGATGATGATGACGATGATGATGAGTTAATGAGTGAATTATTTGTTCCTAAATACGATCCATAACTGTTGGCATTTAATTCAGTATGGCTAATGTACCCCTTCATTCTACCCGAATCATAGACTAAACCATTCATCAGAAAACACACACATACATTTATACGATGTACTGTGTATTGGCCTACGTTTCAATCACACATAATAACTAACCCTAACCCCCCATATATATATATATATATATATATATATATATATATATATATATATATATTATATATATATATTTATATATATATATATATATTTATATATTTTTAAGTATATATATATATATATATATATATATATATATATATATATACTTAAAAAATATATACAATTATATATATATATATATATATATATATTTATATGTTTTATATATTTTTTAAAGTAATATAATAATATTTTGTATATTTTTTTAAGTAATATAATAATATTTTATATATTTTTTAAATAATATAATAATATGTTATATATTTATATGGTGTTATAAAAAATATTATATACATCAGGTTACCATATGTTAGCTTACAACGTTAGTGAAGTGTTGGTCACGTAAGCTATAGCTGCAATTAACCTATTATCTTCCAATAAACATTTACTAGACCTGGCTACATAACATATAACTACAGACTAGATTCACGAGAGGTCGGCTAATGTGTGTAAAAGTAAAAAATACAGTAATTTCATTAATTTACCAGCGAGAGGGAGATCGGAAGCACCGAAAATGCATGGGGTTCTATGCTGGAACTAATGGGCAGGTCCACGACACGCCTTACTTGCCGCATTCCTGAGTTACAATGGCGGTCTATGGCTATGTCAGAACTCTCGTAATACATGGCTCTGACCCTAACCAATGAGAAGCATTGTGGGCGGGGCTACACGTGTACCCTCGCCCCAGGTGCACCCCCGCCCAAATCTGTTAGCCTATCAGTGGCCAGTATAGAAATGTGAGTGGTTTGTTTGGAGATACATCCTCTGGTTTTCTCTCTGGTGTGCACTGACCCTTGCGCAAGGTAAGTGTTCGTACTTTAAAGAGTTTTCTTGGTTTAACGGGAGACTGATTTTTAAACAGTGTAGCTTTTCCAGTAGCTAACTGCTTTTTGCAGCAAGTAGCAGTGTAGCGCGAGCAAAAGCTACATTGCTACATTGAGAAAATGTTCTACATGCAATTTACGTTGGATGTATATATCGTTCTTGCAATGTTGTAGGCTATTTGTTGCACTTTTGACAAACAGTTAGAGATATTTTAGTGTTGTGTGTAATAAAACAATATCTCTTTGAAATCACAATTGCATTGCCTTGTTTTAAACACTAAATATTTTACTTAAAACATTCCTCAGACAATTATTCAGTTATTTATAATATACGTTGTTCTAAAAGCAATAGTAGTTTCAGTGTAGCTAGCTACTTTTTGATTGTAACTTGTAGTGTAGCTAACTACTTTTCTAAACGGGTAGCTTGACTGTAGTTAAACTACTTTAACTTACGAGTAGCTTGTAGCTTGTCAAACTACAGTTTCAGAGTAGCTTCCCCAGTACTTTTGTTTTACAAGTGTAAAATCTTTTGTATGTGAGTAGTTTGTGTATTTTCTTTTTTATTGGATCACTGAACAGGAGAATTGGCTGTGGTTATAATTTGATTTTGTGTATTTTCAATTTTTTGAAATCCCACTAATTTTTCCCCCCACTGTGTTTGTGTGTGTATGTTGGATATTGAGTGCTCTGCTGGCCATCTTCCTCTTTGTTCAAGGTAAGGTGTTCAGAGCGACTGAAGAAACAAAATCCTGTTCAGACGTTACCTTAACCTTCATCCAAACAGACAAACTTATTTACAATCCAGGACAAACAGGTGAGATGTGAATGACCCTTGGTTGAAGCTATCATCTTCAAATGCATTATGCAATATATGTGAGTTTGTTGGTGTCTTTGCAGTTAATTTCAGAGTTGTTTCCATGGATCCCAAATTTGTGCCTTTTGATCAAACGGTAAGACTCACATGTTTCACCATTTTGAGTGTTCTGACCATAAATGAAAAGCAAATTAAATGCAGGCTCTTTTAAGGTGCAGAAATTTCAACTTCAATGACTGCTTTTAAATGTTTATTATTCCGGTCTGTCTTGCAGTACAATCTGCTCTGGGTGAAGGTGAGTTGCTGCGGTTTAAGACTGAATGAATTTGCAGATTTTCTCTTGAGCTGTTAATTTGTTTTAATAGGACAAAGATAATAACCGGATTGGTCTGTGGACAAATGTTTCCTCAACGGAGCTGATATTGGAGCTTTCTCAGTTAAACCCAGAGGCTCAGATGGGAATGTACACACTAAAGGCTTTTATTGCTGACCGAGAAGTTTTTGAGGTGAAAAAATACGGTAAGTTGTTGTTTATGTGCAGTTCAATGACGGATCTGAGGCCTTAACCTAAAGCACTTTGTTTCTGGTTTGGTTTTGCCCAAGTCTGACGTGAGCGTAAACACACTGCAGACCTACAGCGTTGCAGTTATGGGACTGAAAGTTGAGTCCTGTGCCAAGTGAGTGATGCTTTATTTTCTTTTCTTGTGGTTGGTCAGTTCTTTATCTTGTTCTGATGTTTCCCAGATTGTCCTTTCCAGTTGTCTATCAGCGTCGATATGGCTCCAGCAGTGCAGATTCTGGTCTACATCGTTCTTCCCAGTGAGAATGTAGTTGCTGCTAATGTGCCGTTTGACACTGATTTGTGTTTCCAGAACCATATACTGTATGATGTGGCTATTTTTCAATTTGGGAATGTTGGTGTGTGTTGGTCTTTGTTCCAGGTCTCTCTGCAGTTTTCTCCAGCTACGGCTGTTCCTGCGGAGGGATGTTTTAATGTGACGGTTGGAAAGATGGACGGAAGTAAGATATTTTTATTTATATTTTTTTCAAAGGCCGAAGGACCGGAAACGCCGAGGACTCGAAGCGCCGAAGGACCGAAACGCCGAAGGACCGAAAAGCCGAAACCGAACGAAGGTGCAATGGATAATCAAATATCCATCCATCCATCCATCCATCCATCCATCCATCCATCCATCCATCCATCCATCCATCCATCCATCCATCCATCCATCCATCCATCCATCCATCCATCCATCCATCCATCCATCCATCCATCCATCCATCCATCCATCCATCCATCCATCCATCCATCCATCCATCCATCCATCCATCCATCCATTCCATCCATCCATCCATCCATCCATCCATCCATCCATCCATCCATCCATCCATCCATCCATCCATCCATCCATCCATCCATCCATCCATCCATCCATCCATCCATCCATCCATCCATCCATCCATCCATCCATCCATCCATCCATCCATCCATCCATCCATCCATCCATCCATCCATCCATCCATCCATCCATCCATCCATCCATCCATCCATCCATCCATCCATCCATCCATCCATCCATCCATCCATCCATCCATCCATCCATCCATCCATCCATCCATCCATCCATCCATCCATCCATCCATCCATCCATCCATCCATCCATCCATCCATCCATCCATCCATCCATCCATCCATCCATCCATCCATCCATCCATCCATCCATCCATCCATCCATCCATCCATCCATCCATCCATCCATCCATCCATCCATCCATCCATCCATCCATCCATCCATCCATCCATCCATCCATCCATCCATCCATCCATCCATCCATCCATCCATCCATCCATCCATCCATCCATCCATCCATCCATCCATCCATCCATCCATCCATCCATCCATCCATCCATCCATCCATCCATCCATCCATCCATCCATCCATCCATCCATCCATCCATCCATCCATCCATCCATCCATCCATCCATCCATCCATCCATCCATCCATCCATCCATCCATCCATCCATCCATCCATCCATCCATCCATCCATCCATCCATCCATCCATCCATCCATCCATCCATCCATCCATCCATCCATCCATCCAAAGGACCCATGGCGCCCGCCCTTGCTCCCCTTTCAGTGTGGCCTCGGGCGGGCGCCATGGTCCCCATGGCGCCCGCCCTTGCTCCCCTTTCAGTGTGGCCTCGGGCGGGCGCCATGGTCCCCATGGCGCCCGCCCTTGCTCCCCTTTCAGTGTGGCCTCGGGCGGGCGCCATGGTCCCCATGGCGCCCGCCCTTGCTCCCCTTTCAGTGTGGCCTCGGGCGGGCGCCATGGTCCCGAAATGGAAATCGGAGATATACATCTTGTTCGGCTTGAGCCAGGGATCGCAGTGATGCGAAAATCGTGATTCTAGCTCAAACGGTCTAGGAGTTATGCGCAATTTACTTTTCGATTTTTTACCGTCCCCCCAGGGGGCCATGTGGAGGAGTGGGAGGAGTTGGATCTGGATCCGACTCCTCCCATGTGGAGGAGTGGGAGGAGTGGGATCTGGATCCGACTCCTCCCATGTGGAGGAGTGGGAGGAGTGGGATCTGGATCCGACTCCTCCCTGTGGATTTCATGTTCTGCACACCACTTTACCATGGAAGCTTGTTTCTTTTTTCTTGAAAATGGAAAAAAAATGTAAGCCCTCCAGTCTGCTTCTGTTTTTGTGCAAAAAAAAAAATTCTCCAATCTTCTTGAAACTCTGGATTCTGATAGAGGGCCATGGGACTTAGTCCTGAGTGCAAAAATGGAGGTTTTAGACCCTTCCAGAGCTGAGATATTGAGATCCCACGTAGCATTTATGCCATTATAAATATTCTCAATATCTCAGCTCCGGAAGGGTCAGACGAGCCTCATTTGCACTCAGGATCTAAGTGACATGGCCCTCTACTAGGATCCAGAAGCTTCGACAGAGAGCATTAGGGGAACCGCTGTTACTTTTTGTGCAAAGAAAAAGTTTCTCCAATTTTCTTGAAACTCTGGATTCTGATAGAGGGCCATAGGACTTAGACCTGAGTGCAAAAATGGAGGTTTTAGACCCTTCCAGAGCTGAGATATTGAGATCACACGTAGCATTTATGCCATTTTAAATATCTTCAATATCTCAGCTCTGGAAGGTCTGAGCCTCCATTTTTGCACTCAGGTCTAGTCACATGGCCCTCT
>JAQIUQ010002832.1:0-40000 GCA_030378365.1 Hybognathus amarus
GAAAAAGTTCTTGAACTCCTAAATTTGAGTAGGCTGAACCTGGGGGAGAGACCTGAGTGCAAAATGGAACTCTAAACCCTCCCAGACTAAGATATCGAGAATATCATGTCACAAATCATAATATCTCAATACTCAGCTCTGGAAGGGTCTAGAGCCTCCATTTTTGCACTCAGGTCTAAGTCCCATGGCCCTCTATCAGAATCCAGAGTTTCAAGAAACTTTTTTTTTTCCGCACAAAAAAAAAACGACAGTGGTACCCCTTATGTTTTTTTTTTTGCGAAAAAAAAAAAGTTTCTTGAAACTCTGGATTCTGATAGAGGGCCATGGGACTTAGACCTGAGTGCAAAAATGGAGGCTCTAGACCCTTCCAGAGCTGAGATATTGAGATATTTATGAGATGGCTCGTACATATCTCAGTATGTCACAATCATCTCATAAATATCTCAATATCTCAGCTCTGGAAGGGTCTAGAGCCTCCATTTTTGCACTCAGGTCTAAGTCCCATGGCCCTCTATCAGAATCCAGAGTTTCAAGAAACTTTTTTTTCGCACAAAAAAAAAAAACGACAGTGGTACCCCTTATGTTTTTTTTTGTGCGAAAAAAAAAAGTTTCTTGAAACTCTGGATTCCTGATAGAGGGCCATGGGACTTAGACCTGAGTGCAAAAATGGAGGCTCTAGACCCTTCCAGAGCTGAGATATTGAGATATTTATGATGGCTCAATATCTCAGATATGTCACATACTGAGTCATCATAAATATCTCAATATCTCAGCTCTGGAAGGGTCTAGAGCCTCCATTTTTGCACTCAGGTCTAAGTCCCATGGCCCTCTTATCAGAATCCAGAGTTTCAAGAAACTTTTTTTTTCGCACAAAAAAAAAAAACATAAGTGGTACCCTTATGTTTTTTTTTGTGTGCGAAAAAAAAAAGTTTCTTGAAACTCTGGATTCCTATAGAGGGCCATGGGACTTAGACCTGAGTGCAAAAATGGAGGCTCTAGACCCTTCCAGAGCTGAGATATTTGAGATATTTATAATGGCTCAATATCTCAGTATGTCACAAATATCTCATAAATATCTCAATATCTCAGCTCTGGAAGGGTCTAGAGCCTCCATTTTCACTCAGGTCTAAGTCCCATGGCCCTCTATCAATTCTCAGAGTTTCAAGAAACTTTTTTTTTGCACACAAAAAAAAAAAAACGACAGTGGTACCCCTTATGTTTTTTTTTTTTGTGCGAAAAAAAAAAGTTTCTTGAAACTCTGGATTCTGATAGAGGGCCATGGGACTTAGACCTGAGTGCAAAAATGGAGGCTCTAGACCCTTCCAGAGCTGAGATATTGAGATATTTATGAGATATGGCTGACATATCTCAGTATGTCAGCAAATATCTCATAAATATCTCAATATCTCAGCTCTGGAAGGGTCTAGAGCCTCATTTTGCACTCAGGTCTAAGTCCCATGGCCCTCTATCAGAATCCAGAGTTTCAAGAAACTTTTTTTTTTCGCACAAAAAAAAAAAAACGACAGTGGTACCCCTTATGTTTTTTTTTTTGTGCAAAAAAAAAAGTTTCTTGAAACTCTGGATTCTGATAGAGGGCCATGGGACTTAGACCTGAGTGCAAAAATGGAGGCTCTAGACCCTTCCAGAGCTGAGATATTGAGATATTTATAATGGCTCAATATCTCAGTATGTCACAAATATCTCATAAATATCTCAATATCTCAGCTCTGGAAGGGTCTTAGAGCCTCCATTTTTGCACTCAGGTCTAAGTCCCATGGCCCTCTATCAGAATCCAGAGTTTCAAGAAACTTTTTTTTTCGCACAAAAAAAAAAAACGACAGTGGTACCCCTTATGTTTTTTTTCTTTGTGCAAAAAAAAGTTTCTTGAAACTCTGGATTCTGATAGAGGGCCATGGGACTTAGACCTGAGTGCAAAAATGGAGGCTCTAGACCCTTCCAGAGCTGAGATATTGAGATATTTATAATGGCTCAATATCTCAGTATGTCACAAATATCTCATAAATATCTCAATATCTCAGCTCTGGAAGGGTCTAGAGCCTCCATTTTTGCACTCAGGTCTAAGTCCCATGGCCCTCTATCAGAATCCAGAGTTTCAAGAAACTTTTTTTTTTTGCACAAAAAAAAAACAACGACAGTGGTACCCCTTATGTTTTTTTTTTTTTGCAAAAAAAAAAAGTTTCTTGAAACTCTGGATTCTGATAGAGGGCCATGGGACTTAGACCTGAGTGCAAAATGGAGGCTCTAGACCCTTTCCAGAGCTGAGATATTGAGATATTTATGAGATATGTTGTAATATCTCAGATATGTCAGCCAATATCTCATAAATATCTCAATATCTCAGCTCTGGAAGGGTCTGAGCCTCCATTTTTGCACTCAGGTCTAAGTCCCATGGCCCTCTATCAGAATTCAGAGTTTCAGAGAAACTTTTTTTTTGCACGAAAAAAAAAAAACGCACAGTGGTACCCCTTATGTTTTTTTTTTTTTTTTTGTGCGAAAAAAAAAAGTTTCTTGAAACTCTGGATTCTGATAGAGGGCCATGGGACTTAGACCTGAGTGCAAAAATGGAGGCTCTAGACCCTTCCAGAGCTGAGATATTGAGATATTTATAATGGCTCAATATCTCAGTATGTCATTGAGCCATTATAAATATCTCAATATCTCAGCTCTGGAAGGGTCTAGAGCCTTCATTTTGCACTCAGGTCTAAAGTCCCATGGCCCTCTATCAGAATCCAGAGTTTTCAAGAAACTTTTTTTTTTCGCACAACAAAAAAAAAAAAAAACGACAGTGGTACCCCTTATGTTTTTTTTTTTTTTTGTGCGAAAAAAAAAAGTTTCTTGAAACTCTGGATTCTGATAGAGGGCCATGGGACTTAGACCTGAGTGCAAAATGGAGGCTCTAGACCCTTCCAGAGCTGAGATATTGAGATATTTATAATGGCTCAATATCTCAGTATGTCATAAATATCTCATAAAATATCTCAATATCTCAGCTCTGGAAGGGTCTAGAGCCTCCATTTTGCACTCAGGTCTAAGTCCCATGGCCCTCTATCAGAATCCAGAGTTTCAAGAAACTTTTTTTTTTCGCACAAAAAAAAAAACGACAGTGGTACCCCTTATGTTTTTTTTTTGTGCAAAAAAAAAGTTTCTTGAAACTCTGGATTCTGATAGAGGGCCATGGGACTTAGACCTGAGTGCAAAAATGGAGGCTCTAGACCCTTCCAGAGCTGAGATATTGAGATATTTATAATGGCTCAATATCTCAGTATGTCACAAATATCTCATAAATATCTCAATATCTCAGCTCTGGAAGGGTCTAGAGCCTCCATTTTGCACTCAGGTTTAAGTCCCATGGCCCTCTATCAGAATCCAGAGTTTCAAGAAACTTTTTTTTTTCGCACAAAAAAAAAAACGACAGTGGTACCCCTTATGTTTTTTTTTGTGCGAAAAAAAAAGTTTCTCGAAACTCTGGATTCTGATAGAGGGCCATGGGACTTAGACCTGAGTGCAAAAATGGAGGCTCTAGACCCTTCCAGAGCTGAGATATTGAGATATTTATAATGGCTCAATATCTCAGTATGTCACAAATATCTCATAAATATCTCAATATCTCAGCTCTGGAAGGGTCTAGAGCCTCCATTTTTGCACTCAGGTCTAAGTCCCATGGCCCTCTATCAGAATCCAGAGTTTCAAGAAACTTTTTTTTTTCGCACAAAAAAAAAACGACAGTGGTACCCCTTATGTTTTTTTTTTTGATGCAAAAAAAAGTTCTCTTGAAACTCTGGATTCTGAATAGAGGGCCATGGGACTTAGACCTGAGTGCAAAAATGGAGGCTCTAGACCCTTCCAGAGCTGAGATATTGAGATATTTATAATGGCTCAATATCTCAGTATGTCACAAATATCTCATAAATATCTCAATATCTCAGCTCTGGAAGGGTCTAGAGCCTCCATTTTGCACTCAGGTCTAAGTCCCATGGCCCTCTATCAGAATCCAGAGTTTCGAAGAAACTTTTTTTTTCGCACAAAAAAAAAAAAACGACAGTGGTACCCCTTATGTTTTTTTTTGTGCGAAAAAAAAAGTTTCTTGAAACTCTGGATTCTGATAGAGGGCCATGGGACTTAGACCTGAGTGCAAAAATGGAGGCTCTAGACCCTTCCAGAGCTGAGATATTGAGATATTTATAATGGCTCAATATCTCAGTATGTCACAAATATCTCATAAATATCTCAATATCTCAGCTCTGGAAGGGTCTAGAGCCTCCATTTTTGCACTCAGGTCTAAGTCCCATGGCCCTCTATCAGAATCCAGAGTTTCAAGAAACTTTTTTTTTTCGCACAAAAAAAAAATGACAGTGGTACCCCTTATGTTTTTTTTTTGTGCAAAAAAAAAAAAGTTTCTCTGAAACTCTGGATTCTGATAGAGGGCCATGGGACTTAGACCTGAGTGCAAAATGGAGGCTCTAGACCCTTCCAGAGCTGAGATATTGAGATATTTATAATGGCTCAATATCTCAGTATGTCACAAATATCTCATAAATATCTCAATATCTCAGCTCTGGAAGGGTGTAGAGCCTCCATTTTTGCACTCAGGTCTAAGTCCCATGGCCCTCTATCAGAATCCAGAGTTTCAAGATGATTGGAGAAACTTATTTTTTTGCACAAAAAAAAAAAAACATAAGGGGTACCACTGTCGTTTTTTTTTCGGGTCAAAATTTAGATTTTCTTGAAACTCTGGATTCTGATAGGGCCATGGGACTTAGATCTGAGTGCAAAAATGGAGGCTCTAGACCCTTCCAGAGCTGAGATATTTAGATATTTATAATGGCATACAGAGCTGAGATATTTAGCAATGGCATAAATGCTACGTGAGATCTCAATATCTCAGCTCTGGAAGGGTCTATATTTAAACCTTCTGTTTTTTTACAACTCTCCCAGAGTTAAACAGTTGAGTTTTACCGTTTTCGAATCCATTCAGACGATTTTCTGATATTTACAAGAACATCAGTAACCAGATCGCTTTCTGGTCTCATTGACTACCATATATTTTTTCCTACTATGGAAGTCAATGAGACCAGAACTGTCTGGTTACTGATATTCTTCTAAATATCAGATAATGGTTACACTTTATTTTAATGCGTCATTGTTACACTGTAATTATACATTTAAGTACTGAGTAATATTAAGTAACTACATGTACTTACTAAAGGGTTAGGATTAGGGTTTAGGGTTAGTTGCATGTAATTATGCATAATTTATAGTTATTACTATAGTAATTACATGTAACATATGTAACAATGACACATTAAAATAAAGTGTTACCCATAAAATCGTATGAATACATTAGAAAACGGTAAAACCCAACTGTTTAACTCTTGTGGAGTTGTAAAATGAGTCTATTTCCAAAAAAGTGGAATATCCCTTAAAAGCCCTGTGATATTATGTGACGCTTCTCTGTAAGGGTTGAATAAAGTATGTGCATTTCTATGTGAGAACTACAGTATAGGCTGAGAGCATGTTGAAGGTACATGCTGTGTGCATTAGACATTCACTGTCAACTTTGTGTGTTCATTTAGCAGGAGCTGGTGTGCTGACAGCGGAGCATCCAGTTGAGAAGCCCAGTGTTGCTGTGCCTGTTTCAGCCATGCAAGACGCAACACTGCCATCTGTCAAGGAACACAAAACGACAAAAAAAAGTAGCACCACTAGTTCACTGCCTCAGAAAGCAGGTGAGGAATCGGACAGTGATTTTGAGTCTGACCCACCCTCTCCCAAAAGTAGCGAAGACGAGGTGTTGGAAGAAGAGGAAGGCCTCAACAGCGAACACGAAGACACAGAACCTGAGAACCTGGGTCAGAGGCCGTTGCTCATGGACTCCGAGGGAAGAGGAAGACAAACACAGCTCAGACTCAGATTGTGAGTCTAGGACAGCGAAACTTGGGCCGTCGGAAGAGAAGGCTGTGGTTTTTCCTCCGGGAACTGTGAAAGCTGAATCTGGAGCCAGTGTGATCACCCCTCCCAATTCGCCAAGTGTCGGCATTCCTGTCACGAGCATTGTGGATGTGTTTGGTGCTGTTCCTTTTGTTGGCAGTGGTAAGCCCAGAGTGTCACCAGAGAACATAGATATTTTCGCCAAAGCCCCTTTTAGGCAGGTCAGCCAGGAGAACACTGCGGAAGATATTGACGTATTCACCAAAGCTCCTTTCAACAGAAACCTATCCAGGTCCAGCAGGAGTGGCGATGGACCCAGCGGCCAGACGCCACCCATTTCCCCAGACAGCGTGGATGTATTCGGATTCTCACCTTTCCAGCCCGGCCAGGAAATACCTAACTCTGGTAACCAGGAGGATGTTTTTGGCCAAGCACTTTCGATGAAGCATCTAGTCCCCAACAGAGGCAGAAGCAGCGCAGCCTTCAAAAACTCTCCTCACGTCAGAGGCGCACCAAGCAAGAGGCAAGTGGCAGCAATGGGAAGCGACACCACGGCACACCCACTGGCGGTAGGAAGAGCAACAAGCCCAGTTTCCGAACCCCGAGCGAGTGCGAAGGCACAAGAAGGTAGGCAGACGGGACTCGCAGAGCAGCAACGAGTTCCTCAGCGCGTCAGACTCCAAAGAGAACATCAGTATTTCCCTGGGTGAGGTGATAGAAAAAGGAGCTGCGCTGCCCCCAGAGGAGGTCTTGCTGGATCCGTTTGGGAGCCAAGCCTTTTCATCCGCAAGATGGCAGTCGACACCAGAGCTTGGGAGACAGTAAAAGTGAGATGAACTCCACCATTGGCAGGCAGAGGACCAGCTCCCTGCACAGTGTGTTTGACGGAAATAAGATAGATGACTTTGGAGCTGTACCTTTCACAGAAATGGTGGTCCAAAGCGGAGCTCCGCAAACCCCACAAATGGATCTCGACCCTTTTGGAGCAGCACCTTTCCCCTCAAAGCAGTGAATGTCTTGTCTTCCGACACACACAGAGAGAGAGAAATGATACACACACTGCTACATTATGCAAAGTCCCAGCAGCCTTTGAAATGTCTTTAATGGATGGCAGCTTTGTGCTGTGATCTCTATGTATGTGCAGGCCTTTAAATTAGATAACATTCAACTTTTGTAGTTTTTCAAAAGTTTTAATACCTAACTGGACCATTATAACTTGTACTTTTTGGGGTCTTAAACCTGTGGTTTATTGATGATTCTTTAGCCTTTACGTGCTAGAAAGCCTTCTATGCTGCATTACAATAAGCGCTCTGAGCTCAGTAAAATAAAGGAAAAAAAAAACATTGGAGATTGGTGTATAATCCTTCTGTTGGATAGGATTAAGAGAAAAATTGCCAGTTTAGTACAACATTCTGATTAAGTTTGTACTCCATTGTCTGACCACTGAATTGGTAAAACGTCAATCTACCAACATGAACACCATGAAGCCTTATCTGGGATATCCTCCACTGCTTAACAGTACCTCAAATACACAATGGCTGGTAGCCTGTTTGTTTCAATGGAATCATCTGAGTGTAGGTATTCTCCATTTTAAAGTATTTCACATAAACAATTTTTTTAAAGTGCATTGACTATGTCCTATCTACATACAGTAAAAGGAACTTAATAGTATTTTCCCCTTTTTTTATAAATTGACCATACCAGAGAAGTTGCAGTTTTTGGACAATATTGTTATAACTGTTTGTATTAATTATGCTTTTGTAGAAATTATTCCCCAAGCTAAACCTAACAGCTTTGGTTATCAATAATCATATGTTCCACTACGTCTGTATGCACTGTAACGGTAACCAACAATCGCGAACAATTAGAGCTCTCAATATGAGAAGGGAAAATAATGTGCTAAAAGCAGTTTCATGTATTTATATACCAGTCATTAGTTTGAAGCAAATTTTACAATTAAATTTTAGTCACCAAAGTTATGACGCATGAAGGGTATCACAATTTAACTGAATTTAAAAAGGCCATTTAGATACATTTATAATGTTACTGAATGTCTGCAGTTGGAACATTTCAAGACCAAAAACAGCATTTTATTTGCAAAAATGCAAGATTTGTAATTGTTTTTCTTACATAGAAGTACACTCTAACAATGCAATAAAAGCTTCTTTTGGAGATCATGAGTCCATGTGTTGTTTTCTAACTAAGACAGTGTCATTATAATAATTGCCATAACTTCAGTGAAAAAAAAAAAAAAAAAAAAAGTGAAAGTTTATTCAGCTGTACTGTAGAAATGCATATCCCAACATATTACCCATGTAAAAAATAAGTTAAAAGTGTTACATTGTGCAGCATCATAAAAAAACACCACACCACTCTACCATTAAACATTGAAGACACATTGTTCTATGGTTACAAAACAAATACAATTGCATGGCTGTACACTGTTAACTGTTGTAAGGCAGAAAACTGAAACCATGTAACTATTTAAATTACAGTCCTAACTTTGGACCGTGATTCAACATATTACAAACCACTGAACTGCAATGTACAGATTAGTGTTAAATGCATTAATTGCATGAGAGAATTTTTTAAATTAGTAATGATAAACTAAAACAAAATTTAAATAGTCATCAGCTTACATCGAATACAAATAATCCTGATGCATGCATCTACAACATGGCAATGCTGTGCGGCACCTGCAAAATATTATTTCCACCATTTTAAGACCTTTGCTTATTTCAATATGGAACAAATCTCTTTGGTTTATTCAATGTTGTAAACAAGACTATATAACAGTCTCATTTAGATTTATGTTGTATACATTCTTTTGAAAATGTACACGAACAAATCAAAATGTGGAATTATTAAGCTTGTTAATCGTTGAATTTTAGGTTCAAATATAAACAACAAATACTATTAAGTAGACAATACTGAATGCTTTGCCCCACAGAACTAAAGATGTACATTTGTAGATGAAGCCCACGCATGCAGATGCTGTAAAATGGTGCGTCCCTTGACTTTTAAAAGCCTAACACTGCTTACCTTGATCAAGTGCCTAATTATTTCTATTTAGACGGACACATCTAGGCACTTAAACAAAATGTATAAAAAGTGTGAAAATAGCTCACAATAAAAATCCATACACCACACGCTCATATTTAAAACACTGAATGTGCTTAAGCCTCAAGACGATCCCACATTCCTCTAGGAATGAAGATGGTAGTCTGGGCACGGGTGAGAGTGACGGTAGCTGGTTATGAAAAGTGTAGACTTATGCCACCAGTAGAACATGAGCACCACCAGTATGTGCCAGACCTGATGGCTAGAGCCCAAGTAGTTTAGCTGACCTTAGAGTTTACAAAAAGAGCATCAAACCATTAATTAACTTGTGTGAGGTTGGTTCTCGCTTAAGCCAGGTGTGGTCTTTGGTTTAGTCCATCACAACTTATTTCTTTGACAGTATCACATTTGACATGGAAATATGAAATTTTACAGTACCTGGAAAATAACGCTCTGGAACTTTGGACATGTAGAAGATGATAGCAGCTACAGCAAGTACATACATTATCAGCACTCTGGGAATAAATTCCTAAAAAAAAAAGAACATTTTTTTATATTTAAAATAGGTACAAGTCTTTCAAACATACACTACCGTTCAAAAGTTTTAGATCGGTAAGATTTTTTATATTTTAAAAGAAGTTTCTTCTGCTCACCAAGGCTGCAATTATTTGATAAAAAACAAACAAACAAAAAACAGTAATATTGTGAAATATTATTACAATTTAAAACAGCGGTTTTCTATGTGAATATATAGTGAAGTGTAATTTATTCCTGTGATCAAATCTGAATTTACAGCATCATTACTCCAGTCTTCAGTGTCACATGATACTACAGAAATTATTATAATATGATGCTCAAGAAACATTTATGATTATTAACCATGTTGAAAACAGTTTTTTACATTTTTATTTCAGGATTCTTTGATGAATAGAAAGTTCAAAAGAACAGAATTGATCTGAAATGGAAAGCTTTTGTAACATTAATCACTACCATTCAAAAGTTTGGGGTCAGTAAGAATTTGTTTTTTTATTTTGGGGGAAAGAAATTAGAAAATACTCTTATTCATCAAGGATGAGTTAAATTGATAGAAAAGTTACAGTAAAGACATTTACAATGTTAGAAAAGATTATATTTAAAATAAATGCTGTTCTTTTGAACATTCAATTCATCATAGAGTTTTGGGGGAAAATGGTACACGACTGTTTTCAACATAATAATAATTTATGTTTTTTGAGCATAAAATCAGCATATTAGAATGATTTCTGAAGGATCATGTGACACTGAAAACTGATGTGTAATCAGCAACAATAATGTTGTTTAAAATTCAGCTTTCAAATTACATTTTAAAATATATTAAAATAGAAAACAGTCATTTTAAATTGTCATAATATTTCACAATATTACTGTTTGTAATTTTTTTTTATCAAATAAAGCAGCCTTGGTGAGCAGAAGAGACTTCATTTAAAAACATAAAAAATCTTACTGATCTAAAACTTTTGACCGGTAGTGTACATTTAATAATGATTACATTATTAAAATGTATTACACATTTGTATAGTCTACATAAAATACTAGCATATGTAAAGAAAAACCCTAATGTGAGGACTCTTACCTGGACTATGTCGGCGCTGAAACCCCCACTGAGCCAGATCCAATGAAAGGTGGGGATTAGGCCGCATCCCGCTACAGCACAGAATATAACAGAGCGAAGCTTCTGCCACTTCTTGGTCAAGTAATGAGGGTGTATCTGGGCAAAGAACACTGCCAGCATCATGGCCAGAACGGTTACCAGGTACACCTGCCGCCAGTACTGCAGATAGAGATACAAACCAAACAAAACAACATGAACCAAAAAACTCAAGAAAGTCATCTTAATGTGCACAACACGCACAGAAAAAATCACTTCTTCTGTAGGAAAAAAAACAGTGCAAAAAAAAAAGCAATAGAGAAATCGGTCTCTCTTTCTTGGGGCGCTTGGCTGATTGAGTAGTCATCCAAAAAGCAAAGCTAAACACTTGGCAGGGGGAGAGTGGAGATGGCTCACCCACGTGTGAATGTCATATGGTGGGAAACAGGAGTGACGGAGTGGGTCCACGAACACGGCCATCTGCTTTGGGCTGGAGCAGATTTCTGCCGCATTCTGGGGCACAATAAGCCAGCACTTCCAATATGTGGGGAGAACCATGTGGAGCAGCGTGGCCAAAAGCGCTGGTGCTCGGCAAACAGCAAGTGGGAGTAGAGGGGACGAAAGCAATCAGCTTGCTCAGGATATCCAAGATCCAAGCTTTCAGAAAACTGCACCAAAAATCTTGAAACAAAGAAGATCCTCACGCCAAGCGGCACCTCGTCGTTTTTATACAGGCAGTACAAAGCCGCTCCACAGGGGTCCATTGTGCAAACTAACAGGAAGGGAGGAATAAACTATCATGCGACATAATGAAAGATAATCTAACGCCGTGTTACAGTAATCTCAAGGGAAAAGTCAACATGCGACAGTGTGCACTTCCAACTTTCACATTAAATCGTTCACACCATTCCTCGCTTTTAAAGCGAATGGTTCATTTACTCACACTCATGTTGTTCCAAATCTATCTGACTCTTCTGTGCAACACAAAAGAAGATATTTCGAAAAATGTTTTTGTTTGTAAAATAAAAGTCAGTGGGGTCCGACGTTGTTTAAATTCCAATCTTCTTTAAAATATCTTCTTTTGAAGAAAAGAGAAAGTCATATGTTTGGAACGGCATGGAGGTGAGTAAATGATGACGAGGGTCCTTTTCGGGTGAGTTAGAGGGTCGCACACCGGACAGCGCAGCGCCGCGTTTAGGACAACTCAAGGTATCGCACACCGGGACGCGCACTTTCTCATCAGTGTATGGCCAGCAATATTGTAATGTTTAATGACAGGAGATGAAGATAATGTCTGTTCTATGTAATTATTGTACTGCCCAATTAAATACAATCGTTGCTGAGTCTGCAGTCTGAAAACTTTACCTCAGAGCATCCTTTAACTGAATGAATTGAGAATCTCACCTGAAAAATCCAATAACATCAGCAATTGTCATTCAAGCAGCTGATTTCTGTAAATGAATGCAAAACGAAATGTATATTGCAGCATAGGGCGAAGTCAGGATCCATCAGCAACGATTTGAGACAAAAATAATTTAAATTTGATATAAAACTATGTAAATGGCGCTCTGTGGCGCTGCAGGGTTTTGAACACGGTCCTGAGCCGTCGCTGGGTGCCGCGGACAGACGCCGAATGGCGCTGCCGGTGTGTGTACACTCATAGAGAATAATGTGTTCGAATTTTAAAGACGTGGCGCTGCGCGACGCGGCGCTGCGCGTCCGGTGTGCGACCCCTTGACTCTTTTCAGTCACTTTATATAAAAGCATCTGCTAAAGGAATAAATGTTAACTCCAAAAGAATAATGCTCTTTACTAAACACATATAAATAGTCTCTCCATGTAGTATTCACAACACACACACACACACACCAGACAGCTTTCCCCAGGAATAGGTGAACTCTTGCTCTGTATCTGTTGCACAGGTAACATATGCCCACAAAAAAAGCAGGCCAACCATCTGCTAGAGACCACAGTGGGACGATGCACCTCAAGCCACCTAATTAATCTACCCTTGTCCACATTGGCCATGACCGTCGATCGCACAGTGTACTCTCCATGCCATTCTTATTGAACCCTATGTGTCCTACTTGGATCTGACTCCACCAATAAACACATAATTACTTCATTTATGAAGTTATGGGAAGCCTATCTCCAGTGCCACCTTCACCTCCCTAAGCCAGAATGGTTTAGTTCACTTCAGTACACTTTATTTTGCCCAAAGGAAAATTTGTCTTGACTAATGGCACTAACACACACACTGACCAATGACCATTAGAGCCAGGCCGATATTATCGGCCGATATTAGGCATTTTTCAAACTATCGGCAGTTATAATGGCCGATAAATGCAGGGTTGGGTATCGAGAATCGAGTATCGATTAGAACCGGGACTAACTTTTCGTTTTTCCCGGAATCGTTCAAAAGTTAAAATTTCGATTCCTAGTTTCAGATATTCACAGTCCGTCGACCGGAAGAAGAAACCGCTGAACAACACCAACGAAGAAGCGTCTACCGGAAGTGTTGGCATAACTGCGCGAGTTCGAACATGAGTAGCTTACAGTACGTCGGCGGTCCAAAGTGTGGCTTCACTTTTAACAAAAAATCCGAAATCTCGGCAAAATGCAACATTTGTGACAAAAGGAGTATTTGTGACAGAAGGAGTATTTCCTTCACAAAGGAGTATTCCCTTCAGAAAGACCGTTGGTTAGCAAGGTTAGCTAAACTTTTTTGACCCTGCCTCTTAAAAGAATCGGAATCGAGAATCGTTAGGAACCGGAATCGAAACAAGGAATCGGAATCAGGAATCGAATACCCAACCCTACCGATAAATGAATATTTCAAAAATAAAATAAATCAGCTAGTAATAATTACGTTACGTAGCAACTACAGTGTAGTTGACTGACTGTCCTTTTAACTTTTGACAATGTGACTGAATAATTTCTTTAATAGCGTGCGACAGTTATTAGCAATGAGACATATCATCTCTCCTTGACCTGTTATATTGAAAATGTATGTTTTACAATTTGCAGTATGACGTAATCCATTGCTAAATTATGGCTCATTGTAGACTAGCTAACCACAAAACTAGCTAATGTCACTATCATAAGTGGAAGACCGATAACATTAACATTAATGAGCTTTGGTTCCTCTGTTCTGTTGCGACAATAAAATAAACATGTTTCTTTTTAAAATGCATTATCATATTATTTAAGTTAAAACTCATACATAACTACAAATAACTAATGTTAGGGAAATCTGTTAATGTTTTGTTACACATTTCTGAAAAAAAAATATTTATCAGTCGAATATATCGGAATGTCGAATTTTAAAACCAAGAAATATTTGTATCGGTATTGGCCTTCAAAGTCCTTTATCGGTCGGAGCTCTAATGACCATACACAAACACAATACACACACAATGGCTAAAAAAAACGGTGACTTTTTCATTAGTAAGCAGTGCACTAAGCGGGCAACAGAATTACAAGCCTATAGCATTATTAGACAGACGCAGAAATACATCCTAAAAAATTCTATTATACTCACTTATTTAGTATTCTGATTGGATTTTTAAAGGCCTAGGTAAACTTAATTTTCCATGTTCCAATACTTTGACCGTTTAACTGATTGTAACTGCACACAGGTAACCTATATTGTACACCAGAGGGCAATTATGTGAATGATCAGGCACCTGCACATACGTTATTGCAGTAGAATGCATAGAACACTCCTGGAATGTAACAGCCTATGATTCCGATGGAGATCCCGGCGTAGTCAAGGGCCATCCATCGCCGGCTGTTTTTTCGGTATCGGTGGCAGCAGAACAGGTGAAAGCCCACAGAACACAGCATGCACACCTAAGCAGAAGATGTGAAGTGTTCAGATGATTTTATGGGCCATATACGCAGATTGATATAGTTTTCACAATACAAAAGCTCAAACTCACATGATGAACCTTTACAGCCAAACAAAGATGCTATAATTATGTCTTCATGAAAGAATATGCAAGGGTGGTGTAGAGGCACTTTGCCTAATCCTGATGCTTTAGAGAATAGCTGCCAAGGATAGAATCTGCCATTTCTGTCTATTACGATGGTACGAGAGCAGCCGATAACGGATCTAGAATTAGGCGGGACTGAGTTTAGGTGATAAAATCATAAGTTTTAACTCTAATCCCTGGCAACAGAGAATGTGGAAAGCCTGGTCCAAGGAACATATGAAGACTTTTTGATTGGGAGTGCTGATCTAAGATGAAACTGATCCAAACGAGCAACCATGGTTAGAGATAATTTGTTTGTCATGCCAAAAAACAGAAACACTATCCACTGCTTACTACTGTTTTAACTATTCAAGTGTATACATACAGAGACTATTAAACTCACCTCTGTACTGCTTAGTTTTTTTCTCCTTTTGAATTAGCCTACCTAAACATGATAATGTGATGGCATGATGCAAGCAACAAGGACATACCTGGAAGCAGAAGAGACCTATGGAGTAGATGACATAGTCTTCTCTGGAAGCTCCTAACATCGGCAACACCACCAACAGGTCATAAACCCCCAGTGTGAAGAACAGGAAGAACCCCAACAGATGACTCCAGATGTTTACCGTCTCATTGGACAGAATAAAAAGGCTACAAAACAGAGATAACAGGCATTTATATCACCATTTCTTCCAATAGCTAAGGTCATGTTATTCACTCATGAGGTTGAGCAATACATCTATATTACATAATTATGTAATTAGAATTATGCAAAAAATATTGCTGTTGAAAAAACACACTCTGCATAAATACACAGTGGTTACAAGACACGCACCTTTTAATACACAGTCTAGAGGTCAGATAAGCTCTGTAGCCATCGGTGATGTAAGGATTTTCCCGTAGGAATCCCGGCACCTGCTCGTAAGTGTACAGGCGGATTCCTCTGGGCACCAGAACAGGCCAGTACTGGTAACTGCCCAATTCAATGTACTGGGCGTTCTTCAGCACCTTCGCTGACGGCATGATGATGATGTCACCCAGTCTCACCCTCAAAGTCCTACAGTCAGACACACACAATTTAATGGATATGTTTCCATAAATATCTGACAATGTTGACAAAAAGTGGACAGCTGTGTAGTGGAATTGTATAAAATGTCATCGTTTTAATTGCCCTCCTCTAGTTGCATTTCATTATTTCATGAAGTAGTGATCAGAGTAAAGCCACACATACATACATATCAGAGTAAAGCCACACATACATACGTACGTACGTACGTACGTGCGTGTGTGTGTGTGTGTGCGTGCGTGTGTGTGTGTGTGTGTGTGTGTGTGGGTTTGTTTATATGATTTATGAGGACACAAGTTTGTATAATGACATGTCTATTACACTGGTATTACAACTTATTGGTGGTTTATGAGGACATTTCAAAAGTCCTCATAAATCAAAAGGCTTAAAAAACATAAAAAACAATGTTTTATTAAAAAATAAAAAATGCAGCATGTCTCCTGTGATGGTTAGGTTTAGGGATTGCGTTAGTGTAGGGAAATAGAATATATAGTTTGCACAGGATAAAAACTATTACGCCTACGGAGAGTCCTCATAATGCTGTTGCACCAACATGTGTGTGTGTGTGTGTGTGTGTGTGTGTGTGTGTGTGTGTGTGTGGCTTTACGCTGATCAATACTTCATGAAATAATGAAACACAACTAGAGGAGGGCAATTAAAATGACTTACAAATCTAAATATATCAGATTATGTAAAATGTCATGAGATTTTACAAATATATATATATATATATATATATATATATATATATATATATATATATATATATATATATATATATATATATATATATATATATATATATATAAGAGAATTTTATCTTAGAAATGCAGCCTTTGCAACTAACTGAAATAAGTACTAAAATTAATCACAAAAAAAACTGGAATTGAAATAAAGCTATAAAAGAAAAAAAATGACAAAAGCACAAAACAAAAGTATTAAAATGTAAACAATATAGTACTAACAACTCAAGATATATAAAACTGAACAAATCTAAATATTTTCTAAATACATATAGGCTAGAATATTAAAATAACTCTGCATGGCACTGGCAAAATAGAATGTGAAGGAATAGTAAATTTGTGGAAAAAAAG
Organism: Hybognathus amarus; assembly: GCA_030378365.1. NCBI lineage: Eukaryota > Metazoa > Chordata > Actinopteri > Cypriniformes > Leuciscidae > Hybognathus > Hybognathus amarus. Next base: position 16,774 of record JAQIUQ010002832.1, read on the forward strand.
AACATTGTAGTGATTTATTTCTGATTCATTTAAAGTAGCAATATTTTAAAAGGCAAGAATTGCAAGGAAAAAATGTGGGGTTTTGTCATGTGCGAGTAATGCTCGTGTTCGTGGATAGATTGTTTGGAAAAAATAAAAGTATCAGGAGCGTATGTATAAAATACAAATTTCACACCTTATTTAGAACGAAAACTATTGGGAAATAACATAAAACGAAGCAAAATGTGCATCAAAAACAGACGTCACTGTCTCTGTCAAAACAAGTTGCCAACGCTATGGCAAAATACGTGCAGATACAAACAGCGTATAAACCTGCCGAGCTATCAAACTATTTCATTTAAATAAAATCAATACCCAAATAGCCATAATTACCTTTATCACTAAATTAGCTATAAATTCACAGTAGCCTACTGTCTAAATGGGTAAACGGCTAAGTTACATGCTAATCACATCTACTGTATATTTGAGAGACGGATTAAAGTGTTCGCTTAACCCCAAACTTACCATTGGTCAGATAAATATCTGCATCGAAGAATCCGCGTTTGTGTATAATGCTTACGGGTAACATCAATATCCAATGTTCAGACTCGTGTTAGCCCAATGAGAGCAGCAGGAAGTAGCCCACACTGTTAGCTGCTAACAGGCTAATAAAGAGATTATTTCTTCATGTCACATGTAACGTTAACCTCAAGCATAAATCCGTCTTCTATCCAATGATCATTTTAATGATCTCATTCAATATAATAACATTTTATAATAATTTATATTTAAAAAAAATTTCAAATTTGACCTCAATCTAAGAAAGCTTGTCACACTCTATTATTTGTTCTCTTTTGATCAATTCTATATTAATTGAATTGTATCTTCCGAAATGATTCCTTCCTGCTGAATGTTTAATGAAAGTGTTTATCCACTGAAAATACCAGCCACCACAATTCATATTTAATCGACTGAATTGAGACCTGTAGGTGGCAGACTGCTGTCAACACGTTTCGAAGAAGACTTTCTCTTTTCATACATCTCAGGTGTAATCTTGTGTGATACTCCTCTGGGGCTCGAATCACACTAAATCTTCCCTCAGCCATTACACCCAAGATAATAACCTCCTCAAGTGGGAGTGTGTTCTTCATTAGCACTCCTAATTCACCTTTCAGCAGCTTCACTCTTAAAGGCTGTCAACAGCACTGCCAAGACAATTTGCCTGACTGCAGCAAATCCACCCTGTCAGCATAGAGCATGATTTCTACTTAGTTTTGTCATGGCCTTTCAAGTAATAATTATGATTTTTGTGTGTGTTTGTCAGAATTACAACTTAGGTCATAATTTTGCCCTTTTTGGTGTTGTAATTATGAATTTCCTAGTATGTCATAATTTCTTATTTTTTATTTCAAATTTATAATCAAATTTGCAGAAAATAAGCAGAGATATCGTCTTATCTCGTAAAATAAGGAATGCCTACAAAAACGTCTCCAAATGGGACAACAACGAGACACTTCCGGGTTTTATACGTAACGTAACTAACCCATTTTACATCAACTCTCCCTCTCTGGAATATGCTAAAAGGGGGCATGGCCATATTTCTGTGGCTTTGTCGAAGAGGAAGAGTTATTGGAGAGCTGTAGCCATGCCGTTGAAAGTGTGTTATTTTCACCCAGCTGTCAGGTCTTCTGTGTTCGTCAACAATGGCTAAAATTCATGTTTGATTATGTTCATGAAAATTACAATCATATTATAGCTCTCTGTGTTGTGCATTTACGGAAGACAGCTTCCAGAATCTCCCACGAATTCAATGCCGGATTCAACAAGAAACTGTTACTAAAACATGAAGCAGTTCCAACTTTAAAACCAGAGGCAGTTGTTGGGCCACAACCTGTAAGTAAGACTTAATCATTTTAAATGTATTTGCATGTATAATTTCAGACGTAAAATTTATTTTTATTAAGGACGTAAACAAATGCCAGTGCTGGCTTTATAACCACTTAGTTGATATTAATTAATTAATATATTAATGATTAATGTTTATCAGGAGAAACCCATATCTCAAAATCGAACAAGCAGCAGTAGCATTTTTAAGTAACAGCGTATTGAAATTCTTAAATATTAATAATAGAATAGCATAGAATAATAATAATAATAAATAATAATAAATGAGCATTCAGAAACGTTTTGTAAGAGCTTTCTGGGTATGCTTCTGGCTCAAAATGATAAGGCAGAATTGACACAATTTTTTACATTTGACCGGAGCACATTTCGTCCATAAAGGTAATGCGCGTGAAGTTTCCGGACAACGTGCGCTACACAGTTTAGCCAATCACAACACACCGGCCCAACTAACCAATGTGAGCCCATTGCCTGTTTCTGAGTGAGTGGTTTCATAGAATCAGGAAGTCAACCGGTTGTTCAAATGACAGTGGAGAAAGCGGCTTACAATAAAGGTGAAATTTATGAAAGATAAGGCTTAAAAAAAAAAAAAAAAACTAAGACATGCTATATTGCACCCCATAAACACAATCATGCAAAGAAAAAAGCAATAAACCACCCCTTTAACTTGCACAGACATATTTTAAGATATTGTTTTTGTCATGTTTTGTTTTCTCTAAAGGCACGTTTATTAAAGCTACTTTATTTGAACTAAATCCTAATCCTGGTTTAATCTAAGCACTGTTTGTGAAACTCATAACTTCATCTCATAACTACAATTTTGTCTTGTCTTAATATAAACTTTTTGTCATAATTTGGATTTACAAAAAATCTTCTTTTTTTATATGAGGCAGAAATAGGCTTCCATACATTTGACGTTTAATTGAACTTTTTGGGGAAATGGAGAAGACATTTAGAAGTGTCTGATTTGATCTTACAAAAACGGTTGCATATCTGTTTTGACCTTTCTGTCTGGATTTATAATTGACTTTACTGGCACTGACGAGACACCAAAACTCTACATAGCTGTACCTTTTTCAACCTCTCTACAATAATTTTTTCATTACGTTTCGCCCGCTCAAACCCTTCTTGTTGCAAGCCAGCCGCCACACACGGTTCTCCACTGGTGCCCATGATATTGCCCCCAACCAAGAGCAGGCATCAAGTCCAATAACAAGGACACAGTCATTGTTAGAAGAGGTTGGCCAAGTGTCTTGCTGAGAAACTATCCAGCGAGTAAAAGACATTGCCACCGTGACAGCGGCCTCGCTGAGGCCCGTCAGTGCTCCCCTGCTCTGATCGCTTTTATTTATAATCTCCGCCACGAGACATCTGCTGCCGCCGTGCCTCTGTCCTTGCCGTCCACACAGAGGGTGCACATCAACGTTTCCACCGCAACCTGCACCGAAGTCCAGCTCGCAGGCGGGAGACACCACACTTTGCTCCAATAGGATGTGTGTCGTGTCCGATCCCGCTCCCTGGAGACTGATTAACACGATACGGGGGACGGAGGGAGGCTCCGGGAGCACTCAGACTGATACTTACACGATCAGAGTGCCTTTGTTTGTTTGGTGTCTGTAGTCTGGTCACAAGACTATTTTGGGGAGCTGACACTTTGAGAGAGCTCTGGAGCCATCTGACGAGGCCTTTGCCGCCGGTTCCTGAACAGTGGGAAGTCAAGCAGCCGCTGCACCGGCCTTGATGCGTAATGGCACAGGCAGTGTTTTTGAGCAAAAACAAGACCACATGCAGTTTCAAATGTCACTTGGCACGCTTTTCCTCAAAGGAATAACTAGACTAATTCAATTTTTGTAACCACTTTTTACCTATCCTCAGATTGCACCTACTGTTCACTTGTATGCGTGTGAACCGTGGAAGAGAAATAGTCATCATTTCATTAAATAAAACCAAAAAGAGGCCCTTGTCTAGTTCAGAAATCTTAATTACAAGGCAGGTAAATGACTAATTCATATTAGTGCACTGACTTGCATTGTAAGTGAATATATGTGGTTGTGACCTAAAAGCATCAATTGGGTTACACATTAATATGTCTGTGTTACAATACTGAGTAATAATAATTAACTGAACTTTCTATAGGGTAAGTGGTAGGAATAGGGGTTGGTTTAGGGTTAGTTGCATGTAGTTATGCCTACACTGTACAAAAAAAAAAAGATTTGTTTATCACACAGTTTCTGTCAAATCAACTTTGTATCAACAATTCAACATTTATGTGGTTCAGATAACATAATATTTTGAGTTTCTGCTTATTAAATCAATCTCCTTCATTGTATCAACTCAATTTTTCCAATTTTAAGGCAACCAGTTTACTTCATTTTTTAAGTTAAACCAACATTTTTTTTTACAGTGTGGATCATCCAGGTAACGACACAGTATTATAAGAATCAAGGGTACACAAACTTTTGAACGGGGTCATTATTTTTAAATTCATTCGGTAACACTTTACAATAAGGTTCATTAGATAACATTAGTCAATGTATTTACTAACATGAACTAACCATGAGCAATACATTTGTTACTGCATTTGTTCATCTTTGTTAATGTTAGTTCATGAAAATACAGCTGTTCGTTGTTTGTTCATGTTAGTTCACGGTGCATTAACTAATGTTAACAAGATTTTAATCAAGTATTAGTAAATGTTGAAAATAACATTAACAAAGATTAACAAATGCTGTATATGTGCTATTCATTATTAGTTCATATTAACTGATGTACGAACCTTATTGTAAAGTGTTACCAATTCATCTATTATTTTGTCTTGTGGACTATGAAAATATATTTGATGTAACAGGACAGTGCTATAAAAACTATCATGCATTTTGTATTATACCTCCTATTTTGTACCGATAAAAAAAAAATACGTTCACGATTTGTAATCATAACATTTTTCTTTTGTAAAATCAACTTAATTTATCTGGTTCAGATAACATAATATTTTGAGTTTCTGATGATCAAATCAATCTCATTCATTGTATTAACTCAATTTATCCATTTCAATGAACTTAAAATTAAGGCAACCAGTTTACTTCATTTTTTTTTAAGTTAAACCAACTTTTTTTACAGTGTAATTTATAGCTATTGCAATATGTAGCCTATAACCCAATGACTTTATCAAAACCAGTTAATTGGCATGTTACCTCATGAAATACATTTGGACTGTACTTGCACTCTTTTATTGTGTTCATCATTTTTTTCCTGCTTCACAGAAGTTCAATTGAGGAAATGAGATTTGAGCTTAGTGAAAGTTCCATCTGCATAACAATATTGGGAGGAATTGAGCTTTAATATAAAGGCATCCTCTTTTTTCACTTACAATTATCTCTTCAATAAGACGTACATCTGGCCCCAAGACTATAATTCCCCAGAGGCCAAAAGAAAGGGAAAACAATTTCCAAAATAAGCAAGAGATTAGGTCAGACAATACAATTGTTCTTCTGCATTTAGCATTTGATGGAACGAGATTAATATCTTGTGATATTAATGACTGTCTTCTGTGTGTCACTTTTTCTGTCAGCATAAAATACTCTAAATCCTCATTTATGGGGAAAATCTTAAGCCTGGCTATGGGACTCAAGCAGACATGCTAAGCTTTTTGGCACTGCGGGTACTTATTATTATTTTTTTAACCCCTCAAACAATGCCAAATACACACTTCGTTATAAACATTATTATTCATATTGCCATTACAAAGCCCTTTTTTCTTTGATGATGTAAAATGTAAAATAAATAGAATATTCAGGCATTTAAAGACCAGCTTTTGAGGGGGAACTGGTTCACCAATAAGGTTCTGTTGTGTGTGTTACATTTATTATTAGGGATGTATTTTGAGATGGACCATGATACTGAAAGAAAAGAAAAAACATCACATTATAGAAAAAACAAAAACAAAAAACAAAACAAAAACCAGCATGTACATTATTAAATGATTAAAATGGGTATTTTACCGTAAATACTAGAATTTGCTAAGAGAATTGGCTGTACTGAGTGAGATCTATTTCCTCCTGTAGATGTCACCCTGTATCTATTTTCTGCTACACAACAGTTTTTACAAAAATGCATAATCTACATTCAACGTAGGCTATACATTTTGTAATTGTAAAATAAATTCATGGAGAATATATACTTAAGCAATTAGCCTACGTTAAAAGCTAAAAGCATACAAGTCTGACTGTCTGAATGAAGTTAATAATTTAATATTTGAATCACTTCAAATTGAATTATTTCATACAATTTTATACAATTAAATTTACACAATACTGCAAAAACAGTGATTTAAAAACAAACAATAAAAGTGTCTCTAAAGACAAGACGGTTCTGGTGTGCCGTCTAGTGACAACTGTGGATCTGTAGATCTAAGAATATCCACTAGATGGTACTGTGGTAACTCATTTATATACCGTCACCGCTCATCTATGCTATTTACATGGCCTAAAAACTTTCCTTTACTTTTAACCCTCCTGTTACCCTCAAATCTGATAACACTTTTTACCACTTTTCAAAATTTGACCCCAGTAATTTAAACCTCCTAATTTAAACCTTTTTAACAAAGGTTTATCTCTTTACCCCCCCCCCCACCCCCCTCCCTACCCCATCTAACCCCTTATACATCCAGAATACCCATTGGACAACTATGGACAAATTTTCAAATCAACATAAAATCTTACTCATTGACCTAAAATTAGAAAAGTATAAAATAATTGGTGTTTTATTTGATTTATAATATTTCTAAGTATAGGTTTTTGTAATCTATAACATTTGGAAAGAAAAATGATTTTATGAAGGATAGTAACGAGTTATGTTTGGGGTCAATCTCCCAAAAATGATGTTTTCCCCTCCCCCATGGCACGTGAAACATCAAAGTTCTCACAAAAATGACGTTTTCCCCTACCCATGGCACAGGAAAGAATTATTAGTTGTCTTGAGAATTATGTTACATGTCAAGTAAACTACTAGTAGTTCTCGCAATACTACAGATATGGTTCTGCTTCTGTTTGGTTAGAGCCCTAAAACAGAGGGAAGTTTTTGGAATATGATATTGAATATATGTAAAATAACAATGAACGCTATAAATTCAAATTATAACATGATATAGTGACCTCAATAAAACAACCAAAACAAATGTGTGTGAAATTGTATTATTTCTTCTGTATACATCTAAAGAGCCTGGGGTCAAATTGACCCCAAGGAATACCGATGCTACAAAATGTGTACAGGACTTTGAAAAAATATTAGCAGGTTAATTTTATGTTTACAGTTGTCCCCATTAAATTAGGAAAAGTCATTAAATCTGAAGCAAAAATAATAATAATAATAATAATGTTTTTACAGACGTTAAACATTGAATGGGGTAAAATTGACCCCAAGGATAATAGGAGGATAGAATGTTTCATACAATCACAGTCCTGTGGAAACATGCAACTAAATGTATTAATTAGTTTGTAATAAAACAAATAGACAAGCTCAATGCAACGAGAGACAATTGTCAAACACATTTTCAGGCCTTTAAAATTTATGAATAGAAATACATTTCTTATTAGAGAGCTTTGACCCTTATCACAGAAATGTGAAAAGTGTTTTGTCATTCTGGCCACCAACACTATACAACTGGATTATTGTTTTTATTCTAGGGGTTATTTCATTGCAAAGACTAGCATTAGCAAACCCACAGTAATGGATTTCTCCCATCACGGGGCATAAATGATGATTCTTTTTTCATTTGTTGACGATAACTCCATCTAGCACAGATGCCAATGAAAATTACAGCCTTCTCTTGAGCGAGCGAATTACGCTGATGTTGTTGATGCATCCCTGCACGTGGACGGCCGTGATTGAGGTGCACTGTCTAGGACCTGCTGCTTTTCCCTGATACGGAGGGGAGAGCAAGAGACAGTACGGTGGAGGGGAGGGAGGGCCGTCTGCCCTCCACGGCCCTGTTTCTCCTCCCGCCATAGGACTACCTCACGCCCAGGCTTGTTTGCGGGATTGGCACTAATTCAGCAGCGCCAGCGTCTGACCTCAGCGGCAGCAGCGCTCCGAGCTCCGAGAAGACCCAAGGCGACGCGAGGGATTCACCTCAACCGGGGAGGGGAGGGATGGCTGGGTAGGTGGGGGGTGTCTCAAGGTCAGTTAGGGGGGTCTGGGAATTGGGGTGGAAGGAGAGACTAATGAGATTTTCATTCTCTCTTTCTCTCCAGTGCTGGTGGCATCACCTTGCAACCCCCTGTCAATCTACCACCTTTCATCAGCCGAGAAGGACAGAGGGGTGTAGGCGGAGGAAAACGGAGGAAAAATACTGTTTATTTTTTAACAGGACTGTTAATCTATTTGGACTGGGGTAATAGAACATTTGCCTGGCACCTGCAGAGAGCCGTCTGTGGGAACGCGGGGTTGTGACATTCCCCCTAAATATGCTGAGCTGTCTCTCACCTCTCATCAAACAGTGTGATCTTTATGGACTGTATCATATTGTGCCGTAATGTGCTTTATTGTCCACAGAATAAGCTTTTCTTAAAGGTAATTGGAAACCTGGAAATGGCTGCTATCGGCTGATTTTTAAATACATTATTTCTGAAATGTGGCCTGGGTAATGACCCTGTCGGTGTAAAATGTAAGATTTATCTTGGCAGACAAAATTGATCCATTTCACCTTTGTCTAATGGAATTTTTTATCAGGGATTATCTGTTTATGTAAATGAGCATTGCCTTGGAACAGGGAAATAAAAGGAGCTTGAGAGGGCAGTTAATCTAACACTTGACACGTCAATGTGGACATAACGCATACAGAGTACTCTCTCTCTCTATCTTTTTTTTCTGTTGGGGTTGAAATGGGAGGGATTCTGTCCCAGACGTTACCAGACATTCAAATTAGGACCTTCATTTCCAAAACACAATGGCTATATAAATAAGGATTGAGATAATATCCAGGAACACTATGGCATCATCTAATTGGGATTTTATCATAATTCAAGACATTAAAATTCTAAATGTTTGTGGGTTGTTATATATAGTTATTGTATATACATCTGTAGATATATCTAAATATATCTACATTTAGATCTATGAATCAAACTGTTTAAATAAATGTTAAATATAGAACATAGCCTACATTTGTTTTATATCACGACAAGACGTGAAATAATCACGTTGGCCCACTTTGGAAAACGTGTAGATGTCACGGTTTAACCCCGTCAGAACGTGAAACTTACACGTATGCGGTAGCACGTTCCAGTGGAGAGATACCCGAATGTTGATCCAATCCAACCCGGTGTCACAACAAGACGTGAAATAATCATGTTGGTTCACTTTGGAAAATGTGTAGACGTCACGATTTAACCCCCTCAAACGTGAAACTTATGCTGCGTCCCAATTCGCATACTATCCGTCCTAAATAGTATTCGAAAATAGAATTAGTACGTCCCAAATCGTAGTATGTTGAAATGAGTGATTCCTGAATAGTTTACTATATCCGGTATAGATCGATGCACACTCTAATGGCTGATATTGCCCATAAACAACAAGGAGCTGAGGGACGCCGGAAAAATAGACATTTTACTCATTAGGCTACTTCATTAAAATGTGACATTTAGACGTTTTTTTTTTGTTTTCGGCGTGGATCAAGGCAAATGAATCCTTATCACCTTGAAAATAATATATATATATTTTTTTTGCATTTTAAATAATGGAACATTTCCCAGTGATCGTCAATAAAACAAAATTCTGTTGTTTTTTCTCGGTTTAATGAAAACCAATAAGTCGTTATGGCAGAGGCGATTGCGTGTAGAAGAGGTCAACATCCGGTTATCTCTCCACTGGAACTTGTTAACGCAAACGTGAAAGTTTCACGTTTGAGGGGGTTAAACCGTGACATCTACACGTTTTCCGAAGTGGACCAACGTAATTATTTCACAACTTGTCGTGATTCCGGGTTACAATAACGAGTATATAGGCTATATATGATTGGTTGGTGCCAATTAATAGATTAATGGATCGATTAGATGTGAAATATAAATAGCCCTAATATTTTTCCAGTCACATAAAAATCTAAATGGACCATGCTTTGTTTTGTTTTTGTTTTTTAATAAAATTGTTGTGTTTATTATAAATGACACTGTTGAAAATACATAAACTGTTTGTCTTCAGTTTTTAAAGGACAATTAACTTATTGTCCTTAAAATAGAAGCCATTTCAACTTTGACTTATTTAACATTTTCAACAATATTAAACTGACTTAAAAGAGTTAAACCTTGGATGGCTTAAACAATGTTGCTTACAAAAGTTTAAAAATGCTAAACTTATTTTAATGAGTTAAAAATATTGCCATGATATAAACATTTTTTTAACAGTGCATGCACAAAATCATGTGCCCTCAAAATCTTTCATCAAAAACTCCCCCCAACGACGACTCTTCTCTGCTGATACATTTACCTAGAGAAAAAGAAAAAGACGATAGCAATTTATTATTTCATGCCAAAATCAGACAATCAAATATGTCTTCATTTTGCATGGTTTTACCTTCTAACATGGGCTCACGCCCCACATATCTTAAGACACATTTGAAATGTTTAGTAATGGCCTTTGGCCACAAGGATAACTTGAAATCCACAAAATGTATAGGACTGCATTTACAGCTCTATTACCCTCTGTGCAGCTTGTCTCATGGTCCATGTTGTGTTTTCAACAGGGCAAACTATCATTTCATCCTGAAATGTGTTTATGTGGTGGCTGTCCAGTCTCTGACAGAGAAGTCACTTACAAGAAGGCCGTTTGGATTGACAAGGCCTCCTCGGACGTATCTACGGCGCTTCTTCGGATATGATGTTTTATGAGGGGCCTTGTGTTGTTGGTAGCATCTCGGTATGACAGCGATGCTACGTTTTGAAATACAGCCCAGGATCTCCACTGAGAGAGACAAATGGAAATTTAGCATGTACACGGCTAGTCCCAGGGCAGCCACATTGTCAGCTTTACTAAAGCAAGCATTGCCCTGATGGAGTGTCAGACATGCCAGCCAGTGTACTGTACGCTATGGGGAACTCCATCACTGTTCCAACTACTGACTGGTGTCAAGGGGCCCTGAGACAGACCCTCGTCCCTAAGTCTCTCTAAGCCTATCCATGAAGGGACAACAATTATTGAACAGGCAGCAGATGCATAGCAGTGCTTGACGAGCCACAGTGAGCAGGAAATGCATCCTGTACTCTGAATTTTTTAGACTGACTGATTGATAAAGTGATTTTTTTCTGCTACATGTACTGTAGTTGCTTGTCTACGCTGGCTGTCATAGTAACTCATGTGGTTCATCATGAGTGAGACTTTAGCAATGGATGCTTCACCATTTTTCATGAGGGCAGGATTCAAATTCTTTGCAGAAAATAATGTTAAAAACTGAAAAGATCGATATGCAATCTTTTAATGAGGCATTTGCAATTTTGAGTGATGATAAAACGGTCAATATAATCTGATCTTATTAATTAGATTTACATTTTAATACAAACTGACTTACATCACATTCAATGTATAATTTATTTTAATGCATGCATGGCATGGGAATTGAACCCATGACCTTTGTCATTGTAAGTGCTATACTCTATTTTCTGTACAAAGGTGGTTTGGATCAGGCTTTGTAAAAAAAATGAATTTTCACAAGTTCACACTTGCACATAACTAGATAGAGCAAAGGTTTATGTGTATTTGGCGTGCTGTCCGGGGGAGGGATCCGAGCTCGGAATTTTGCCCAAACACAGAGTACTCCTCACCGTGCTTGGAATAGTTAAGATAAAAGTGTGGAGAAATGGGGTGGTGGAGGAATGCTGATAAACTGTCAACGAACAGAGGTAAGTCTGCTGTATACCTCTTATATAATAAATACAAGGTCATATATAGTCCAGAGTTAACAATAGAGTCCATATTTGTCTTTATTTAAAGCAACACCAAGTAACTTTTCCTCTGCGGTCGCCCTACAGGTTGAAAGCAGAATTGTCCATTACCGCTGTCGTAATTAATTTAGCCTACAGCAGCCTACTGTCGCACGCGCACGCTCGCTATTTATCCGCGGTTTTGAAATCAACAATGGCCACAGACAATTTAAGGAAGTGGTGGGTAAAGTGACGTATGCCGTAAAGCAGTTGAATTTTGTAGTTGTTTTTGTGCTCCGGTTTCTACCTGAAACCCAAGTAGTGCAAGTAAAAGTGATTCAGACCACGTCAGACGGCAGACATGTCATTTAACCTATTGTAAGTCGATGTACCATCACAAGGATCTTGGAAAAATTATGAAGGTTGAAAAACTAGTGTTACTTTTATATAAGCTATATACCAGTTTTTGATAATTGGGAGCTCAAGTTAAGGGATTTTGCTTTTACAGATAAAGCAGTTGGTTGGTGGGTGCAACCACACTGCAACAGTGAAGTGTCTTCGTGGGCTTCAAATAGGAAAGAACATCTCAATCAAGGTACTTCAATCACTTCAGCTCAGATTCTGAAAGGAAGATGAAAAGGGAAATGCACTTCTCCACTCTAGGTGCAATGGGAGCTTTGTACAATTAAAAGAGTTTCAGATCACCAGAGGCATTAAAAATGAATCCTAGCCACTAAATGGACTATCTCCACTCATCAGAGATCATACGGCTCCTAGTGGAAATCTGTGACAGCTGTTAAGAAAAGACCTCACTAATACACTTGAGCATAAATGCACACATAAGCATATGAATGCATAAGTGAGTCTCTCTTTACTACATGTGGAATTTTTATGTGTTTCAACAAAGTCCTGAACATACTGGATGGATAATGATTTATTGAAATTGTCCCCTGACTCTCCTGATGAACCTTCAAATAGTGTGAGACAGAACACTGACAAATCTTCTTTTGACTGTCTTCTTTTTATACTATTGGTAAATTGTGTCTCTCGCTAGTAATCTGGAATACATTCTAAATACACTTGAACAACAGCAGCATTGCTCTTTCGGCAAACAAACAACATCATCATACGATTCATGATGTATACAACCCCTACCACTGCAACCCAGATGCGGCCTAGTACTTTAGACTGTTTCTTGACTGCTTTGTTCCCCCCTGCATGTCAGAGCGCCATCCTGATGGTAATTTGTTGCTAATCAGCTGTCAGCTCACAAGTGATGATGAGGCAATCATTTTGCAGTGGTGGTAGGTAATGGCCTTAAAAGTCACAGAGTCAATGTCAATGGGATCTCTCAGATTCAATCAGGAAGAAGCCATGACGGATGGCCCCTGCTGACATAACCACTCATTTTGAGCCCAAGCATCTGGGCCCTAGTAAATAACCATCAGAGGGTGGGTCCAAGGGACAGGTCATTAGCCATGAGAAAAATAAATATCTCTTCTCTATGAAGGCTTCAAGTCATTTAGCACAGACTAGGAAATTTTACTCAAGATTAAGTATGATGAGCTAATATGAGTCAGTGGAGGCTGTACCGCATAGCGCTGTGATGAGACCGAGAGGAAATTCATACGCAGGTTCTGGCTGGTGAATAGGATTTTAAAGATCTGACATGTTGGCTTAGGGGTTGTACAAAAATCCATGCATTGCACAGAATCTTAAAGTATAAACTTTTATAAAGGGACGGATGCTCCTGCGCCCAGAAAATTCCTTGTTGAGTATCTACATGTGAGATTACTGGCAGTTAATAGTGACTTTAGCTTATTCACTGTACCCCCAGAGTTAGATAAGTCCTTTTTCATCTCTTTTTGTGCTGTCTCTCTGTCTGACACACCAACCGCTCAGCCTAGCTTAGTTCCCAATACGGTTAAAAGATGGCTGTGTCTCATATGACCTTGCTATTTGTACACTCTGTGACTATACAAATTACAGCATGTAAATAGGAAAATGTTTGTGTTATTTTGTCACTTATTGGGATTAGTATGCTTGCTGGAGCCATTTACATCCAGTCTTTGTGCTAAGTTAGACTAGCGGTGGGTGCGTTATATTCAAGAGTTACAGCATGCATGGAGATGAAAAAGGTATATAAGGACTTATCTGAACGGTCAACGGTGAATAAGCTAAAGCCACAAAAGTTGACGGGTTCCTTAAATGAAAAAGAGCTTTAATTAGCTAATTAAGCTTTTCTGAGACAGAAAGTCCCACCCAGCAGGTTAAACATTTAGTAACTTTGAACTATCACAGCATTACGAGCTGAGCAAGGTCATTGATCACATTCTTGCAGAGAGGACCTAAATTTAGCATTATATTCAGCTGGAATGCACCACTGTTCTGTGGTATGCACCAAATGAACTGCAGTTATTCTATTCTTTATTTACACGTCTCACTGGAATACTGGATTTTGATTAATCAATTATGGCACTCTGAGCTCAGAGGTTTCCTAAGGGACCTTTTTCACAATTCCGTGTTTGGAACGCAAAAGTACACTATAGGGTAAACTTCTATAAAGAAATGGAGATTATAGTAAACAGAGTTTGTGAATAGCACTATTGCATTTCCACAACTTTGCAAGAATGGGGCAACAATGCCAAGAGAACATCAGTCAGAAGAGAGAAAGATGTTAAAATTACTGTTCTGTGAAAATGGTCCATTGTGCCTGTCAATGCTTTAGTCATTCTTCTCCACTCCAGCCCTTGAGGTCCACTTCCTGAATGTTTTAGATATCTCCCTACTTTACTAACAAGCTGATGATTTGAACCAGGTGTTTTAATTTGTGAGACATCTAAAACATTCTGGTAGAAAGTCTGGAATACACTAAATGACCTTTTCCTCATCGCCTTCTTTAACAGCAGAGTGGCAGTTAGAATGGTTGAGGATATTCTTTTAAAGCTGTTGTCACCAGAGAAGGAACACCATTCCAGAGCGGAATCAAATTTTCTGATTTTGACTAAAGACTATGAAGACAAAAACATGTGTGTGTGTGTGTGTGTGTGTGTGTGTGTGTGTGTGTGTGTGTGTGTGTGTGTGTGTGTGTGTGTGTGTGTGTGTGTGTGTGTGTGTGTGTGTGTGTGTGTGTGTGTGTGTGTGTGTGTGTGTGTGTGTGTGTGTGTGTGTGTGTGTGTGTGTGTGTGTGTGTGTGTGTGGCTTAATTGTTATGTGGATTAATTACAGATTAAGGTTTCACAGGCCTACACTTTCTTACAGTGTAGGCCTACTTTAATAACAGTAATTTATGCATATTTCAAGTAACGAACACTAAACCACCCTAACTGTAACCATTAACACCTTAAAATAAAGTGTAACCCAGATTAATTATGCATAATAAGACTAGTAATGAGCGTAAACAAAGTAAATAGGGCCCATTTTGATTAAATGCAGGCTTTAATTATTTATTTATTTTACTTCAGATTTTTCTTTCATACGTAAAGCCAGAAGTCACCAATTTAGGCTTTAAAATTGACAGTGATTTTAAACTTGACAAGCAGATAAACATGGTAGTATTTATCATTTGAGGCTTTTATCTAAAAGTAAACCTGTTTTATGATCTTTAGGGTTAGGGTTAGCCCTTTTGATATTTTTTTGCATGTGATTCATGCTTTTATTTCAACCCATTTTAGACTACTGTAATGCACTTTACATTGGCGTGAAACCTCCCTTTCACGCCTACATTTAGTCCAAAATGCAGCTGCTCATCTGTTAACAGGAACCCAGATACATGAGCACATTACTCCCATCTTGGCCTCGCTCCACTGACTCCCTGTACATTTTAAAATACATTTTAAGATTTTAATGTTTGCTCTTGAGTCACTAAATGGGTTGGCATCTCAGTACATCTTTGAGCTCTTGCACACTTACCACTCCTTCAAGGTCACTCCTGATCAGCTGCGGCTGAACGTGCCCAGGACCAGGCTGAAGACCAAAGGATTGGATTGGATTCTTGGTGGAAGCTTTAAGATAATAGGAAAAGTTATAAAAAAAATTCTCAAATATTTGAAATCCACCTATTTATTTATTTGGTGAGAGGCTGTATAAAACAATACTGACGTACAGCATAGTAGGCTACAATCTAACATACAAAGACAAAATGACCCTCATGTCTCTGTTCTGTCATTAATTCAATTAATAGTAATGACTTGTATCCATCACGCCACACTCAATATAAACATTATCATATTAACCTCCAAAAATCTATTCTCGTTCTATCAACATAATTAATTTAGCCTGCAAGTGGGGGTTATCTGAATAATTGACACCAACTCTAAGATATGAAATATTCATATTCTCACCGCGTGCCTGCAATATGATTGCAAATAGCAGGTGTCTCCTTCCAAATGACTTTTGGACCGGGCAGGAGGGTGGCATGTCTGCAGTACCGCAGGACCTCC
This sequence comes from Hybognathus amarus, assembly GCA_030378365.1. NCBI lineage: Eukaryota > Metazoa > Chordata > Actinopteri > Cypriniformes > Leuciscidae > Hybognathus > Hybognathus amarus. The sequence continues at coordinate 33,008 of JAQIUQ010002832.1, forward strand.
GGGGTTGAGCGCTGACCTTCATGCAGTGGTCCATCTTCACAGTTGAGTTCATGCATCATCTCGGTAACACAGACACGCTGGTCATATATCTCTGTTTCACGCCAGGTCTCACACTCAGCAACTCTGAGGGAAGCACCATTAGGTATAATGCTTTCTCTCCAGCCCTCATTTTGGCAGCCAATATCCAATGGATATTTAGAGAGGAGCACGATGGTGCTGGAGGCAGGGGAGAAAGAAATTGGTTTCCTGTTGTCCAAAATAAAAAAAGATTAGTGAATATCTGAATAATATCAGAGAAAAAAGGTTATGAAATATATTGCACAAGTTATCATAAATCTGTTTTTTGCTTTGTCATAAGGTTGCAACATAAAACATTACATTGCATCAGGGTTTCCCTAACTAGGGTTTGTGAGAAGGTTCATATAAGTTAAAAGTTAAAGTTAAATTCTAATTAATAAATATTTTTAAAATAAAAACATTCAAAATAAAGCACAAACTAAAAAATATTAAATTGTTTTTGCTGGGCGGCCTCTCAATTTTCCATTAGTCACCTGACTTGTGCCCAGTCTGTATGTGCAATTCCACTAAACATTTGAGAGAAACATTTGAAAAATGAAAGAAGAATTAAAGAATCAATGAATTTGGAATAATTTGCTGCCATTTTGTGAATATTAAGTTATCATGCAATCAATAAAATAAAAAAACTGCATTCTAATTATTTAAAAGTAATATAATCTTATAACAAGTATTCACTTTTTGGAATCTGATTACTTGCATATAATCAGTTACTCATCTGTTATTCATTTGGACCCCGCAAAACTTCTCCAAATAACAACAGCCGAAACAAACGAATCCTCTCATTTTTAATTGGATATTGTTAGTGAATAATTAATAAGCATTTTGAGCTGATGTTCCCCAATACTTTGCCAAAGACCGAAGCAATCTCACGTCCAAAAGCCAGCCACACTGGTGGAAATAATGGTGGATATTTATCTGTGTTTCAGCAGTAGCCAAATCCCTGTTACAACCTGTCAATGGCTTAAAAACGCCCCAGGTGGTGAAATGTTTCTTTCTGTCCCACTCACTATATGATCTGATTAAATAAATAAAACTTAAAAATAACTCAAGTTGAAATAATAAACTTTCTGAGTAGACGGATTCAATTAAGAGATGCATTTGTGATATTTCAAATGCAATACAACACATTTCAGGGACTCCCACTCTTCTTTCCACAGCCCATCAGCATGATGCAGAGTTGTTGTAGCTCCATCTGCTAGCGTTAATGCTGTCCATATAACAAGCGCTTGTCAATTTAAGCTGTTTTATTGACTCATCTGTTGAGTTCGGCTTCAAACACAATAATCGTTCTGTCTCTCTTTTTCCTCTTCTGCTCTTTTTTTTTTAATAAATGCATTTTCATGAATATATCTCACCCATGTGGTGGGGTGTTGTTTCTCACAGTTAATCACTGGGCAGATAAATCATGCACATATTTGGTGTCCATCTGCTGGGAAGGTACTGCAGCCTTTCCTCCTTTTCATTCGGCCTGATGGACAATAACACCAACGGAAGGCAATGAGATTCAGTGCCAGTAGGCTACACCTCTGCACTGGAACATGTTTTCACTGGGCCAGCATGTAGAGATGCGGGCGCTGTGGGGGCTGATTGGTGTGATAGAGCAAAATGTTCTTTTATTTGCCTATTTTGGCCCCATTCGTTCATTCATTCATCCGTTAATTTTTTTAGTCAATCATATTTTTGTGCTAATTGCATGCCTTAATAGGTTCTTACATCAAAGTATTCCTCTGTTCTGTAAAAAAAATCTAAAGATATCCAGAAGTTATTTTTTAATGAGCTTTGTATTAGTCAATTTAAATCTAACTGAGCATATTAATATCTTTATTATTCTCCTCTTGTGGCACGGAACAAACCCATTATTGTGTGTAGACACTCATAACGTCATTCCTCTTTTAGGCTAAATTTGAGGGAATGCATCAGTGGTTGATTAGCGAGGGATCTCTGTTATTCTGTCACGGCCTTTATGACTCACTAAAGAGTGAATCACACGTCACATTAGAGACTGCTCCTTCAGTGGATGCTTAACGGCTCCTCGCCTTAAAAAATCCCAAGCACCCCATCAATTATTTTCCTAAGCAGCCATACTGAAGACATCACTTAGAACAGTGTGAGGGGCCGGAACTGTCTCCATCATGACAGATGCACTGGAGGCAGAAGGGTCCCTGTAGAATGCACTTTGGACCATTTGAGACATGGCACTTACGTGGGACAGAAGAAGAGGAAATGATAAGAAGACTGTAAGCCATCCTGAACTTATGCCCCTTCAAGCTTGACAGTGAAAATTTTTGCACAGATGCAGAAAGTCTTCAATGCATTTTTGATTTCCGCACTAAGAGAAAAGAGGTCAGAGTGGTCATTTTCGACGTCTGAATTTTTGATTCCTGCAGCTGTGTGTCTGCACTGTGTCCATTCAGCCCAGTGTCTCTGGGGTTACATGGGGACAAGAGCCAAGTTCAAGTGCAATGGCAGAACTGGATTAACTTTGTCATGCATCTGTCCCTGAAGACCAAACAGCACCTGATGACTGATAGCCCACTGGGAAGTTGTATGCAGACAAATAATTGATTTAATGATTACTGAATGAAGACAGATTGAAAACTAATTGTGCTTTTCAGATCCGAACAAAATGACAGGACAGTTTTTAAAAATTGTGTAAGAAGCTTTAGCTTATATTAATACATTTTTTTGCTTTCTTTTCCCTTGTGTGTAAAATATAATTGAATTTTTAATGCTATTTTATGTCCAACATTTCGAATGACTGAAAATGCCTTGTGTCACTAATTATACAACCGGTACTTTGATGTCCGGTAGTCATTAAAGACTCATTTGAGTCTGGAGAAAATTAATAGTGCATTAATCAATATGAACTAATTAGCTGATAACATGTTAATTAAATATCTTATTTAAGGTTCTGAGGCATGAAATGCTTAGTCTAAGCGTGCAAGCCTCAGTCTTCAGGCTGCGTAAAGGCATTCTTGCTATTGTCTGGTATACAGTAGAATGAGAGAGGCGGACGAGATGCTTTGAAGTATTCTCTTCCTCTCATTTACTCCCATAATGTTAAACACGATGTCCCTTCCTCTGAAGTGTGTCGCCTGATTTCCTCAGCTCTGATCAATCATAGTGTGTTAACAAAGCAAAGTGGTAATAAATGAACATTTGATCAGTCCTGCAGATGGGCATTTAAACCACCATATGCTTCCTGCTCCTTTTTGACACAGAGATCTAAACACATAGTGTTGAGCAGGATCAAGAATGGCAGAAAGCCAATACAAACTCATGTCTGGAGTCCCAGATCAGTGAGTTATTTTACTGTAGGCCATTATTGTTCCTTAATGTGAAATCAATAGGCCCCTGTGGAATAAAACGCTTGACCTGAAGATATGCTTTCTTGCTCCCTTTGCTATTTTAGGTGGAGGAACATCATAAGCCACAGGCATTTAGGAAAGATACAAGGTGATTGTGTATATATATATATATATATATATATATATATATATAATTTTCGGCTATTTCTTTTTTTTAACCTTCTGACAATTCCTGTGAGCTATCATCGAGGTCTGGGGCCAGAGATCAATACTTTTGATGGAAAGTTATAATCAGCCCTATTAAGTGACAAAGGTTCACTCTGTAACAGCTGGGCTGGCGAGAGACTGGAGCTTGTCTGACTAATGAATCGTGAAACAATCAGGCAGTAGCCATTTGTGTTTAGATCTGTAAATATGGCACGGAACAAGTGCCAGACCATTGCCGGAGCTCCAGCTGGGGCCACAGATGGTCTGGATTCAGAGTAGCACAGGAGCCGTTAGCTCCTCCGTCCCACACTGCACCTCTGCTGTCGCTGAGTGACAACTTCACTTTCGCACTAACTTACCCGTTTGCCCTGCGTTGGGGCGCCAAGCATTCTTAAAGTGGCTGACAGGTTCTGTGAGTGGGGGCTCCCCGAGCTCTGGCATTGGCCACGGGAAGGAAGAAGAATAGAGGAGATGGGTGAGAGAGGGAGAAAGGAACTATGATGAAGAGCAATGTGATCTTGCTATTTAAAGACATGATCACCTAATTAACCTTGTAGGGCAATGACTAATTCTGACACCTCACCCACTACAACTGTGGCAAGGTCTGCAATAAATCTCATTAAGTGGCTCTTTTTCCGATACGAACACCGAGGCCAGACGCAGAATTCACTTGTGCTTTTATGTTATTTGTGCTATAGGTTTTTAAAATATGCACTCTGATTATCAGCGCATCCGTGAAAACGGGCTCGTCGTTTGACTCCGTGCCTGACAGCTAAATAAATATATTGCAACATTAAAATAGACAAATAATGGCTCTTCTCAAAGGCTTCTTGACATTCATCTGTGCAAATGATAGAAAAGGAGACAGAATGCATTTAATCTGAGAGGCGAGGGAGACGTCCTTGAGGATAGAGCCGTGAAAAGAGATGAAAGGTTTATTTAATCTATTTCCAAGGTAAATGATCCCGTGTCACTGCTCCTCTCCCCCGTGAGCCACTGATTTTGACTGGAAGCTGTGCCGTGCCATTACATCTTCCTAAACGATAACAGTAATGTTAAGGGGACTATATCTGAGAAGCACATAATAGGTGTAATTCTTTTTTGGTTTGATTCAATCCATTTTTTAAAAATGTTTCCAAAACCTTGTGAACAAAGTCAGGGTTACAGGATTAGTTTTGAATTGACCAAACCAAGCCAATCTAATCAGGCTTTGTTGGTTCCATGACACAAATCAACTTTGTCAACTCAGGCTTAGATCCTTAGGTGTGACACCAGTAGCAAACAGCCAATCACGCCGAGGGAAAGTGAAAGTGCGATTAACTCAAGAGCGGGATTTTCTTTTCTGCACAATATTACGAGATTGAAAAATATGAATAATTTAAACAAATTTACACAGAAAAAGCACACGACATCAAATGATTCAATTCCAATAATCTTTCATCTAAAAGCACATAGGGAAACAGGACAGCACACTCTAACACAGGAAACATTAATACAGGAAAAAGACCAGACTCAAACTGAAGGCTTATATACAAAGCAAAAAAGGGAGCAAATTAGTACATTAATGAGCAACGCATCCTCATCCAAGGGCGTCATATAGTGACGCTTTTGACAATGCGTTTACATCCAACGCACATGGCACACTTTAGCGTCAATATAACACGCTTCGGTTATGGGTAGGTTTAGGTCTGGGGTAGGGTTAGGGTTAGACCACTAGGAGGCATCTTCTGGGCCATATTAATGCTAAAGGGTGCCATGTGCGTTGGATGTATACGGATTGTCAAAAGGTATGGGACAATCAGGTGAATGGGATTAACTAATGAGGAAAACTGGGTCAAACGGAAACACAAAAGACAAATCCAAAAACAAAGGCAAACACACATAGGCTATCCCTGACATAGAGAGAGCACATTTAACCTCAACATAGTCATTTTTATTAGCCTAGAAATCTAGGCGCACCCTAGCGGCCGCAAAAATTATTTTGCTGCAAAGTGTGGTCTCAGCAACTCTCCGTTGACTTTCGAAGTGGAAAATCTAAACTCTGGTCTGGCCAATCACATCGTGTATAGAGTTGGTGGGCGGGCTTAACACAATGACGGCAGAGTTGTGACGGTTCTGAGCCGTGATTTCCATTGGTGATTTCCGTGCTGCTTAAAAACAAACAAGGACGCAGCTGGCGAACACGCGGTCTTTCGATTCGGCTTTGGCCGCGACTCGGATGACTTGGAGTTAAGAACGTAAGACATCCTTAAAAAGGACAACCGGATAAGGCAAAAGTTTAATATATCAACTTGCTCCGCTGGAGAGAAAACCATGGGGAAAATGCATGGGACTCACTCAGCCACAGCCATCATCGCTCTGGTTGGTTAGCGCTATCCTATGGTGTGCAGAGGGATATTGAAAGACAACCTTTTATCCCGCCCCCGGATTGAGGTATGCCAATTGTGAGTTCCCAGACCTAACATCTTGATAGGTCTGGTTTGCCAGGCTACATTTTTATAGCATTATCTATTGATTCTAAAGTGTATTTTACATTACCTTTGTATATTTATATTTGTTTAAACTAAGTGCTTAATAATAATTGATAAACTAAAATTGTACATGTATAATTGATTAAAGGTATAATAGTTACATAAATAATATCTAAATCATACAAACTATATTCTGTTAGGACTGCTATTGTCAAATATGATTTACATTAGCATACTGTTTGGATTGGTGGAATATGATTCCGTTCTGGGCAAAAACTCCAAGCCCCTACATGCAGCCTAACATGGATAAGAGGAGAGCACGGAGAACAGCAATGAAAAATCATGCTCCACGTCTACAATGAATTGGTCTAATTACATAAAGGTTACTTTAACACATGCAGCATGCAATGTAATTTACATAGTTAAGTCAATTTAAAGCAAAGTGTGTCATTTCTTTCTGATGTTACAAACTTGCTTAAAGAGGCCATATAATGCTCTTTAATAATATTCTAGGTTCCTAGAATGCTTGAATGTTCAAAAACACATTCTCTAGGCCTATATGTGTAGAACAAGCCTATGATTGAATCTGGAAATAAAGCGAAATAACTAAGAAATATAAGAAATTTTCATCAGATGCCATGTCTGTAATTTATATCTAAACATCTATAGTATTAATTCGATCTCAAGCAGTTTCATTAAAATAAGTTATTACTCCACCATGTGCGTGACGTCATAAACCAATGTGGTTAAACGACCACTTTGTGACAATATGTTTTCGAGAAACAGCTGTGACAGCTAGTTGATTGCTTCAACGATGCATTGGACTATATGGTAGTGAAGCAGCATGGTTCTTGAATGGGAAACGCAACCCTGTTTGGTAATACTTGGCTACTGCCGTCAGAAATCACAAGCTTTAGCCTATATTTAAT
>JAQIUQ010002832.1:45000-70000 GCA_030378365.1 Hybognathus amarus
ATGTCAATATGGACCAAACTCCCTGAGGAATGCTTCCAGCACCTTGTTGAATCTATGCCATGAAGAATTGAGGCAGTTCTGAAGGCAAAAGGGGGTCCAACCCGTTACTAGCATGGGGTACCTAATAAAGTGGCCGGTGAGTATATATATATATGTGATTTTAATTTTTTTTTAATTCAGATACCTTATGTATTTATTACATTAGATAGTCTTCGGTGCAAGTGTCTGAACACTATGACTGTTGACAATTATGGTTGATATCTTGTTTAATGTGTTTCTAGTAAAGTGACACCAAGCTCCATGCTCTTGATGCCTATATATTTATATTACAGCTCACATATGCGAACCTCCGCATGCTGAAACGGAAACACATTAACCCACGCTATAGAAAGTCATCTGTAATAGAGAAGGGAAAATAAAGACTTATGGAAAATCAAATGAGGTATGAACTGCCATAAGCACAAAGAAAATTATTCCCTTTGGAAAATCATGTATTTGCAGAAGATAATTTCTTCTGTGTCTCAATGAACTTGACCCTCTGTGATTATCTCCTCTATGCTTGAACTCTCCTTGAACTTACAATAACCATCACACAAGTGGGATATGGCCATCTCCTTTGCATCTGGTTATTCTAGCTCCAATTTGCTGCCTAATACAGCAATTACCTTGATCTATGGCTGAAGTCACCCTTTCATGTATTAGTATTGGAATCAGCACATTTACTGAAAGAAGCACCTGACTGTGACCCTGCTTTTGCTTTTTAATGTCCTGATTAATTTGAATAGTAATTAATTGACTTTCCAGGTCGTACATTTCAAGTGGACAACCCCTGATGCTTAATCTTCTCATGTGGAAAAAGGAGTTTTGTGAGGGATGACAAGCTCGTAATGTTCTCAGGTTCATCAGAAATCTAGTTTATGAGGATTTGAAGAGAATACAGAATCTGATTATAAAATTATATTAAAATGATTCAAAACATTTGAAACATGTTATTATAGTGTAAGTAAATAGGTATAAAAAAGGAAGAAAGATTTGGCATTATCTAATATTATGATTAAAAAGGAAACAGAACCTAGAATCACATTTATATGAAAATGTTATGTATTTCTAAACTGCCCCATGCAATAAAAGCTAGATAGACCAAAAAATAAACAATAGCTTAGTCATCTATGATAGCTGTAAGAAGATGTGCTAACAATGTCCTCATAACCTAAAAGACAGTGAGAAATTAAAAAGAGAGAGACAAACACTGTGAGAGAGCATACAGATTCAGTTTCACCAGGAGATGAAAAAACAGATGGCCACCCTCAGCAAGACGTGAACAGAGGAGATTTGAAAACATCTTGGGCCCCAGCAGCTAGTAGCTTCACAGTCTGCAGAGCTTCCACAAGAGCAAGAAGAACAATCACACACGCAGTTTTTGCTGCATAAATAGCCTTCAGACAAAGGACCTAATGTCCAACATGCATTAAGCACTGTCATTCAACGAATTGTTCTTCAAGTACATTCACATAGTTTAGATGGTGTCGTGAACATGGTGGCTCTTGAAACATATTATTTGCATGAAAACAAAGTGTGTCTGATCAGATATGAGTTGAATATGAAATAAGGAAACTATTAAAAGTTAAACTGCTTGTACCTTCTGCCTTTTGATAGGAATTTGGACTTAAGACAGCTGGGGTTATTAGACGTCTAAGGACATATGCTTTGTACTATAAAGAAATAAAACAAAACTCTTTAGAAGTGAAATGCAAATTACAATAATAATATTTAAAGAGAATCTGGTAACACTTTACAATAAGGTTTGTTAGTTAACATTAGTTACTACATTAGTTAATATGAACTAATAATGAATAGCACATATGCAGCATTTGTTAATCTTTGTTAATGTTATTTTCAACATTTACTAACACTTGATTAAAGTCTTGTTAACATTAGTTAATGCACCGTGAACTAACATGAACAAACAATGAACAGCTGTATTTTCATGAACTAACATTAACAAAGATGAACAAATGCAGTAACAAATGTATTGCTCATGGTTAGTTCATGTTAGTAAATACATTAACTAATGTTAACTAATGAACCTTATTGTAAAGTGTTGCCAAGAATCTTAACACAAGATATGCTGTGTGAAGATGTTGCTGTTCTATAAAGCTGAACACAATGACTCTTTCTTGAGTGTCTGTGTTACATATTGCTGGGATGTTTGAACCATGTTTTAGCAATCATAGCCTGCACCTCCAGGGGAAGGGATGAAATTCAGTGTCAGCAATAACACAAAGGACCTTGGTTTAACATTTCGCCCAAGCCATGTCCCCACTTACAGCCTAAAGCTTGCACTTGCTATTCTGGCAAGCTGCTTCAGTCCACAGACTGACAATCTCTCCTCCGGCAGTGCTTGACCATCTGAGACTCAAGCTCACTAGCGCGCGCACACACACACGCACACACACACAGGCTTAAATTCATTCAATCTTTAATAGATAGTTGTTGTAGTGGTTGTAGTGATTAAACTGATGTTTGTCAAAATAATTTTCCTCTTTAATGTTACAATAAAGAAAAACCAAGAATTTAGATTTGCATCAGATTAAACATTCTTATAGACTACTAAATACTGCACAGAACATCACTCATTTCAAAATGAATTCAGCTATGTTCAAAGCATCATAAGCACTGTCAAACACACATGCAAGCATTTGCTTTGTCTCATTTTGCAGCTCGCTAGTCCAGCAGATCTGCACATATAAACACCCACACACTTCTCCCTCTTTTTCCACAGCTCTTCACAAGCAAACTGTTCGAGCCTCTTGCCTGCCAGCCAGTCAAGTTGGCCCCCAGCCCTGCAGCCAATCCCACGGTCTGGCACGCTGAAGAAAACCGCAGGCCAGCTGATCCTCTCCCCGGCTACCTTCATCTGCTCGTTTGGAAACTTTTGGACATGCATGAATTTTTCGAGAGCTTCATGGTCTATTGGGCCAGAGTGTTTCAGGAAGGAAGTCGTGGGGAGAAAGCCCTTGAGTCAAATACAGGCTTCAGAAATCTGTTACTTGATAACCCTGCTACAACAGATCAGTGCTTGTGCAAAAGGCAGGAGCTATGGCTTGAAATGAGGGAAAAGGCCACGTTTAAGCAGTGTTTGGCAGCTAGCGCCTGTTTTTTTGTCTGTCACGCTCAGACTGTGGTTGGAAATTTTACGCGACTTAGCCCCAGTCGGCATGGTGAACGTAGCCCTGGAAAGATGTTAATGTGACTGTAAACAATGTACCTTACACAGGCTAATGCTAAACAGAAAAAGCATCTTATTAGCAATTCATTTTTGATTTTTATTTCAGATTCTTTTTTAAGCGATCAGCCATTCCAGGAAGAGTCGTGCTTACCTGACGGCTAGCACGCTAATGACTGAAACCTCCGACCTCCCCTCCCTAGAAAGAGGAATAACTGGCTGTGCGCAAATAGATTATGATGAACTGCTTGAACTGCAATTAAGGCAGAAGGAAGGGAAGGAGACGACAGCAGTTTAGACAACAATTTGGGTGACTGCAGCTGCAGCTGCTCTGTGGTTTAATGCAGTAATTGATAGACTCTGTCTGTCACTAGAGGGATCAGAATGAAAACTTAAATTACCATCATTAGGGCTCTCCTAATTGCGGCATCCCATGCAAAGCCTGTTTTTGTTTGTTATTATAAAATGACTCTTCTGTTATTTAATTTGTTCGGGCATATCTTCCCTTCCTTTGATACAGCAACGAATTAGAATTTGGATTTGGCACTCAATACTAAATCCATACAGGGACCGCTTTACGAATCGCAGCCATAATATGAACATAATCACCGCTAAGCATTATTTCATTAAACAGGTGCAGTAATTATGCATCTTAAAGTGTTTGTTTGCAAATTTGCATCAATCAAATGGATCCATTGAGAGCATCTTGATCTGTTTCCTGATTATTCGATTGCAAATTCAATAGTGGCGTAATCATCAACTTATTCTCACGTGCAATGAAACATCTCATTATTTTAGCATTGTACGGTACGTTGAATGATGTGGGAATGATTGAATATCCTGTATGTAAATTAATTAATTCAAGGTTAGTGTGATTTCTGTATGTATACAGTGTGTGTGTGTGTGTGGCCAGTTTTTCTCATTGCCCCAAGCTCTGTCTCATTAAGAGGTCAAATATAAAATACAAAGGTAAAACTAATGCTGAGACTGCACATTGGTGTAATTCTCACACTAAAACTGACAAGGTCTTTGGGTGCAGGGAAGATCTTTGCCCTTGTACTGAATCACCACTCACCATAGACCAACACACACACCAGCCTCACTGAATCTTCCAGATGAAAAACCAGAAAGCAACACAATAAGACTTACTGTCTTTTGCCTCTAAGCTAAACTGTACATGTACACCCACCAGCGACATTCAGAGATCAGTACCAATAATCAAGTATTAATGATTATTAAATGTGCATATGCTGGAGTTGGGTAATTGGAAGGTTAATCGTCGGGCGACGTTAGTAGAGTCACATTTATCAGTTTCTATTTATCTCTTCTGGGGAGGTGGCAGGTTTACAGTAAATACCTTCTGTCCCCCTAATTTCCTAATGATGGGGATAATGATGGAGAATGGAACAGCCATTAGCAGGGACAGGCTCTCTGCATCACTCTGTCAGCTCTGTCTCTCTGAGGCCCACATTGAGAAGTGATGGGACCCAGCTACTCGAAAACCCACCCAACAGATAATCATCCACAAAGCTACATAGCTCTGACTACTCACTTGATAAAGGCTTGCTGATAAAAATGTGCCCAATGCCATACAAAAGTTAGTCTGTTTCTCTGATTTGATTGGCTGAGCAGTGTTCCAAGAGAAGTAATATAATCCAAAAGCACTGCCGTTTATATCACTCCATTTGTCTGTGTTTGTGCAATTCACACGGACTGTTAGTCTGCGCATTAGTGGTGAGTATTTTTCAGTAACTCTTAGTTACATCGATAAGCCAGTAGAGACGACAAGTGTGTTTGTAAATGAGGCATTAATTCATTCACTCAACTGATTAATTCAAAACAGTGATGCCCTGAGGAATTAAACAAGTGACTGTCTTTATGAGTTAGTAAGTCATTGAATCATTCATTCAACTAATTTGTACAAAACACAGATTCAATCAGGATAAAATGCCACTATGTTGTGTTGCTGGAGATTTAACCAGATTTGGTTTAGAATTGGGAATTGCAACTCAATGCAGATAGGGACCAGTTTCCAAATTGTGGCCATATTATGAACATAAACACTGCAATGAGATTTATTAAACAGGTTAGGTAATTACATTGAAGTGTTTGTTTGCCTCATTCAAAAGGAACTACTTACTAGTTTACTGGCCGCTGACTAGTTTACTGACTTACTACTACTACTTACTGGCCGCTGTTGGATCAACAACCCCCCAGAAGAGCACTGCAGTGAGCCACTCTTGCGTTCCTTGCCCGACTCCCCAGACACCTGGTGATTGTTGACTCTGTCTGGGACCTGATCAAGGTTGTCTCAATGGCAACTTGCTGTGTATCGCTATGACAATCCTGCGGACTGAGGCACCTAGATTATGATGCCAGGCATAGCGACTCGCCTACACATACATGAACTCTTACATTTATATACAGATGTACAATCACCCGTCCCACATCACATTCCTTCGCCGCTTTGTACGCCCAGTCTGGCAGGCGGGTCTGTGATCAGTGTCTGAAATGGCTTGAGTGAATGGCCAGAAATCCAATTAAATGCAAGCATTTCAAGCTGTATATGTAGTTTGAAATCCAATTCAAATCAGATTTCCAGAAATCTGTATCAGTCTGACTTCTCAGATCAGATTTCATGTGGTTTATGTGACTTTCTCACGCCATGTAAAACCCTGAACGTTAGACCTTGTTATAAGAAACATGCTGAAAGTCACTGCAGAAACAATGCTGTGTTATTGCAAACTACCAAAATGCCAATACAAGGGTCACGTGTCACAAATGGTAATTCGAACAAGGCGGATCCATGTTACCTGAAAAGCTCCCTATAGCAGCGACTACATTCATCACCAAAATGCCAGGAACGTCAGTACCCAGCCATTAGGATTTCGGACAACCAGCACCCCACAGTTAGAGAGTACCTTACTGCGAAATTTCCAAATAACCTATTCAAGCCCATTAGCCGCTCGGAGCTGCAGCCAACGACACAATTGCAAGTGACCCTGACCCTGTGGTTCGAACTGCTTAAAGCAACATTCTGTAATCGTCTACACCATGGAGCTAGTATCAAGTAAACAGGACACCAAGACTCCCCCAATCTTAACAATGGAATGTGGACATGCGGAAACCAACCGGGATACCGACTCGTTACTACCTGGGAATTGAGAGCCAAAAGCACCCCCAACCGAGCTGTGGCTCCGCATCCCGGTGGGTACTAGTTTCCCGAAGGTGGTAATACCTGCAACGACCTTGACTCTGAAGCCGAAGGGACAACAAGAGGCCTTGGCGGAGACAGTGCTCCCCACTGCACTCCTGAACAAAAAGGCCCGGTTGCTGACAACACCTGCAAATCAACCGATTCGGAAGGAGGGTATTGACGATGAAAATGGGGTTATTGGTTATGAGCGAGGGCTTGGGTGAGGTAATTTATCTGCTGTTGTTGATGCTCCAACATTTCTCGTAGCTCTCTCAACTTAACCGATGGGTTCCCATGACATAAACTACCACCCCCTTGTACCCCATACTGAATTCCACCCAATGATGGAACTGAATGACTCTGACCTCTCGCACCGCCTAACATTCCCTCTCGTTCCCATCGAATTGCCTCCTCCCGAACCTCTAACAATGTCATGGTGGGTTGTCGTTGAATAAGCTGCTTGAGCTCCCTGCGAAGACCATTACCGGACACATACTCAATGAACTGATCCCGTACAACAACGTCAGCATTGGTAAAAGCGTGTGGCTTTCACTTTCTCTAGGAGGCTCATCAGGGCTAGAGAAAATTCTAACAATGTCTCACCAGCCTGCTGCTTCGGAGAAAAAAAAACCTTCTTGTAAAGGAAAGTACGACTCAGAACATCCATACACTTAATTTTAATAGGATCATTTCTTTCTGGTCGATACTTTATCTCTTAACAAGCTTCACCTTCAAGATGGTCAAACAGAAAAAAAGTTTGATCTGCAAGAGAAAGATTACGTATACGCATACATGATTGGGCTTCTTCTACCCACTCGTTAATATGGACACCAATGGTACCACTAAATTTAGGACGGTGTCTATCTCGTGGTATAAACACTAGGCTTGCTACGGTAGTCGGTGTTACCGGTGTTCAGTCGGTTTCATGACATGCCCACCGCGGCACCGGAAAAAAAAGTTTAAAGCCTTAAAAATATTGAACGCAATTATGCAGTAGTCGTTAAATCCTGCCTATTAACACACACACACGACCCACAGAAAAGACGCGCGTCGGTATCGAGTTCTCTTTCGGGCTTGAACAAACAACACAAATTATGCCAAAATGTCCATATAGAGCAGTCTTAAACGAACGTAGAGATTTGTGAGAAAATGGGACGCGTGTCAGATCGCGTCTCTGTCAGCAACGGCTGTCCGAATTCGCTCACTCGTTTTTACTTCCCCTTCTCATTCACTCCTTCAAGTGAACAGTATTGGTGGACTAATGTAGGGAATAGGCCTAGTAAATGAGGGTTTTCTGGGCGATTTCGGATTCAACCCATATTCTCAAGCACTGAAAAATAGAGGACACTTACAACGCGTTGACAGAGAGGACCACATATTCAGGGCACAATAACATAACAGTTCTTTCCCACATTACCGCACCGTTATGTATGCCCGTGAAAACGTGCGCATTTTACGTTTGGCTTTAAATTAGCAATTTAAAAGCCCCACCGGTGAGACACCGGTATTACCGGTGTTGTCACACGTCGATTAACCGGTGAGAAAAAATCCTCACCGTCACAACACTAATAAACACTATAGTCTCTCCATCACCCCACCACAGCCTGTGGTATAACTGGCAATGGAAATTTGGGTCGACAGAACACACACATAAGACTCATACACCACAATAAACAAAACTTAAAGAAAAGAAAAAAAAGAAGAGAAAGAAAATAAGAAACAGAAAACTACACAAATACAATTGTTAGGCCCAAATGCACAGTGGTCATCTCAGAACAGCACGATAACAAACATATTCTCCTCACGTGTAGAAGGATACATTCCAGATGATCACCTCACAGCATTGTTCTATACATGAACCACTTATCTTCATGGTACTCTTATAAGAGAAACAGTTGGATAAACATATCCTGGACACAATCTGAAAATACAGACCAGGTAAGTGTACATCGTACGGGCGCCATGAAGAATGCGCTTGAGTCCAAAAAGAAAAACTAACAACAAAATAAAATTCACATGACATGTCCATGAACAAAAAAAAAAAAAAAAAAAAAAAAAAAAAGAAAAAGAAGAAAGCTTAAATCAAAGCTAAACTGAACAGTGGTGACAGAGTAATGAGCACCAAAACCCACACTAAATACAGCCCACTATATTCTGGGTAACCAATATCAAATCCCGGGCAATGAAAGCATCCCCACCAGTTAATGGTGTCATAGAGATCGGATGACGTCGCGGGGCCATTACTCATTTAATGCAAAATTACATAGCCCAGCAGCACAGAACTGTACATTCACAGTCGCAGTATATCCATAATTAACCGTGAGTCAAATCGCAGTCACGTAATAAGTTTGTAGTCAAACCAGCAGCTTATGTTGAACTGGATCTCCTATCCAAGCGTCTAGTAAATGACAATGACAAACAACCCATCATAACTTTAAACAGGCATATGGAAGACACCTGCATCAAAACAAGACAAAGAATAAACTCACCGAAATGAGTCGAAATGAGGCATTAAATATAAAAGATTGAAAACATACCTGAAACAGGACGGTATTACAGTAGCTCATTCGCTTTACCGGAAGCTTCCACAACAACGAGCGCAGCTGAGTGTATGCCAATTAATTAGCCTGTCCACTACAATAAAGAAGTCCATATCACCCAGTGCAACAGGAATCACTTGCAAAAGACTCACTAGTCTAGATGGGATGTACCCAAAAAGTAAAAGTGAGGAGCATGTATGGGTACAAGTCGGGAACCATTTGAGTTTTTTACCTTCTAATTTGCATATCAAAATGGCCGCCAAATGTCTTGCATGTCTTGCTCAGTCATTGGACCATTTCCCCCTAGTAGGCAATCAAGATGAGGAAATTAAGTTTCTAGATAGATAATCAAGGGTCAGAGCAAAGATATATTGGAGGCTCACTGCCTTTTTTATGTATTTTGGCAAAATACCAACTTTTAAGGTGAGACACTAGGTGAACAGAGTAACATTTTTAAATAACAGAGATCACCATGAAACTTTTTCGTCAAATACGATAGACAATTTAGGATTGGCAGTATGGTTCCATTCTGGACAAGAGAAGGAATAACCCCCCTTAGGGTAAACAGATCAGAACCAATATGAATGTATTGGAGATACCATTAATTCAATGTTTAAAAATACAAAGTACAACATAATTCGAGAATTTATTCTGATTCAAGGGGAATCAGAATACCAAATATTGACTGGGTGAGAGTAGAAACACGATAGCTGCTGATAATACTGAAGGAGCTTTTATATGTAGGCATCATATTCCTATAGGTAGAGGTGGATCAGCTGAGAGTAAGCTGACGCGAGCTTGACTGACGTGACCTGCCAGAACTGATGCTTCGCTTGATGTTTACACAACACTGTTTTCAACTGTGTTTTGGCCATTCATTTATACATCAGCTGCATTTTGGGGGCCTTAAAACACAAGCTTTTGAAAACAGGTTTCAAAGTGCAAGGTTTTGAAACCAATGCCTTTTACTGCCTCCATGTAAACAACAAAAACAAGAATTTGTGTAAAACGGTGACATCATGCGCATGCATATTACATGCTCTCACGTGTATGTATTACATGTTTGTGAGGTGTTTCTTGACAAAGTGACATCGCCAGTGGATAATACAGCCTTTTTTTGTCATTTTCGCAGATCCCTGTGAGCAGGGATCATTCTGACAACATTGTCATCTGTTATTAGTACATCGTTGTTGTGTAAAAATACCTTCAGTCTTTTGGTCTGAGCAATATACAGCTGGTTACAGTGTATGATCTCACTTTCACAGTTTATTTTTTTTCCCTTTCTGGACTCTGGATCTACTGACATCTCTATAACCTCTCTTTTCCATCTAAAGTTCTCATCACTTTCTTTCTCCCTTCTCTATTTCTGTGCATTTGTCTGGCGCCCTCTTTAATTAGTAGTCAGCACCACATGTACTGCTGTCAGTCTTGCAGAACATGTTACAGTTAGAGTTAATAGGGATTCAGGCCTCTTTCCAAAAGATTGATTTGAGGAGAATGGTATCAGAAGACCTTCCTTTCTCATTTATACATCTGAAAGATATGTTTTTTTTAATCCAAAGCGACTTACATTGCATTCAAGTTAACACTATTTAAATGTCTTTAAAATATTTTTTCTTGAAACCCTCCCAAACAACGTGTGGTAATGTAGACGCTCTTTGATAAAACCACCCCAAGACTCAACAAATCTCTGCAATTCTCCATCTGTGATCCTTAGAGAGTCTTTAACCACTCATCCTCATCACCGTGCATTAAGACAATATATACATATATATTATATATATTATATATATATTATTTAGTGGGGGAACATTTCCCCACACTTTCAATAATTTTTCTTTAATGAAAGTTTTCTTTTTTTGTGATTTTTTTTTAATGAAAGATCAAAAGGGTTAACAATGCAATTTTATTTTTACAACCATCTTTGATGGTGCTAATATTTCTGAACACAACTGTATATGACATTCGTCCTAAATGATCTGCTGATAGGCAGACATTGCGAATAGCCTACTTGCAATAATGAGGTTACTGCTTACTGTTTACTCACAGCTGGTTAGCAGAAACTTTTGCTTGCGGTTGACGTCACATGTCCAATTTTTTTTCCTTCAGTGAAATAAAACATCTTTAAAATATAATGATTGTATAAGGTGCTACCCCTGGTCAGTAGTGTTTTACTTGCAGTTAGAAGGCTGCAGAAATACTATTACTTTTGCTAACAGAGAAGAGAAGGGGTTCAGCTCTGTGTCTGCTTGATTTGCGAGTTTTCTGCGTTTTAATAGATCTATAAAACAAATAGCTTCAAAAACTGTCATCAGAACTAGGCCTACACTATATTACTCCCCATAGCAAACCATTTCTAAACGCCACACAAAACATGCTCTATGAATGTTGCTTTTGGCAAAATGTGACTGCTGACACTGTAAACCTGTCATGATGATTTTCTTCCCATCCATCGGCCTTCCGTTGGTCTAACACCTGACCGTTTCAACCAGCCGTGATTGACACTTCAGCCCCCTGGAAACACCTAGGGATCATGGCACTTCTTGCCATGATGATGAAGATAGCTACCGAGAAACTGTATCTTTAATCCTCAGGCCTTGGCAGCCTACAAGATCTGTCTCAGACTAGGATCTGTCTTGTCAGCACAGTAACGAGATCCTGAGTGACTTAAGTCCTCTGGTGATGTCAGACCTGAAGCTAGAGAACTGTGTCTTGCTGATTTTCTCAATGTAAGATCTTTGACCACCATAGCAGAACATCAGCTTTCTGGTGAGAGACAAACATAAGACTAAAGTTGAGGTGTTTTACTGGTTTTCCACTCTCATTACTCATTCTGTCATTTGTAAGATATTATAACATAGTTATAACATATTCCTCATATATGAGGAACCATATTTAGTTGACATATACAGTTATTTGGTTATCCACACTGAAAAAGTGCTTTAAATTTGTTCAATATAAATCAATGAAAAACTGTTTTTTTTTCTTCTCGATTTTCTATTTTTAAAATATTTGAAAATGCAATTAATTGCAATTATTCCTGTGAAAATTAAGTTGAATTTTCAGCATTACAGTGTTGCATGATCCTTCAGAAATCATTCTCATATACTGATTTTGTGCACGAATACACATACACAACCTTTTTGAATTTCATTATGCAACTATATGTACACCTGTACTCTGCGACAACTACCTAAGAATGACTAACTTAGCAATTGCTGACTGATTATAGCAACCTCAGCCTAAACAAATCTCCACTCTCCACCACAATGGAATAATAATATAAACAAAACAGAAACTGTTCTCAAAATAAATGAATATCAAACAGTAATCAAGTCTCTCCCTTTCTCAACTTTCTCAAAAACTGCAAAAAATCTCCAATGCAAAGCATACTGGAAACTAAAAATGTCCCTGCCGAGTTTCAGCTTACAAAAATAAGTAGATTGAATGTAATCAAATTAAGAATTTTGTTGCATTAGTTTTTTTTTTAATTTTTAAATTTAAATTTTTTATTTAAAAGTTTTAATTTTGTAAATTGAACTGGCAAAAATTCCAGAAAACAGATTCTGTGGATAAGAAGACAATAATATTTTACAGTGCAACAAAGTCTGTAAAGCAATTAAAAGTTGAAAAAAAAAACATATTTCGAAAAACTGAAAGCATGATGATGTAAATGGGGAAATTTAATGATCTGTTTACTCTTGTCTTACAGATGTTCACAGCGCCACACTGACTTTTGATTTAGTGAGTACTCTCCCACTCACAGAGGCACATGCATCTTACTTTAATCAAGAACGTCCTTTCCATTCTCTCACCTCATCCTCCTCATCTCAGCAATGCTCACTCTGTTTTTCCCTACAACTCAAATTAACTGCAGAAATATAATCAGTTTTCTGACAGATTATATACTTTATGGGTGATGGGTTAGGTAGATATATGAAAAATTGAGCATTCAAAGCAAAACTCAATAGACCATGTAAAAGCTCTAGTGAGAGGTTTTCAATATGTGTTAAAATGGTAAGATACTCTGATGGGAAACCAAGGAATCGTTTAATGCAAGATGTCTGCTCTCTGAACCCAACATGCATACTCTATGTCTTGATTGGGAGTGCTGACTGAGCAGTAAATCGAGTGATATGTTTTCTCCAGCAAAAGCTTCCAACTCAGTGAATTTTTGGTAAAAATCATATGGTTGGCTACATTACGTTTTGTATACGAATGAGCAAAGCTTACAGATCAAATAAAGTATGTGTGTGTTTTTAACTAACCCAGTTAAAGTTTTTAGGTTCAGGGCACAGGATATTAAGTGAAACTGCAGCCAAAATCTATCAGGAATTGGTGACAAAAAGAACACATCATTGCTATGTCCTTTGCCTGTTGGCTGCAAAATGATTTATTTAATATATATTTACCATTACAAAAGCTGAAGTATGAACAAATAGAGTAGCAAGAAAACAATTAAAAAGTCAGTTTACTGTCTAAAACAGAATTTATGACACATTAATCTAAAACCCTAATTTTGATTTAAAATGATGTTGTAGCTTCGTTGTGTCTGTGTATCTGCTCAGCCGTCACCAGAGGGCTTGAAGACACAGGTTCCACAGATTAAGTCGAGGGAGTTCTCTTGACCTTTCCATCAAATGCCACGCAGTTTGAGGTGTACAAGCATAATTAAACTCCACAGTTTTCCCGCCGTCTCATCTTTGCGTGCCAATCGCGCACCCCATCACTGCTGTTCATTAGCCAAGTTTAAGATGTTTGGGCCATAGGTTAATGACAGCAACCACCGAGGCCTGAATAATATTGTTTATCTTCTCCTCTGCTTTTTTTCTTGCTGCATGTTCACAACTGATGCTGTTGCTTGCGACAACATCGGTAATGAGGAGATGTTGATGTTGGGTCTTGTTAGTTGTGTACATTGTCAGGAAAATTAACCTCTCTCCAGGCTAACGTAGCTTGCGATTCGCAGTGACATTTAGCCATTAGCTCCATGCTGAATTGGACAAACGAACAAAAGCAGAAGCACAAAACGCAAATCATATCCAATTAAGCAAGGCATGAAACGGTGAAACCCTCAGCAGGAGATTTTACAGGCAGTGCACGAGGAAAGGTCAAGCTCTGACAGAACAGGGCACAGTTAGACAACTGATTGCGAACTAACGAGCCCTTTCCTTTGGTAAAAATTAGCTGCATTACACAAAGATCCCCCCAAGTCAATACAGCATCCACACCATTTATTATCTAGCAAGAAAATCAAATTTTATTCCATCTATTTCATAAATAGATTGTTTATATATTATGTTCATTAATATAAATGTCTATTTCATCTTTAAATCTGTCTTTTTGAAATCTACAATTTTTCGTGTTCAATTTCAACCAAAAGAAAGAAGGCTAAAAAAAGAAAGAAATAAAAATAAGTAATCAAACAAGCCTTTGGTGTGTGGGTGTGTGCATGTTTGTATGCGTGTGTGTGTATGTTGACTGTGTGAAACAGTCTGTGTAGCGGCCGCAATTTCAGGGCCGGGAAAGAGTTTGGAGACTTGGCGTTAGGGTTAAAAGATGATGGAGATCAAGACTAATACCGGCAAACCAGTATCCCACTCAGATAACCTACACGTTTGTTTGTTTTTTACACTCCTCCTCTTCCATTCTCTCTCTCTCTTTTATATAAAATTTCCTCTTAACTTCCTCATCGGTTTCTGCCTATTTGGAAAAGTGAAAAAGCCGGTATGGATTTCTTCCTTATTTAATAAGGATTCATCTTATTTCATAGGGGTGGTGATGGCACAGTGGATAAGACACATGCCTTTGGTGTTGGAGACCCGGGTTCGAATCCACTGTGAGACAAGAATCCCTCACAGTGGATCCCTTCGAATCCCTGAGCAAGACACTTAACCCCTTGTTGCTCCAGAGGCGTGCGACCTCTGACATATATAGCAATTGGAAGTCGCTTTGGATAAAAGCGTCAGCTAAATGAATAAATGTAAATGTAAATTTCCTACATGGTGAGGCTGAGGCCTGCAAACCATGGAGGAGTTGTGGCTTGGTATTTGGCTGAAGTACAAAAGGGTCCATCTATGCCTTTGAGCCTATTGAGTCTGTCGCAGAACAGTTTCTGACTCTAAAAATAGCTTTCTTGTTGGCTATTACAGTACATCTCTTAAGAAAGTAGAAGATGTTCCGACTCTGTCGGTAACCCCTTCAGGTCTACGGTTTGTCCTTGGCATGGTAAAAGCTTTTTTGCAGCCTAGACTGTGTTATGTGCCAAAAAGTATTGATTAACCAAAAGTACCCATTGTTTTGTCCACAGAGCTGCCCTGTGGCATTATACCTGATCAACTGTTTGTCTGATTTGGGTCACCCAAGAAAAGTTCCCCAGTAACTAAGCAAATAATAAGCACGTGAATCAAGGCGATTTCTCTTGCATATGAAGCGTGTGGTCAGCCTTTACCTATGGCTGTCAGAGCACACTCTACAAGGAGTATGGTGGCTTCAAAAGCCTTATTATCAGGGGGCGTCCCTATAAGAAGAATGTGATGTGGTGGGCTGGTCCTCTTTGCACACATTTGTCAGATTTTACAACCTGGACTTGGACTTCATTCTGGGGTCCCAGGTGCTGATGTCCTATATTTGCTGTCACCATGATTTACACTAGGACAGGCACTGCTCAATATGGCTTGGTGGGTATTAACGTTCCCATAGCATCTACATCATACGCTTGCAACCATGGCTCCATGGGATGGAAAAGAGATGATGTGTCACCCTGCCATGCTTCCTGCATGCCTGTGATCAACTTGCTTCAGCCAATCAGAAGCTGACATTGTTTGGTCCAGTTTTGCTTAATAGCTTGGTCATGATGTCACATGCAACAGGATGATGTCCCGCCATGCCATTGGACTGACTTCACACATCCTTCAAGACACAAACCATGGCGTCTACATCAGGCAGCGTCTGGGAACGACCCAGGGAACCATGGTAACAGTCATAACCTGAGACGTTGTTTCGCTTTGACCTTTTTTAAAGGGGTGGTTTACTGCTTGTTTTCTTTGCATAATTGTGTTTTTTGGGTGCAATATATAACATGTCTTATTGGCTTTACTGTGTAAGCCTCATATCTGTTCATAAACTTCACCTGCATTGTAAGCGCATTCTCCATGGGCATTTGAACGATGGTTGACTATGAAATCACAGAAACAGGCAACGGTGTCAGATTGGCTGCTGTATCATGTTTAAACCAGACCCAGAAAGTGTCGATGAAGAGGGTCAAGTAGAACCTCCCCAAACACGGCTCTTACAAAATGTTTCTGAATGTTTTTTTATTTTATTCTATTCTATTCTACTATTAATATTTAAGAACTTCAATATGCTGTTATTTGAAAATGCTACTGCTGCTTGCTAGTTTTTGAGATATGGGTTTCTCCTGATTAAACATTTATTTATAACTGAATAAATTAATGAGAGTAATACCGTTTTTAAAGTCATTGTTTTATCAATATAACGAACAACCATTTATCTATTCACAAAACTTAGTTTACTCAGTGTATCGTTTTCTTCAGGTGTGTAGGCCCACATGTGGCAACTGTGTTAAAACCATACTGTACACTGATAACAGCAGCTGGAGTTTGCTGTTGCGATTAAATATCATTTTTTTAAAAACTTTATACACATTTGTCTTATACACACAAAATAGCATCAAACTAACTGGCAACTATTGAAATTGCGTTCTTGATCAAATAAAAAAAATACGTCATAAAGTATACATGGAAAATACATTTACAAAATTAGTACATAATTACAAATTCAGGTGCAAAATGTTTGTGCGCATTTGACAAACGAAATAGCATAACTAAGTGGCTACTAAAGCAGCATTGGCATTGTTTTACGTCCTTAAAAAAATAAAACATTACATTGAAATTATACATGCAATGACTTACACGTTGTGGCCCAACAACTGCCTTTGATTTTAAAGTTAGAACTGCTTCATGTTTTAGTAACAGTTTCTTGTTGAATCCGGCATTGAATTCATGGAGATTCTGGAAGCTGTCTTCCATAAAATGCACAACACAGAGAGCTAAATTATGATTGTAATTTTCAGGAATATAATCAAACATAAATTTTAGCCATTGTTGACGAACACAGAAGACCTGACAGCTGGGTGAAAATAACACACTTTCGACGGCATGGCTACAGCTCTCCACTATAACTCTTCACCTTCGACAAAGCCACAGAAATATGGCCATGCCCCCTTTTAGCATATTCCAGAGGGAGAGTTGATGCAAGTTTATGGGTTAGTTACGTATAAAACCCAGGAAGAACTGTATCTCTCATAGTCCCATTCGAGTCGTTTTTGTAGGGATTAAACTTCCTGATGTTTAAAAGATGATATCTCTGCTTACGTTGAACTCCAACAGCAACATTACACACTATTTAAAATGTTAAAAGTGAAATCGCAATCAACCACCCCTTTAAACTTTATTTTGTGTAAAGTTTTGTAATTAAAACTACACTACTGTAATTAAGATTATGTTTTGATTTTTTTTTTGTCAAAACAATGTTTTGAACTTAATTTCATGTTTACCTTAATGTGTTACTTGCCATTCTATATAATTGTTTGCTAAATTTACATAAAAAGAAAATAAAATCTTTACCAGTTCAGTGCAATCCATATACTGACAATCTAAACTCTGAAAAATGTGTTTGATGCTCCTTTAAATGGTCCCCTGGGCTTGGTCACGTTTCAGGGGTAAAGCAGCTGGGACCTCTCCCCCAGATGCTCCTACGTGACTCTATCTGTGTTTGTTTATAGAGTAGAAGAGCAGAGATTGCCTGTGACAGTGGCGAAATTAGGCTAACAAACAGTCTAATGAGGATGTGCCAGCAACACACCTCCATTTTTGCATGTGTGTGCTGAGAGGGTACATGTGCCCTCCCATCTGCAATAATCCAATAGGACTCTGTATACAGAGCAGCTCAGTCGGTTTCATCACGGAGGGGTGTGTGAGGTTGTGAATAATCCAACAAACCCAAAAATGAAAGTGAAAGTTGCCCAAAAATGGAAATGATGTCATCATTTAATCACCCTCCCCAGAATCCCCCAACCCTTCAGTACATAGGAACAAGTGGATTTACTCACCTTCAGATCATCCCAAGCCTTATGACTTTCTTCTGTGGAACACAAATGAAGATATTTTTTAAATATGTTTTAGTTGTTTTTTTTTAATAAATAAATAAATAAAAGTATGTTCCATATTGAAAGTCATACAGGATTGAATGGAGGTTGGAGAAGGCTTCACTCAATAATTACACTTACATTTATTTTAAGAGTGCTGGCCTGATAGGTAGAATACATATATGCAAGAAAGAGGCCACACTATGCATAAACAGTTTGTTTTGCACATATTTACTGTGAAAAAAAAAACTGTTTATGCATAGTTTATGCCTCTTTCTTGCATATAAGTCATACAGGATTGGAATGATAAGTAAATGATGACAGAATTTTTCATTTTTGGGTGAACTATCCCTTTAAGTGGCAGGTACATAATGTAATAAAGGTCAAAGATAGTTTTGGGAGCCAATAAGATCAACAGGAGGACAGTCTGGACATAGCAATCCTATAAGCATACCTTATGTACATAAAACTGGGCTTTAAAATGATTTGCCAGGGAACATGTTTCAGCATCCAGTGACAACATGTCCATGGAAACTATTTTAAATATTTAGCAAAAAAACAAAACATAAACCTGGCAGTAACATTTGGGCTATAAAGTTGACATTACACAGAAGTGACAACTATGAGCACTCTTTCCAATCACAATACAACATAAATGAAATGTACTCCATCAGGATGGCCTTGTTTGAAGAGACACCCTCTTATTTTGGAAGGACCCTTTATCTCTCTTACTCGTCCTCCTTCACTCTTTTCTCTCTCTTTCTCTCTTGTTCTCTTGCCCTCCCTTTCTCCCATTCTCCTGGCAGGCTGGCCAGCCATAAGGTGGGGTGGTGCCTGAGGATAATGGCAGCAGAAGGCAGAGGAAGCGGACATCTGGCAAATGCTGCCCCAATATGTTTCTATGAAAGAGGCGAGGAATTTTCAGAAGACATGCCGTTTACCCGAACGACACGCTCGGCGGCAAAAAGAGGAAGATTAAAAATAAAATTAGTTAACATCTTGCCCGTTTCACCCTGTGATGCACATTTCAGTGTGCAAGAACTGATTGCATCTGCCATTTACATTACAAAAATGTAGCAGGAAAATGTGTCTCGTTAATTAGGAGAAATCATGTGTTGCCACCTAAAGCTAATTCAGTAAGCACAGATGTGGTCCAAAATTATTTAAGCCACTCTATAGATTTCTGACTTCCCAGTCACTGTGGCTAACTCACTTGCTGCGCTTTATTCTTTCCATTTCATTCTTTTTTCATGGTAAACGTATTGTTCATTTGAAATGCAAATGTGTTTCCCCTCCCCGTCCAATCATGTTAGTTCTAATGAGGTGTAAAATATGTACATTAATGACGGAGAGTTATTTAGTTCTAGGGGAGCGAAGAAATTGCTCCTAATCATTGCCTACATTGTTGAGAAAACAAACCACTTCATTCTGCTGGCTCATTAGGTTTAGTGAAAATCATGTTAAGGAAAAAAGGCAGCCAACATTTAAAGGTGTATTATTGTTTGTCCACTACCATCTTGAAATATAACAATAGGTGGTTTGCAGTCACATGATTGTATTTACGCGGACTGCAGGTGGAGGGCAAGGAGTGAAGAGCGCAATGGACGAGATGGAGGAAAATCCGTACTGTACTACTTTAGACACTATTACAAGAGAAATATATAAACAGAAAATCGAAATTGAACGTGATCCTTACGTTATGAAGAGGACCGATTTTCAACTGAATTGAGAGATTTGCCTGCCATCGAGGCTGTAGATATCAGCAACTAAAGCCCTATTCGCACGGGATTAGTATTACCTGGGGACCACATGTGAATTTGAAATTACCCACCCACATCTGAATTTCGTGTGGCGCATTCGCACGGGATAAGCGAAGCCTGTGATCTAATCGTTCTTTTTGTTTTTGCTCTTATGGTTTTCAGCTTTCTCTTTCTGCAAATTGTATGAGTTCGTTGTACTAGCGATATGACCCCGCACCCAAAATACTATTAAAACACTCCAACTCAGCCTCTATTATCCGCGAAAGATGGATAAAAAGGCACAGATGAAACAAAAACCTTGAAAAAATGATATATGATCCGGCCAAATCACAGAGATGTCGATTCGCACGGGACTAATATTATCACAGGACCTCAGTGTTCGGCGAAATATAGTAGGTAATTTGCGGGGGAATTATTACTTTACAAATTACAGACATGGCCGATTCGCACAGGATTAAGATAACAGACAAACTCCGCAATTATTACAAATTACTACAGGTCACCAGATAATACTAATCCCGTGCGAATAGGGCTTTACAGACATGCTTTGACTTTACAAAGTTCAGAAACTGGCACGTTACACAAACAGCCACATAAGTGTATTTAAACACCTGAATAATGTAATTATAAGCCACATAAATAATGTATTAACTCACATTTGACGAAGTGATCACTGCACACTGTACAAACACACGGGCATTTTCCCATTCGGATCCTCCGCAGACGCAAATTAGGTTTACAAGGCATTTTTTACCGGTGTTTTTCTGTCAATTTCTTGTATTTTCCCCCCTTATGAACAACAACTTTTGGCACACAATAAAAAAATCTTTGTGGTTTGATCGATTTGAGCAACCATAAATGACGCAAAACATAGGCATTTGAGTGTGTTATAGTGCTTCCTAATATAGAAATTCACTTCCTGCCCTCCATCTGATCTTCGCGCCATGGCAACAGCAGTGTCGTGACGTCACGTGAAAACAAGCTATAGGAAACATGTTATTAGAATGAAGCTCCAGTTTATTTAAAGCTTAAACACTGTCATTTTTTTTCAACCTTTATGATATTTTTCCAAAACCCTTAAGATGGTACATTGACTTACAATAGGTTGAATGACAGGTCTGCCATAGCCTGATGTGGTCTGTATCGCTTTTACTGGCACTCTGTAACTTCGGAGAGCACATAGGAACCCGAGCGTAACTACAAAATTCGACTGCTTTATGGCATACGTCACTTCCCCACTTCCTCAAATTCTGACTCGAGAGCCCAACGAGCGTCTTTTTTTTTACCTCTGTATGTTGTCATGGTTGAAGCAGCAAGTAAAACCAAATGTGAAGTCAGGGTTGGGTATGAAAATCGAAGTATCGATTGGAAACCGGGACTAATTTTCGATTTTTCCCGAGAATCGATTCAAAAGTTAAAATTTCGATTCCTAGTTTCAATATTCACAGTCCGCCGATCGGAAGAAGAAACCGCTGAACAACACCAACGAAGAAGCGTCTACCAGAAGTGTTGGCATAACCGCGCGAGTCGAACATGAGTAGCTTAGTGTCGGTGGTACAAAGTGTGGCTTCACTTTTTCTAAAAATAACGAAATCTCAGCAAAATTCTAAATTTGTGACAAAAGGAGTATTTGTGACAGAAAGAGTATTTCAGAAAGACCGTTGGTTAGCAAGGTTAGCTAAACTTTTTTGACCCTTCCTCTTAAAAGAATCGAAATCGAGAATCGTTAGGAACCGGAATCGAAACAAGGAATCGTAATCAGAATCGTTCAAATTCAACGATACCAAACCCTAATGTGAAGTACGTCAGAAACAGAGGCGCACGAGATCAGTTTACTATTGGTAATGTGTTGTGTAGCTTTGCCCCTCACTGCATTCAATGTAGACTGCATTGCTTTCTTTCAGGGCGCTTGAGACACTCAAGCATCCCCGTAGAGCCAGGGCGGAGCAGCTCGCACCAGCTCGAAGACGTGAAAGTTACTGATTACTGAGTTTGGTAGGGGCTACATTCTTGCAAGTTAATAATACATGATTAGACAAAAATAATCAATCAGGATAACTATCCTATGCCTGTCTTGCCTCAGGCTATAATGCAAATCGATTTTTCAAATTTGCAGATTCATCTATGGTAGCTTGATATTATAATATTGACAATGTGGCTACTATCTACCAACAAACATTTAACTGAATTAGCATATCCATTATGTAAAACAGTAGCCAATATGCTAACGTTACTATAGAGACGCTGGCTTGTAAACGTGAGGTACGTGAACTTTTGATGTTTGAAAAAAAATAAAGCCCATGAAACTATATTCATAAGACATGCTGAAATATATGCCAAAATACCTGGGATGAAGAAATTTCCACGCAACGCTGGCAGTTTGCCCAAGATGTGAGAACTTCTTCCTTCTGAGTTCGAGGGGTATCGCTTGTCAACAAATGGGCGCGTGTATTCATGACAGATTTTACGACAGTAGTAGAAAACAATGCTGTTGTTATAAATAACAGCAATAGAAGAGACAGTTTTGTAACATTAACACATTCCAAACCACTAATCAAACCATTAATCAAATGTCTGTTTTTTCATGTCTGCATGTCTTGAGAAAAAAAAAAAATCGAAGTAAAACAATACCCTATGCTCTGACTTTACATTAAACTTCATCATAATAGGGCAATGGCAACATACTAAACACATGGAACCGTCAAGAGTCTCCTGTTAGCATTATGCATGTCATAAATGTTCTTCAACCTACAGGCTTCCGGGTTCATAAGTCACAGCTCATGTGCTCATTATAAGCTCGAGATAGAGGCAATACGGATGTGTGGACATGGTCACACATCAGCAGATGGAGATGAGTTCAGTGGAGAATGAGTGGGCTTTGTGTGACTGGCAGCTCTGCAAATGCGCTCTGTCTTTGTTTGAGATGGATGGTCTAAGAAAACTGAGGAAAGATGGAGAAGATCGTTGAAGTTCAGAAACTACTGTGTTTTGTTCACTTTTTGAACATATAGTATCGAACATTATACACATATAAAATAATAAAACATAGATGTAATAAAAAATAATTAAAATAAATAAAGAATGTTGCATTACATTATATTTTTGTCACTTTAAAATGTGGACAAGACAATAGTAATAATCTAAACTGACATCTCGCCTCTTTAGGGTTGAAAATGTTTGCTGTATTTGCAATTTTCAAGCAACAGCACATGGCTTGAAGGCACCATTGTTGTTTATTTAAAGTAACATTTTTGCTTACTGTATATGAAGCATACTAAACAACCGAACTTCTCAAAAGCCATTTTTGAGCAATTTAATTTGGAGCATTATAATGATAAATGTCATAAAAATGATATTCATAAAATATTTTGATTATATTTACTTTTTACCTCACATTTATGTCTTCTGTGTGTTTGTAATGTTGATACCAGTTTTTCTTTTGTCATTCTTGTTTAGCCTAAAACAAATAATTTTGCTTTCTACATCTTATATGGTAAGTTACATCTTATATGGTAAGTTTTACGAAAAAAGCTTTCAGCAAAAAGAAAAAGAAAGAAAGAAAGAAAATAGTTGTGCATGTTAAATTAAAAAGCATGGTTAACGTTATCTTAAAAGAACTGATCATCAGAAATTTCATTTTCACATCATCATTTTGTTTTAAAGCTTGTAGGGACATTTTAAAAATGATCAAGAGGCACCATGTTTTGACAATGCAACCTGTTAAAGCTTGTGGGTTAATCTTGTATAAGAATATGTCCGCTCCAACTGGATTTGTATTATTTTATCAAGAGAAAAAAACATATAAAAAATCTTTGCTCATGTGCATTTTAGTTTTGTTACTTTTGTAATGTGACTGATCACTCATCTATAAGCGGCAGCAGATTATTTTCATGCTTTTAAGAGCTCTATGAAAACTGTCACATGTAAAACATCTATAATAGGGTAGCTTGGTTGTTTGGAAAAAAATGTATTCATGGTTACTTTTGGCCAATAAGGGTAACACTTTTTGCTATGACAATGGTGCAGTTCCAACATCAACCAGCAGGTTGCTAATCAGATGATGCTAACATACCAATTCCTGGTCTCAGCCTCAGGCCCCATCCACACTACTGCCTTTTTGTTTAAAAACTGAGACCTTTTGCTGACGTTTGTACCTCCCGTGCAGATCTAAAACGGGAAAAACGAAAGACCTAAAATGGAGAAGTTTAGAAACGCTACAGATCCCGATTTTGATTCTCCGGAGGGAGTTTTAGTGTCAGACGAGACAAAACGGAGGACTTCAGAAGCGCTGACGCAGAGGCTGACGCTCGGGCTGTGATTGGGTGTTATCAGTCATGACAGTCATCCTTTCCTGATTCGTCAACCACTGTTTATACCGGCACGCGCATGCCCAGTGTAGGCGAATGGTCACGTGATCTGCATTTCAGTCGTTCTAATGTGGATGGAGATCATTTCTAATACGCAGATAAAACGCTGGTGTGGAATGAGATCGTATTTGTTTTAATTCTCGCTTTTAAACGAAAACGCCTCAGACAACATACTTACAAACCATTCACTGACCATCTAAAAACAAACTGGACTCTGGCTGGTCATTTCACATGTTAAGCAGATGGTTCTCTTACTAAGTGGACGGTTCTCGGCCATAATGAAACACAATATGCTCCTTTTCATATAGTCAAAGTCTGCCTACACAGGTCCAGGTCAAACTATTAATTTAATCAATAAAGGGATTTGTACTACATACACAATGAATATGCTGTCAATTATATCAGAAATTATATCAGTGTCATTTTTTTCTTAATTGTTAAGAATTAACTTGTTATTTATCTGTAGAGGTCTATGACATTTTGTTATTTTTTATTGAAATAAATCCATTGTTTACCAGATTCTTTCTCTCAAATAGTATTTTCATACTGTGACAAATCACAGGTACAGTGAGCTCCTCCTCGAAATTTCTTCATTGTGTATTTTTTAATGTCAAAAGGGAACCAATCATATTCTATATAGGCTATATTTTCATTTTCACCCAGCATATATTTTCTGACAAATGCTATGAGCTAGCCAGTGACCGGCACACTCTGGAGCTCTACATCTGTTTAGTCTCATTAC